>OW028721.1:7020000-7589000 GCA_932294345.1 Pandemis cinnamomeana
GTATGGAACGTGACGAACAGGAAAAAGTCTAAAGTAAAATCTGGGACATATTTTATTCGTGTATGAGAATCGATAGGGTATAAACGATTCTGAGAAAGAAAAATCCAAAATAGTTAAATTCTGCAAAAAAAGTTCACGTACACTTTTTTTTAAAAAACGCTCATTTACAAGATGTACAAGATAATATACTCCACTTAGATCAAGCTAGCAACCCCTTGACCGCATTACACATCATACGGTTATTTATATCATCAAGTGATATAAAACAGTGATATAATTGTAATTATGAAAGTAATAAAACGTGTTATTGCTGTTTTATTATAAATATTTATTATTACAAACCTCGTACTTTCCTTTATAAGTAATTATAAATTGAATGATGGGCCTCATAATTTTGCGAGTACCAACTGTAATATTTTTTACTTGGGGTGCGAATCGGGTTACGTCCGCGTGTGGTCAAGACCTATGGTTCGTTTTTGGATCCGTCCGAGGGGAAGAGCAGTGCTTAGTCCGGTGCACCCTGGGCATCGGTTAATGATTTCCTAGCTGATTCTGAGGGATATCGTTATCCGTTGTCTAAGAGCTCGACAGGGGGGAAGGGGTCTTTTGACCGTGTTCTACCGGACAACGTTGCCGACATTTTTGTCACAACATTTTTGAATACTGTATTATTACTTTGACAGTGGCGGAATCATCTCATCGATCGATGGGGCCATATTGAAAAAGAAGCAGTATTTTTTACTTGCTCTAAAGATTACTGTATGAAAGAAAGTGAAGCAATTTATCCGACAACATTTTAAATTACCTCATTAAAATGAGTGATTAAAAATGACGTCAACCGAAGTTTAACTACCTACCCCAATAAAACGTAACGATATTAATTCGAAAGTGATTACGAGTATTAAAAATATAACAACACAATGATTCGGTAATTAAAGTAATTCTGTGGGTTCACGTGAATCACATGCGGATATATTTGTGAATATAGATCTTGCCGGATATCGTTGGACTGTAGAACTCTTCTTTTTCTTCTTATTTGTGGAGTATCAAGTCATTATAGCGACGACAACTTCGCCAATATCAAAGTAACAAAAATATTTTAAAAAATCGTGTGACAAAATGTCGGCAACGTTGTACGGTAATGGTCAAAGACCCCCTCCCCCCTATCGGGATCTTAGCCAACGGTCAATGATATCCCTCAGAAACTGCCAGGAACTAATTAGCCGACGCCCACGGTGCACCGGACCAAGCCCTGCTCTTCCCCCCGGACGGATCCAAAAACGAACCGCAGCTCTTGACCACACGTGGAGATAACCCGACTCGCACCCCCGTTGTAGGACTCCCGGGACTTTAAAACGGTAAGTGTTTCACCATCAAACTAGACACATTCACATTTGCATATTTCATCAGGTAGTTTATAAAAATACGAATACAGTCAGAGTCATCAAAATAAGCCAAAACTTTTATGAGCGGATTAAAGAAAGATCCGGATGCATGCTTTCTGAACCTAAAGTTCACATTTTATGTAATAAAATGCTACACCCTCTAGCTCTGACCTTTCTTTGTTCTATAATTACCATAAAATCAGCAAATTGATTCCGTATCCGGAGATCATATGATAGAGGTCACGGTTGCTAAGACAAAGGCGCTATTATCAACGGATCATTTGAAGAGCATGTATGAGACCGTGTAGTAATTATGTCATATCGTACGATCTAGGGGTCATAACTATCATTATTGATAGCGATTATGAGTGAAGCGGGTAGGATAAATGTGGGATAATTGAAGAAGATTTACTTAGATGATTGGGATGATGTGACTTGTAATTTGCAGTAGCAAGCGTGAAGGTTATCTTAGGATATTGTATAAGTATATGATTTCACTGGCGTGGTTGGCGGCAATGGCGATGATGATATGGAAAGGGAAGAGGAGGCAGAACGCTAGCGACAGGAGGCCATTCTCGAAGCCGAGGAACTGCGCAAGGAGAAGCATCGCAAGATGGAGGAGGATCACGAGAAGATACGTCAGAAGATCCGCGAGATTTCACTTACATAAGGATTCAAAATATTTTAAAAGTTAATTTTGGAACAGTTCATTGTAATGCAAGAAGCAGTGTTGCCGGCCAAAAAATCGTAGCATGTACAAAAAAACATAATGTAACATCCGTTTTAGAGTATTTGGCAAAGCAATTATGATTTGCTCATATTCTTAGACATTATTTTTTATTGCCCACTGAAATTATAGCGACTTATAAATGTAAGACTGTTTCTTAATGATGACATGATATATGAAAACATGATACTTGCGGATAGCGTTCGCCTTGGACTAAATTTGAGAATAGAAAATGAGGATTGCATTTGCTTTGAAATTGAATTCTAATGGGATAGCTTTACATAATTTGCCGGTAAGTATTTACCTACAGATAGAACAAAGAAACAAATGAATATCTATTACATACTAATGTTATGCACTACACATAATAATATGTATAATTACTTAGTATGTAGCATACACACACACACACACAAATCACGTCTTTATCCCTTACGGGGTAGACAGAGCCTGAGGTAACAATACCTTAAGGTCACGTTTAGCATAATTGTAGGCGTATAGGTGGAAAGGGGAATCTAAATGCGTGGGACGAGAAGCAACTGGTACATGCTATGTTTTCCTTTGCTCCCAAACCAGCAAACAGTGGTAGTAGTTATTTTAGAGCACTATTGCAAAACATGAAATTACCAAAGGCAGCCAAACTTCCAGTACCTATACCTATAAATTGTATGTTTCTATCCACAAGCTACCAATTTGTAACAAACGTATTACCTTCCTTATTATAGGTTTTATGTTAAGGCGTGAGTTGTTTCAAGTTGCTTAACACTGCCCTTTATAGTCTTTAGGTCTCGGCTTATTCTGAGGTCACTTGTTTATCCCTATAGTGTTTTAAGTCTTTGTTGAATTTTGTTTATATTGAGCGCGCGAATTCGTTTTAAATATTTGGCAACACCGAAAATGGTAACAGACTGTTTTTATTCTATCGATCATTCGAAATATCAATATAGGTAAATTAAATTGGACAAGTGCGTATCGGGATACTTGTCATGTGAAAATGTTTACCACGACGATTAGCTATGGTAATAATACAATACAATACAAATACCGTTTATTGAACACCACAAATCAGTACAAAACAATACAGAAACAAAGAACAAGGTAGACAAGAGGCAGTTTTATCGCTTAATAGATCTCTACCAGGGAACCAATAAAAGAAAGAAATAAGCACACACACACAACATACCTAACATTTGGTAACAAAAAACCATTGTCTTCCGATTCATTTTTAATACAGATACATCATCACATATTAATATAATTTGTCAAGGTTTTGTGTAAATTGTTTGGAATTCGACGATAATTGTTGGAAGTATCGGGAAAAGTCGAGCTGCCTGGGATACAAAATATCGACGAAGTCGCGGGAAATTGCTAGTAACCCTGCCTGGTTAATCAATTAATATAGTTAGTTATATAATAGCTAACTTTAGTACACGCAAGTATTTTCAAGACAATTTTTCCAGCTTGCGCAAGCGACAAGATGCAGAGACCCAACGTTCAGATTTTGCGCGTATGTTGTCTTCACTATCATCACTACATAGTATAAAATAAAGTCGCTTTCTCTGTCCCTTTGTCCCTATGTATGCTTAAATCTTTAAAACTACGCAACGGATTTTGATGCGGTTTTGTTTAATAGATAGAGTAATTCAAGAGGAAGGTTTATAATGTATAATACATGCATGATATACCGTGCGAAGCCGGGGCGGGTCGCTAGTTACTAATAATTAGACACCAGTTGATTACAGATTAAAAATGCCAGAGAACAAGTGTAATCGTGAATGTCGGCATATCGTCACAAATATCACAATTTAGTGCTCGCGAAGCATTCTTAATTTCTTAATTGCCAGTAATTTCATTGTGACCGATCGCGGGCGCCATTGTGGCAGCACTGCTTATCGCCCAGCAATTAGGCTCTAGTTTCACCGGTTAACATTGTTAAGTTGGCAGATTGCAGTGATTGTGTGAATAAGTTTAGTTTGAAATTTATTTTTTATGTGTATGATGATCCTGCTGTTAAAAATGAATGTATTGATTGATCAAATCGCGTACATTCCTCTGTGAAACATGATACAATTTAGCTATAATTTCTTGGGAAGATGTATGGTAGTTTATTATGAGTCTTGCAGGGAAAAGGTTCCACAGTGGTACGCGATTCAGTTTATTTTACTGTACAAAATTCAAATTATAGTTTTCTAGTATAAGGGATCTTTGAACTAATTTGCGGACAGACAGCCGACACGGCGAAACTAAGAGTTCCGTTTTGTTTTGACCTTAAAAATAATACAATTTATTTATTCTAAAATTGTTGCGATACCGAAGCACATTGCGTCAAAAATCTGACAGTTAGAAAGATAGTGAAACAAAGGCCAAAAATAATTTTACAAAAATATCTGCAATCGTAAAGTATTTTTGAAATCGAACAAGATAAATCGTATAATTGGTTGTTTTCCTCCAAATGGTTTTCGAATTAGAGCATACTAAAAAAAGTGAACAATGCCAAATACTTCTTTTTTTTACTATATGTACCTGTATAGTTTTGTACTTGTTTATTGATTGGGAACACGCTTAATTAAGCGATTCACCGATATTCTGCTAAGATCTCGCTAAGACGTAGTAAGTATGGTGTAACAAATGGCACATATGGCTTTTACTCGGGCAATATATTATAACTTTGTAGCAAAGAGCATCATGAAAACCATAGTTACTAGTACACTTGTAAACCCGTCACTCAAAATCCCATTATATCACAATACCAGCTAATAATGCGAATTACTGTCAAATTAACCAATAAAAGGGTCCAATTTGGAGCGAGACTGATTAGTGCAATATGGCACAATAGGAGTAGAGCAATAATAGCACTTTATAACATGGCTGACCCGCTAGTTCGGTTGAAATAATAATTATTAGTTAGATAGGGTAAAAAACCAGTAATGGTAGCTTTTTGGTTCGGAACAATTGAAATACTGTCTGTCAAAGACTAATCAAATAGCTATGTGTGTTGAATCCAGAATGTAGCGAAGGATTCTACAATAGAAAACATGCGCCCAAAATGAAAATAATTTTAATCCCGAGTGGGTCATACAACTTTTCACACCAAACATCACTCAAAAACTTAAAAAAAAAACTAGATATAATTAAAGAGCTACCAGCATAGAAAATGGCGGGGTTTTACAATTATCAACTTCAAAAAATTGCAATTGCAAAAAAACACTTAGAAAAGCCTTGAACAGAAAAGTTGCACTTTGATCCCTGTCGACAGGGAGAAGAGTTTACTTTTCTGAATGAGAGGTGTGAAAAACATATTTTCTACGTTCGTTATAAATAGAGATAGTTCATTGCCTTAGTATTCATATTCATAATTATTAATCTTCATTGTTTATACAATAAGATCTTAGGAGTAAATTGTGATTATAACTGAGGCCTAAACTAAGAAAAACTGCTTTTAGTTTTAAACTCAGTTTAGTAAGCAAGTGAAGGCGTTACTTTACGGAGGTCCTTATAAAGAAGATGAAGCTTTGTCAGTATAGTAGAGTCAAACCTGAGTCAAACATAAAAATCAGCTTTTTACACGTGGTTATAAGTCACGTGACATGTTATATTTAATTCGCGTCCACTTCACGTAACTGTTACGAAACGAACCGGACAAAATAAAAGCAAAACGTTTTCCGTCCAGTCCAACTACAGTACAAGCCCTTGTCAACCATATTAGTAAAACATAAGACTTGAAGTTAAGTGTTTTAAAATCAGCTAGCTCAAGCTATATCCTTATACACGCTGACAAAAGATCGTAAGACTCTAACTGGATGTGTCTTGTTATCCTGACGATCCTGAACTTTAAGAGTGAGGCGTAAGATTCAATATCGTGACACATAAGATTATGTTTAGTTGGTGGATCTTTTGAGCTTTATTAAGGGGTTCTAAAGTTTAAAATCGTGGTGGAAGCGCTAATGTACAGAGCTAACAATGTTGTTAGTGAAAACGCACCTAAAATGGCAATGGTAATGAAACTGTGGCTTAAGAAGGAGCTGTACTGATATTACGAGTATGAATGAGGTAGGCAGTATTTAAGTAACAACTGAGATGAGACGAAAAAGTCAAGAAAGTATGATACATGAGAGCTTGAAAAGAGGATACCGGCTTGAGGTTTTTTATGAAACAAGAAAAAAAGAGAGCAAGTAAGTCATACGACAGAAGTTACGCAGAAACTGAATAGGCATAAAAGTGGTAAAACAAAGTGCTTGAGTTATTAGACATGTCGTGAACATACATACATACATAAATCACGTCTTTATCCCTTATGGGGTAGACAGAGCCTAAGGTAACAAGACCTAAAGGCCACGTTTAGAATGATTGTGGGCGTATAGGTAAATCAAAATTGTGGATGGGTTGCTAGCCGCATCGCCTATACCATGATTCCTATTTTCGTCCATTCCCTCAATGGCCTTTTACCATCTGCGCGGGAAGAGAAGCAACTGGTACATTCTATGTTTTTCCTGCATGTTATTAACACTGCTGTGTTATTTGCTGTTCCAACGGCGTTGAAGAATGAGAAGCAATCGCTGCATTTGAGGATGATCACAACTTGACCCTTTCACTTGACAGGCATACGAGAGTCAGGTGTCTTGGACGCACGACCTCAAGACAACTGACTCCATAAAAGGCTTGCTAGCGAACGAGTTGAGATTTTATGTCCGAGCGCAGCGATTACTTCAAGGATGTGATTGAATGAGAAAATCAAATTCCTGTGGCCCGTTTCTTGTAGTTACAAGTTACAAGTTTAAACTAGCAACATTGGTCTAATCCTAATCAGTGGTTGATTGGGCCAATGTTGCCAGTTTACATACATAAATCACGTCTTTATCCTTACTGGCGCAGGCTCTAGGCTCTAGGCTCTAGGCGTAACAAAATCTAAAGGCCACGTTTAACATATGGGCGTAAAAGTGGAAAGGAGATATCAATTAGTGATGGGTTACCATCTGCCCGAGAAGAGAAGCAACTGGTACAGTTTATGTTTCTTCTTTGCCCAGACTAGCATGGGAGAAAGCTAGTAGCTAAGCTAGTTGCTAGGTTAGAGTTGTAAAATTGTTACATGTCATGTTACTTAGAGAAACGGGCCACCGATCATTTAAGGCGTTCTTTGACGGACAGAATTTAACTTCCTAATTAATCCCGGGGTATTTCCCATTTCACCTCGTTTATATGCAGTTTAAACGATAGTTTTTCTTCGTGTTGCAACTGGTGCCGTTGTCCGAGCACACGCAACAGTAAAGTGCTGAGACCGGTTTCACAATATTGTAATATGGGTCGCTGGACCGGTCCACTTCCATAAAACACTGAAGCTAATATAAATAGCATTTTACGAGTATTCGTGGCTAAAGTGTAACACAGATCCGATACAGACAACAAATAATAATTGGGGGTAAATTCAATGCATCGTCAGTGCTCGAGCATAAACGAAACGTCAGATGTGACAGCTGTCAATAACTTGACATTGACAACCGACGTGTTATGATTCGTTAATGTCGTTACGACATTCAAACCATATGCACACATAATACAGAATTCGTTTGTTAATTTCTTTAATTACTTTCTTATCTGCTTGTTCGTGTAGGCATATACATTTTTCAGATGCCAAAAGCAGATCGAATTCAGTTGATAGATGTGTTATTTATTGATTCAAGTCACGCTAAGTTTATTCTGGTAAGAGTACATTTGATGCGAAAATATCAAAAGCATCACAATTAAACAATTAGATTGCGTTTGATAAAGTCAGAACATTTTTAACCCCCGGCGCAAAAAGAGTCTCTCGGTGTGTGTGTGTGTGTGTGTGTGTGTGTGTGTGTGTGCCAGTGTCTTAGCGGTGGTTCTTAGCTATGTTTGGTAAAAATCGGTCCAACACTTTGAGGAGGTATCGGCTATTTTCCAAAATTAGGCATACAATTTAATTATTTTTTAATTACTCGATTAACGCGTGGGAATGGTAGCTTCCATGCTGGTCTGGAAGCAAAGAAAAAACATAGAATGTACCAGTTGCTTCTCTACCCGCGCAGATGGTAAAAGCCCATCGAGGGAAGGGGCGAAAATATTAGGAATCATGTTATAGGCGATGAGGCTAGCAACCCATCACTATTTTGATTCCATTTTCCACCTATACGCCCACAATCTCTTGCTAAATGTGGCCTGTAGGTACCTATTACCTTAGGCTCTGTCTACCCCGTAAGGGATAAAGACGTGATTTGTGTATGTGTATGTATGTAATTGTAAAAAAAAATAATTTAATATTGTTATTTAATTGTGGACATACTTCGCTTTGTTTTTTTTCACTGCACTAACTTTAGCACTTCATTACCGTTAACGTAATAGTACTAGAGACCATGCGCAGGGCTGCTCCACAAAGTTTGCATCTTACCGTCTTTCTCACTCTCCAGTTAATGACTACTAGTGTGAGCAGGACGACACACCACTAAGTTGAATTTCGAACTAGGTAGACGCCGTGCGCCAGCGCAACGAAATCGAAAGCGCGGTGAAAACAAAGCGTGACATAACACCGATGGGAACTAGCCGATAATGGTCATTACACTGAACGGTAATGATAATGAAATAGATACATGCCATTTGTCAGTGTGTGCATTAAACATTTTAGGGGTCCGTAGTCAAAGGGTAAATACAAAAGCTTAGCTATATTACTAAGACTACACTGTCCGTCTGTCTATCACCAGAGCCGTGATAGTTAAATAAAATAAAATAAATATCTTGGGACACATTACACCAATTGACCCAGCCCCAAACTAAGCAAAGCTTGTACTATGGGTACCAGGCAACGGATAAACATACTTAGGTATATAATGTAGATAAATACATACTTAAACACATACAACATCCATGACTCGGGCACAAACATTCGTATTCATCAACTGTCTTCGTCTACCGGGATTCGAACCCAGGACCTCTAGCTTCATAGTCAGGGTCACTAACAACTAGCCTAGGTCGGTCGGTGGTTTCTGTTGCCGCTATTGTAATAAAATAATTAGTGAACGTGTTTTTTCTTAATATCAAGAAAAGCAACAGCTATGCTTTACATATAATGTTGTTAACGTTGGTACGGAAAGTTGCCGACTCGCACTTGGCCGTTTTTTGTGTATTTTTTTTGTGAGGCCGACAGCGTGTTCTTGTGCCGTTCCTTGAATGAAATGGAAATGGAAATGAAAGTGTTAATTAAGAATTGGTTATTTTCTTAAATTAAAGTCTTAATGTCAACATTGATTGGGACTTTCTAGGAGGTATGTTGAACTGTGGTAGGAACTCCCACTCTTCCATAACTACACGACTCAAACGTACCTACCTGATGATGAATAACATACCTGTTACATTTAACTTATTAACTTTATGTATCGTGTATTTATGTATAGTTGAAATAGTGTTTCCCATTGCAATCTAACGAGATGCTTTGGCCAAAGGTAAAAATATTGAACATACGTAGAACCTTGTTATTTGAAGATAAACATATCTTACGTCAAAGTGTATTATGCGAACTTACTAAATTAGGTATTAATTGCTTCTTATGTAAACACTACGTATTGGTTATGACAGCATAAATAGAACCAATAAACTATGTTATATTTTATTGTTATGATATTGTTAATAATCACGTTTAACGCTTTGATAAATCATAAATATTCAGTAAAAAATTAACCCAAATAGTTAATAAGCGTCACTTAACGCGTATGTTACCGGTTATAACTGGTTAAGTAATTAATTAAAGGCATTTGGCCAGCAGTGCAAGGATTTAATGAATGTGGCCTTATTAACAACGAAATGCATTCAGGTTATTCACGTGAGATTAAATTTTGTTACAATAAAAAAAAACAATTTAAAAGGGGGAATGCTGCCAGTGTCTGTGGAACTATGCCACGGGGGCCCATCCTTTTCTAATTATTTTATTTTAAGATTAGTTTTAGTTTAGTTTTAATTCGTTTTTCATTTAATCATAGTTAATTTAATTCCCCTTTTGTATTTGTAGTCAAATATTTCGACTGATTTTCTTTCTCTCATTATGTCAAACACATTTTATTTTTAATCAGCGAACCCGACAGACTTCGTTCGGTCAAAACATATTTTATGTTTTCCCAAAAATCCCTGAGATTTTAACGAACAACTAAAAACTTCATCATCATCATCACAACCATGTTATAGGCGATGTGGCTAGCAACCTATCACTATTGTGATTCCCCTTTCCATTCATACACCCACAACAATACTAAACGTGGCCTTTAGGTCTTGTTACCTTGGTCTCTGTATACTCGTAAGGGATGGAGACGTGATTTATGTGTGAAAAAAAACTTAATTGAAATTGGTCCAAACATTATCTGTGTTTTCGCTTAGCAAAACGATTAGCGATCCATTTTTATTTAGGTACCTATACAAATAGATTGATACTGTGTCATATTTTCTTATTCTACAGTGCCATGCTCTCGGAAAGTTAGTTTCAATTCCTATTACGTACTCTTTATCTTGTTAGTGAAGGAAACATACATAAAAAGATTTCTTCTTTTTAAATTATGAATCCTAGTAATAACATACAAGTTCAATTAGCAATATAATCGAGAACACTTTCCCAATGCAAGGACTGCACTTGCTCAACCTGTGAATCAGCATGCAAACAGCAAACAAAGGTGGATGGACGCACAAAAAGTTAGAAACAAGAACTGGTGCTAAGCGATTATTCATGGGTTACGACACTTATGGTGGAAGAGACAGACGCGAGCGAGAAAATAAGGAAAAAGGTGGAAATTCTAGAATAGAAAAAGAGAGAAAGTAATGAGAGCGGGAATCAGGAAAATGAAGTTGATAGCTCAAATATATTGTAACGCTCGAAAAGTTTGCGTATGGATAATGTTAGCTTATTTTTTTTATTAACGTTAGTGATTTTATTATGTGCCCAAAACTTCGAGGTAATTTTTAGGATATTTTTAAGTAATTATTTCTCAGGAGTCCTGGAGTTCACTAGCGTAGAGTATTGTAAGATATCTTTGAACATCTCTGCGACTCGACTTCGGTATATGTAATGATACATAAATCACGTCTTTATCCTTTACGGGGTAGACAGAGTCTAAGATAACACGACCTTAAGGCCACGTTTAGCAAGATTGTGGGCGTATAGGTGGAAAGGAATCAAAGTAGTGATAGGTTGCTAGCCGTATCGCCTATAAACATGATTCCTAAGATTTATGTATCTAATATTAGTAAATATTCTTCTGTTATTAGTTCGGGTAAAAGTCTCTTTCAATCCATGACCGGTCTCTCCGGTCTTTCTCCTTGAAAGCCTCCCACTGCATTTCCAATGAACTAGCAATTTGTGACATGACCATCACATTAAAGTCTGCGATGAACATTACACGTTTCAAACGCTTGCTGTGTCAATTTGTCTATTGTAGTAATTGAGTCGCTAAATCTGGCAATTGAGGGTATATGACTAGCCCGCTGGTATCTTATGCTTCAAACCCCTTCGAACTAGTTCCATCTCGCGTGCGTACTCAACAATAAGCTGATTTGCATGTCAATCGAACGAGACACAATAAATAAATGTGAGAACTGACGCCCAATACGCGTGGTAATTAGTGGTCACACTGTTCACATGCAGCACTGTCACGCATTGATATTTATGGCGAATTTTACTTTGAGACAACAATATTTTTGTCCTTTGTGCGTAAGTCGCAGTCGTCTTGGTTTAAAATGAAAATGAACAATAAACATTGTTAAATAGTTTTTCATCTGACGAAGTCGTTTTTGCTATGGTAGTGTATATTTGCAAAATAGAACCTCATACATCGCACGCACACGAGCGTAATTCCAAGCAAACTTCGCAAAGCGGGGGTAGCTTATATTTGCCTCTCGGCCGATCTGAGCCTCAAGTGTAAGTTTGCACAGAAAAAACGTCTCAAAGGCTTTAAAATAAATATTTCAATTTATATGGAAAAATTGACAGCACCTCTTGCGGATCGAAACGGCAACAAAGGACCTTACCATGACGTCTTAATGTGATTTAATTCCGACTGAGTTCAGGTTTTAGCTGTCATTTTTAGTATGGATCTGACAGCGAGCGAACCTAACCTGAATCGGAATTGAATCGCAATTAGACGTCATGGTAAGGCCCTGTTCTCTTGTTATTTGACATTTATCGCAAACGCGTTTTAGACGTATTTTGTGACCGACTTGCACGTGCTTACACTTAGCACTGAGCTCTATGCACATAATTGTTTGTGCTACTAACTCAACTGTTGCTGAAGTTATTTATTAACTGTTCGAATTAATTAACGTATTCCGCGCTACGCGGATATGTAACACATGAGTGCGCCGGTTTTCGTTTTCCGTCACTGTACGCTATCCGGTTATAATATCGTGTTATATAACAATACTCATGTCATGAATATGGGCCAGTTTATGTAGTGACTTGCGAATCAAGAAATGTACTCGCGATCTCGTGCTAAGTTATGCCAATCGGGGACATAAGAGTGAGGACATTAAACTAAACGTATATCTGTACATTGTTACTCCGCGATATATTGAGGGCAAGTCATACAAAACAGTAGTGTAGTACTTACTTACTTGTGTTTATTTTTTTACTTCCGTGCTGGTCTGGGAGTTAAAAAAAAACAGAATTTACCAGTTGCTTTTCTTCCCGCGCTGATGGTAAAAGCCCGCCGAGGGAATGAGCGAAACTAAGCAAATAAATAATAAAAATAATAAAATAATAAATAAACAAACTACCACGAATTTACGGGGTAGGTGGTAGCGGAGTAGCGAGGTAAATGTCTATCGCTTGTTGATAATGATCTCCGCAAAGTCCCGTTTGATACAAAAGTATCCTACCATATTCATAAAAGTTTACCCACGGGACATTTTGAGACAAGAAACTATATTGTCTTAGAAAAAAACCGTGGTTTACTAAGACCTTTATTATTAAGAAACATTACCGTAATGTGGGCCGAAAATTAAGATATTAATCATAATAACTCTGGCTTTGTGAGCAAAACGTTAGGCAACGCGATCAAACTCAAAACCTACTGATATGCACCAATCTGATTAAATTAACTATAGCATGAGCTGAGTAATTATGATCTCAGATAGATTTTTTTTAATGCTAACGTGCCCAAAACGTCCAGTTAATTTCAATTTTAAAACATACCAACTCTACTCATGCCTGCAAAATAGTAAGCTCTTCGCCGGGAGCTATTTGAGGCAAGGTTACAGTGTGTTTATGATATAATCTATCCACAGTTTACCGAACGCGTTGGGAAATAAGTGATGCAATCGCCATAGATATATCAACGTCTGGATAATCCGATATCTTGTGCCGAGGATAAAAAGTCTTACACGGATTAAATGTCAGTTAGATCCGGCATTCGCTGAACGTTTGCAACACGATGTGATTATGTCTCTAAATATACATACATATATCACGTCTTTATCCCTTACGGAGTAGACAGAGCCTTTTTTTTTTTTTTTTTTTTTTAACGTGTGGAAAATGCGCCTTATGCATCTCCGCGCTCGGGGCAGCACGAACGGAGGTATGACGGGTTCTCCATCTCGCCGCTGCCTTCCCTATGGAAGGAGGGGAGAGGCCTACCGTCTAAAAACACACACGTTCCCTCCAGGCCTTGAACTGCGGGCGTTGCGGGCGAACACCGTGACCACCGCAACGTCCACTGGCCGCCCCGGGATGGGGCAGGTGGCGACGGCACCGTTGAATGCGGGTTCCGGATTCCCCGCCCTCCCCCGCCGGTGACCGTCTGTTTTTTTAAAGAGGTTGACTCCTCGTAGCCCCCTCAGCGGCCCACGTTCCCAGCGCCAGCGGGCCGGGGTTACGTGACGGCCGACATGACCGAGATCACGCCGCCCTGTTGATTTTTATAGAGGTTTACTCCTCGCGGCCCCCCTATCTTGAAAAAGACGAGGCGGCCCACGGTCCCGGCCCTGCGGACCAGGTTTACGTGGCGTCCGACCGTGACCGAGGTCACGTCGCTCCTCTGGATTTTTATAGAGGTTTTCTCCTCGCGGCCCCCTTATCTTGATAAAGACGAGGCGGCCCACGGTCCCGGCCCTACGGACCAGGTTACGTGAGTAGACAGAGCCTAAGGTAACAAACCTTAAGGCCACGTTTAGCATGATTTCTTCCATGCTGGTCTGGGAGTAAAGAAAAAACATAGAATTTATCAGTTGCTTCTCTTCCCACGAAAGTCTTAGGAATCATGTTATAGGCTATGCGGCTAGCGACCCATCACTATTTTGATTTCCCTTTCCACCTACACGCCCTCTAAATATAAGAGCGGGCGTTATAGGCATTACGTTGTGCTCTTTATTCACGTTGCATGAAGATTATTCATGTACCTCTATACGGTTGATAAGGGTGATCCATCGGCTCGTTTGGCCCCTCTTCCAAAATAAAATCTATATTTCGGGATCCAGATCCCGTGGCAAAATCGGAATAATAATTAGCCTGTATCATGATTCCTAAGACTTTCGCCCATTCTCTCGATGGCCTTTTACCATCTGCGCGGGAAGAGAAGCACCTGGTAAATTCTATGTTTTTTTCTTTACTCCCAGACCAGCATGGAAGAAACGTATCATAACATAATAATAAACATCGACCGAAATGTTAAATTTGTGGCGGTCTACCATGGAGGATTGTTGCGAAACTCTTTGGCGCGCCGTGTTTTGTTTTCTGTTTGTTTTGCTGTCAGTTGCTTGACTTGACATTAGATATGTATAATTCGTTGGTGATATTTTATGTTAAACGTATATCGTTTATTTAGTTCGTTTGCAATTACATAAATCTATTTCAGTGGACTGTAAACTTGTTCGATGGAATCCGCACTTCAACAGTGTATAGAAACAAAAGAAATTCCATTATCTTGGCAACGCTGTGACCTCAACCCACATATAAGAGGCCTTCAATCATCAACAAATTTACTAAACACCGCTCACGCATAGCTATTTTTCAAAACCTTTGACAGATCCTGCCCACAGGCGCACTGCCAACCACCTACGTCAAGTCGGCATAAATGTATGTTACCTGCCCATCCACATCTACACGTATTTGCAATAAAATAGTAGAATGAAAAATGGTTGCTAAAATACATTACTAAGGTATTAAGAATTGTTGGTTTTATGGAAACTACAGAAAGTCAATTCGACCACTTTACTAATTATGTACATATTTAATATTGTATCATTTTGATTCCCCTATCCACCTATATGCTATGAACCACGTCTATCTCTTACGTGGCCTTTAGGTCTTTTTACCTTAGGCTCTGTGTACCTTGTAAGGGATAAAGACGTGACTTTTGTATGCATGTATGTATGGTTTGGTCTATGGAAACTACTGAAAGTCAATTCAAATACTCAATTAATTACTTATTTAACATTTTATCAATTATTAGTGATCTTAATACGTTTATACAAACAAACTAGGAAAATAAATAGCAGGATAGCAAGGTAAATCTATTTTGTAATTGAAGTGGACCTCCGCAAAGTAACGCCTGATTTAATAAAACATGATAATAATTCGTGTAAAATTATTCATTACACTATGTCCGCCTGGTAGAGTAGCCATATAATATGTACTCTAGTTTTTTTACAATAGAACTGCACTCAATCACTTGAACACCGTGTCAAATAACGCCTATTTATGCCGAGTATATTTCTACAATCACTTTTTTGTCCGAGGTCGCAAAAACGATCAATAATCCGTGTACACGATAAATATCATTAACAGAATAAAATTCTAACGACGTAATTCTGCGTAACGGAGAATTGTAACAATGGCACTCGAATGTTCAATTTGTTCAGTGGCCGTAATTTTAGGAGTTGTGGATACAAATAATTGATTGCATCTTTTGGAAGTTTATAAAGTGTGCTGTTGCCCGCGGCTACCCTCGTTTCAGATTTTGTTGTTCTAAAAGTTTGTTTCCTACCAACACTGCCCTGATATGATATAATATTATGATTATGATATATGATATGACATGTAAGCAACAGAACAAAAAATAACAATTTGGTGCAATCATTAGGATGTTATGCGCAACGACAGCGAACGATGAAATCGCTTTCCGCTCCGCCTGTCGCTCATAGACGTGGCATGCCATAATACTAGCTACAAGTAGAGATGCACGTTTAAAATCGTGCCACGATCTTTACTCTTGACGCCGATAAGAGCTTGTAGTAAAGTACTATACTGGAATAAAGTAAACACATTAAAAATATCTTTGACCTCGCTCGTATAGTAAATTTATTTTGAGATGAATCCCTGAATCGATTCATCGAGTGTTTTGAAGTCCTCTGAAACTTGAAGTGAGCCTCATTATTTCGATAGTTATGGCAATTCTATGATTTTGACAATCGATTGAACTCTGCTTGCCGTAACCCAACAGTCAGCCCCAAAAAATAAACAAAACAGAATGCTCGAAAACATCTGACCAAAGTGATCAATCGATCTTCCACGCTCTTATCTTTCGAGTGTCGAAATGGTATTCACTTGTTTATTTTAGACAATAAATCATGCGAGTAGACTACCATAGTCCATCAATGTACTGTTGCCAAATATTAACCTATTTTTTTTGTTAGTCAGAGGTAGACAGGTGTGCATTCATAATATTTATATTCATAATGCGAAGTCATCAGTGCGTATTGAAATTCAATACCATAATTCATATGGCATATGCAAATGCATATCGCTTTAAATGTCTTACAAATTTGTAAATGTAGACAACTTTCACTAGGTATTTGTTTTGGTTGCTCGTTACTTATTTTATTGAATCAGGCGTTACTTTGCGGAGGTCCATTTCAATGAACAAAAAATATTTACCTTGCTACTCCGCTACTTTTAGCGGAAGTAGCGGAGTAGCAAGGTAAATATTTTTTGTTAATTGCTCGTTACTGTTAAAATGTTGTGATCCTTGGAATGAAAGAGAGAGAAAATAAAATAATTCATACTGTTGTTAGGGCTCACCTTACACAGCATCAAATTATTTTTCTGCAGTTTATTTAATTAACTATGCGTAATCAAAAGTTTCTTAGTATGTGTTGTTGTCTCTAGATGGCACTTAGCATAAGCATTTACCCGTCCTTATCACACAGCCTTAAAACCAGTTTCATAATGTATCTATTATTAAATTGAAATCTAAAAAGGCTTGGCATAGCTCTAAGCTCTTTGCACGCCTCAATGATACCATAAAATAACGATCACTTCATAGCTTGCCTATTATAAATCAATCTCATGCCGTAACACTTCAATTACTATGAACCGTTCAATAGTCTTTAATATCTCTTATTTACCGCATAACCCATGCATCTTGCTTCATTAGCTCACGTCTATTTGGTTTATTGTCTTGACCTAATTAAGGAGGACATTAATTGTGTTATACAGCAGCCAAAGCCCAACATTATTTGTTACCTTCAGGTGTGATTATGAACAATTAGCCTTTGACTCTATCGGGCTGAGCTGCATTTTAAATTGGTGCATCTAATTCGTTTATGTTTTAACACAATTACAAACTGTAACGGGTTCCTTTATCACTAACTACCCAGCTGACGCGGGGAACTTCGTGTCGCCTTAGAATCAGTTTCCGTCAGTTGCACACGATATATTTTATTTTTTGTCGACGATTTTTCATACTTTTAACTAATTGTTCTGCTTTGTTTCCGTCTGGTGTGCACAAATGTAATAAATCAAGGATCATAAAAGTCGGTGACCTGTTGCATATGTGAGTAATCAGTAATGTGTGCGAATAGACAAATTGACGTTCCGAATTAGAAAAATTACTTAAGTCCCATATCAGTTCAGTACACTACTACATACAACAGGTCAAATACTTAAGATTTTCACATATTATACCCTACAAGCATTTATGATAGTACAAGATGCTTTTTTTCATCGCCAGTGGCATTGTCCTATACGGCAGGGGTTCCCAATTTTTTTGTGTCAAGGAACCCTAATTGATTACATTTTTCCTAGCGGAACCCTTCTTTGATAACACCTTAAAATAGGTATAAATGAAAAACAACACAGGTCAGTGCGCGCGAACAACGTTGCTCACCGCACATGAAAATATTTTTTACGGAACCCTTATTGCCCTTCCACGGAACCCCAGGGTTCCGCGGACCACCTTTCGGGAACCGCTGCTATACGGCATCTTCTGGCCCAGTAATCGAGTTTTCCAACCCGAACCGCATAGCGGCTTGCACATCTTAACGGTAAGAGTCAGCGTAAACGTATTACCGTTATTAGGAGGTGAACAAGTGACCTTCTTGATTAAACTTAAAATTCGTATCACAACTCCTTTCCCAACGCATCTTCAAACTTTGAACCTCACAAAGTTGTGAACACGGTTATTTTGCGAAACTGGACTTATTTTATAATCGCTTGCAGAATCGTGCACGCGTGATTACACCACGTAATAGAACTAGCAAAATTACTAGCCAGTAATGTTATTCTGAATTCCTTTTAAAACGTATACTGGTTATGAACTCTTTGGTGAATTGGCATTAGCACTGGCTGGAAAAAAAACGCAACGGAAAAAAGTGAGAAAATTCGTCAACGGCATCCATTGTTCTGTATTCAAAATCTGATCTAGGGTTTAGGGTTTCGAACCATCTGAACAATGTTGTTTTAAAATCTTTTAGCGCTTATTTACTCTTGCGTTTATTCAGATGGGATTATTTACAATTCTTCGAGCAGGCGTTGGAAATTTTGGCATTGGAATAAGTTCTTGTTTTATTTCGATTTTTGATCTCTAGAGGCGTTAATTTTCGGTGTTTATTTGACTATAGTCTTACTTGAGACGTATACAGTTCTTTGAAGATAACGCATAAGCAAGCAACGTCCTCAACAATTGCATATCCACTTAATTTTTACACACAATTATATCCTTTTGTTTAACAAACTGTCTTAAGACTTTCGTAAGAGTCACACATATAATAATTTTTATTACCAATTAGTGCATGCTTTGCAATAAACAACACGCGTTTTGTAAGCTCGGCAAAAATCTAATAGACAATGCAACGCAGACGTGTTGTAAGTGTTTTGTGTTAAACTTAGAATTTGTAATTTTAAACTTGCGACAAAGAGGAAACAAAAATAAAACAATTTTAGGACTGTGCAAGGCGCGTATGGATCACCACCATCTAACTAGTTGATCCTGTCGCCAAGCAACTGAACTTGTGCTAATGTATTCCGGCATGGAAAGAGAAACAGCTGGAGAAATTAGTGATAGGTACATGAGGTACTGATCTTAGTCTTAGGTTGGCAACGCATCGGCAATCTGTAGATGAAGAAAGAAAGAAAGAAAGAAAGTTTCAGTTATCTTAGTGTCAATTATCTATGATGACGTCTCTGACTGTGTCGTAGTAATAAATAGAGACGGAATCATAGATAATTCAAACTTAACAGAGGGTGGTGAAACAGGTCCTTAGTGTAAGTTGCACCATGTAACTTTAACTATAACATTGACCATAACCGACGATTTTAACGTATGTTTCATAGGTTTTCTGCCAAAGATGCAATTTTGTCTTCCATTACTCATTAATTTGTACCTTATTAACACTAGCTTTATTAGCCTTATTAGCTACCTGCATTCAGAGTCTGTTTCACAACTCTCTCTAAAGCTCCTGATATCTTACACTTATACTCGTAATATCAGGGTCTTAACTGAGAGTAGTGAAACTGGCCCTCAGAATAGTTACTACGTACCTACTTAAATGTCAAACGTGCTTAGCACTTAGGCTTGATCTTGATTATGATCAAACGCGTATTTTGCGTAAAAGTTTAAAAACCGAAGGGGAGTATAAACGCTTTCAATTAATTTTCTTCAGTGGCAGTTATGAAATCTGTTGGTTAGAATGACAAGATGACTTCTTGGCCCCTATTCCACCATCCTGACAATAGTCGGTGACAAGTGACAATTCGAAACGCAATGCGTAGTCAATATGAAGCCAACCGGCGTGGATTTTTGTCGAGTTTTGTAAACAGAATTGTTACTTGTCAGCGACTATTGTAGCATTGGTGAAAAGGGGCCTGGATGGTAAAACATTTGCACGGAAGCACGTATCTTCCTTACTCCGTTACATTAGCTCAGCGATTACTATGATTTCTATCATTAATTTGAAATGCAGCGATCGTAACTGGCAGTTCGTTACACATATAAACAGCACGATACGACGGAAAAACAAACGATATAACAATCAATTTCATAAAATTATGAATGAAAAACTTTTCGATTGTGTAAGAGAAATTGAAATGTATCGAATGCTGTTCAGTGCCAGTTCTGTGAGCAATTACAGAGAGTGCTCTTTCAAAGTTTTTTATTTTTTTTATCATTTGATAGTTTACAAAAAAGAAAGAATAAGGTAAAAAAATCTAAACGACACTGAAAATTAGAACACAGAAAAATCCGAAACGTAAAGCTAAGCTAAGTCATTCCGTGACGCGTGCTATACCTACCCCTATGTACCCATAGCAAGTCGAGGATCCGGGTTCGATTCCCGGCCATAGCTTTACTTTTCGGATGTTCCTATGTGTTCTAATTTTCAGTCGTTTAGAAATTTAATTTCAAACGGTAAAACCGCAAAAGTGCACATAAAAAATAAAGAAGTAAAATTCTTGATTCACTTGATTGTAAACTACAATAGTTGAGTTTTAATTATAATAGTACTGTGATCTCTTAATATCGTAACGCAGTACGAAGTGATGGTATTAAATTACGCCTTACGGTCAAGGATGCTAC
Source organism: Pandemis cinnamomeana (assembly GCA_932294345.1). Lineage (NCBI taxonomy): Eukaryota > Metazoa > Arthropoda > Insecta > Lepidoptera > Tortricidae > Pandemis > Pandemis cinnamomeana. Next base: position 7,040,889 of record OW028721.1, read on the forward strand.
AATTAAAGTAACTGACAATTTAATCTAGCTTGTGTAATTAGATTATCAGCTGCAATGACGTCTTGCTTTTATTTTGGAACGGGTTCGAAAGTTTCGGATTACATGATACCTACATGTTAATAAAGTTTTATTCTTGATTCTATACTCGCTGTGGCGAACTAGTGGACTGTATTTAAAATGGAAACAAGTTATGATGGCGAACTGATTTTTATTGAGAACATGAAATGAGCGACCTCGTGGCAGCAGCACCTCCACCCCCACGTTCTATTCTATTCTCCCTTAATGGCGGCCGTAAGGCTTGGGCCAATGTCAGTTTAAATGACAGGTGTGCGGATGATTCTGTCCACGTCAACGAGTAGGCAGCAGCAAGGAAATAATTTTGCAACTAAACCCCTTTTCGGCTGAGTGCCGATGTGGAGTCACCCTAGGACAAACACAAAATTAGTATGAAGCCCCACGTTCGCAAAGAACTGAATCCAATATAAAAAACGAGATGCTGCTGTCACAAGGCTTACAACTGCCAGCTACAAGAAGGTAGAAATTTTGGCAGTACCAAAAGAGTTTATCCATCACACTCGTAGTTTAGTAGAAGACGTGTAAGTAGCATATGTGACTAAATTACTGTTTGATATGACAGCTCCTATACATATAATACTAGCTTCTGCCCGCGACTTCGTCTGCGTATTGCAATTGACCTAGCCCCAAACTAAGCCATGTTTTAAGCTACCGCGCTTTTCACTCATATGAGTGTAGATATCTACACTTGGGCAAAATTTATCTTTTACGAATAACCGGGAAGATAAGTAAATTATTCGTTGTTTTAAATAATTAAATAATCCGTCATTTGTTGCTTTGAATTTATCTAGATAATTCTAATTATCGTTTAGATAAATTACTGGGGCTTTTAAATAAAAGATGAATGTCAGTTGTGATGTTTTGACTTGACGTTTTACAGGCTTTTGACAGGCCAGTTAGCTTCATAATTTATTTAAATAAAAGAGAGACAACACGTTACATTTGTGATTGACATTATCTACAAATAAATGTTTTTTTTTGTAAATAATTAACTAGTAAAAAAAATATCTTGATAACGCCCAACTCTGCATACAGCTTTGTACTCGCTAAAGATAGAATGCCCGCCTGCACGGTGCAGTCTACTCGTGACCACGACCGCTGCATCACAGCCAAAGCGCATAAGCCAGATACAGTACCCAGCCATAAGATTGCATATCGGTCTTCTCGTCTAATTTCGGCTTCGTAGAGCGTTGTCTCGCTCTAACTTACGTGACGCCAATAGTCTCTTTCCAAAGACCGAAGTGCAATCTTTATGGTCGCCTTTTTTTTTAACGTGTGGAAAATACACCTTATGCGTTCCCGCACTCGGGGCAGCAACGGGAGTATGACGGGCTCTCTAGCTCGCCGCTGCCTTCCCTATGGAAGGAGGGGAGAGGCCTACCGTCTAAAAACACAGACGTTCCCTCCTCGCCGGACTGTGAGCGTTACGGGAGCACTAGGTGTCACCGCGAATCTTTATGGTCGCCTTTTTTTTTTTTTGCGGCGGGAAAATGCGTTACGCATACGATCTTTATGGTCGCCTGCTTAAACATCAAATAAATACGTGATTACGTCCTGAGTGTTAGTTATTCCGGATAAGTTTTATGCCAGTGCCAATAATGCGTTTATCCGACTTATCCGCTTTTGTCGCGGCACAAGAATGTCCGGAATGGCCGCCGCAGCTTCCGGCACCGGTTCCGCGCAACGAGTTCCCGCGTGAAAGTAACCGCTATAGCTACCGATCGATTAAATAGATCGATATTGAGAGTGATTCGACAATTACTCTAAGTGCGATTCGGACCAAAAAGTAGCTTAGGTATGACATGTAAGAACAATTTTAATTTGAAGCTCCTGTTTCTGGCATCTAAGTTATTGCTAATTTAATGTAAATTTATTTAATCCAAACCCGATACAAAATCCAATTTTTTTGGGCGTAGACGGTATGAGGGATGGATTGTCAAAATTTCTTCGGGATAGGGGTTCTGCAACTGGGGCCAAACGGTAAGCGAAAGCTGGTTAAATTATCTACACATTGCTTTTGTTGGTGCAATAAATATCAAAGTTCCTTAAAACAACATAAAAAACTTACAAAAAAGAACCTCGTCTAAATTCGACTGACTGCGGCAAGGTTCCCTTTTTGACTTGGAGAAAATACGTGATGATTTCAAGTTTACTTTATTTCATGTTTTTATGAACCATCCAAAGTAGAAGTAAATTAAAAAAAAAACAAATTAACTCTCTTTTACGGGGAAAAAGTTGTCAGTCTGGTGTATTGCGCATGTCATGTGGGTATTTTATACTTAAAATGGCGCCAAAGAACCGCAAGTCCGCGTTAAGTACCTAAGAACAGTGATACCAAACCGACTTACGAAGAGTAGAAAGTGCTTTTAAACGAAACTAAAATCTTCGTACGAGTTGCTGTCACATTCAATACAATACTCAATAAAAATACTCTTTACTGAACACCACAAATCAGTACAAAACAATACAGAACAAAGAACAAGGTAGACAATAGGCGGTCTTATCGCTTAATAGCGATCTCTAACAGACAAACCAAGATGTCATTTTTAAAATCATCACTACCTAGTTTAAAACAAAGTCACTTTCCGCTGTCTGTCTGTCCCTATGTATGTTTATATCTTTGAAACTACGCAACGGATTTTGATGCGGTTTTTTTATATATAGATAGTGATCAAGTAGGACGAAGTCGCAGGCAGAAGCTAGTATTTTATAATCGCTTGCAGAATCGTGCACGCGTGATTACACCACGTACCTAATAGAAGTTAGATTTATTATTATTTTAATGTTCTAAGGTAAGTAGTCATAGGGTTCTGTTGCCTTTCTTCCCCTTGGTAAGAGATTATCTATCGGACTGTAATTTTATTACAATTAAGCAGAGCTGGCAACCCTGATTTCAATGTCAAACGAAAAGGCCAGAGCAAAGGATAACAATCGCGCTCGATTGTTTTATTTCTTGGTAACCATTAAAAATGAATTTCTCACGAACTATAAATTGACCGTGATTTCGTATGTATTCTGAGTTAAAAGACATGTTAAGGAAATAGATCATGGAACAAAGTGGAGTTAAGCGTCGATTTCCGTTTGGCGCTATAAAATTAATTAACAAAACGGCCAAATGATCTCTTACTTCCACCGTACAGTTAAGTCATCCGGTGGTATTTTCAAGTCTAAAATTTTGTTTTTATGTGTCTATGTAACTAACCATAATACGCAAACACTTTCAAAATATCGAAAAGTACAAAGGCGAACTTATCACGTATCAAATCCTAATAATATTATAAACGCGAACGTTTGTAAGTAAGGATGGATGGATGAATAGATGTTTGTTACTCTTTCAGGCCAGAACGGCGGGACAGATCTGGATGAAATTCGGAACATAGATAGGTTATAGCCTGGAATTACACATAGGCTACTTTTTATCCCGGAAAATTGCGTAATTCCTGCGTGATAACGGTAAACGAACTCTATGCAAACGAAGTTGCGGGCAACAGCTAGTATAATATATATATATATGCATATGCAACCTCATAATAGCAATCAACACATTGTTAAAAACTTTGCCTTCCCCAAACATTACTAGTTTTACAGTATTATAATCATTTTCAAGTGGAGCTCTAATTAATTACACATACACCCCTTGCACGAAAACGGGCACCCATGGTTTTTGTATTTTATGTGCATAAAAGCTTAATTTCTAAACTTTAAAACTAAACCATACGTGCCTGTTTTTTTGCAAGGGGGTGTATGTGCATAGATTAGGTTGTTTATTCCGTTCAATTCCAAACAAGTTGACTATTACACTCATTATCACTATTTTGATTCCCCTTGCTAAACGTGGCCTTTAGGTCTGTCTACCTCATATGGGATAAAGACGTGATTTATGTATGTATGTACAACTTGACCGCACGCCACCGTAAGGTATGCGGGTAAAACTTTACATAATCCAAAAGGTGCGCTTGCGCAACATCTAGGTCTGAAGAGCGGCCCACTGCCGCAACTGTAACACTAAATGATATTCATGCATAATACGAATTTGTTTACCGTAATTTGAATTATTTGCGAGATAACAGTAGCCTACTTACGTAGAAGTTTGGGCCAGTCGTTTGTTTTGTTTTCGATTTAAAACAAACTCTAAATAAAAAAAAACTAAAATTGAAGGTAGGTATCAATCGTTACGAGACCACCCATAACTTTTGCTATAATCCTGCCGCAAAGCAGCAGTGCTTGCGCTGCCGTGTTCCGGCGAGGAGAGTAAGATAGCCGATGAAATTACTGGGACTTGAGTTATTCTAATCTAGGTTGACAACGCATCCGCAATGTTCCTTGGGGGTTGCGGGTGTCCGTGGGTTGTGGTGATCACTTACCATCAGACGACCCACTTGCTCGTCTAATAAAAATAACTTAAATGAATACCATATGACCTAATGCACCTGTAATGTAAATATGTATTTAATGTTTTTTAATAAACAATAGCAAACTGCTTTATTTTTTTTAAGTATCAAATATTGTTGCCATATTTAAGCTAAAGACACGAAAAAAGAAGAAGTAGGTAAAGTTAACATGAAACCGGCTGCCGACTGAATTACTTACCAATATGAATATGGTCGTAAATTATGTTCGGTATCACCTAGATAAGGCTTTATATAACCGCCAGCCTGAGCTTTTTAAAATACGCAGAAATATACGTTTTTTTCTATTGCTTTTATTAAAATACCGGTTTACCAAAATCCTCGCAAGGGAAAACCAACCAAAACCTCAGGTTCGCATAAACATCGTAAATATCTTATATACCTATTTTTATGTTATTTAGCACAAACGTCCCATGATTTGCATACTTATATTAGCATTAGGTACTTCGCAGGTATATCGCATGTATCTGGCTGGTTTCTTTATTTCTTTTTGTTTTATGTCTACGTGACGTTTAGAAACAAAAAAATATTTGAAATTCGTATGTAAAATAGACTAGACGATGACAGTTTTTTTATTATAATATGAGATAATTGATTCATGCTATCACAATAATAATATTTAATAACTGCAAGTTTGCGTTCAACGTCAACTTAATATTCCAAGACATATAATTTTAAGTAAAACGAAATCTCTCGCAGAATCATCGGCGAAAGAAATCGAAACTGATATAATTAAGCCAGCACGCTATGTCGCGAGATGATTAGAACATACGATTATCAGTAGGTATCATTCACTTCGTCATAATCATTACACTATTTTCACTTACCGTAAAGGAGACGACGAAACGTTAAACCAAGAAAACTACCAAAAAATCCGTTAATTCAATCTAGCAACACTGATTTTTTTAATCACGAGCCACTTCAGTCTGACCGTATTCGAAATGCAAATTTGAAATTGCGATTCGAATTTTCGGAGCCGTTGGCGTGGTGCGTTCGGGAACGCGGGTGGCTACGTTCCGTGCGAAAAGGCGACTGCGCCGAGCTGGCTCACGCAGCGTTCGTTCCCCCGCACATCGGTCAACGCAGGTCGCGTGATGGAACTTGCAATTCCACACGAGACCTCTAACAGTACTTCATACAATGCTGGCTTTCTTCAAACACATCGAAGACCCCATCTAGCTCGCGCAGCATTGAACGTTGCGCCGGAAAACTATGCCGCTTCATCACGTGCAGAGGTACGCAAAACAAGACAGATCGCTAGCAAGTGACACCCTGGAGCCGCTTCATTGAAATACAGGGAAAAGTCGTTAATGACTTGCTGCCTCTCGGAAAACGAATGGCTGCAATAACATTGGTCGCGTAGATGGATAAGATATGGATAAGATACTTTAGGGTTCTTTAAATAAGGTAGAGTCTAAAATCCGGTTTCGCATTTATTTTATGATCGGTATTTGTTTTTGCGAAAGTCATCGGATATAACTTTTCCATGCTGGTATGGGAGCAAAGAAAGAACATAGAATGTACCAGTTGCTTCTCTACCCGCGCAGATGGTAAAAGCCCATCGAGGGAATGGGTGATTATAATAGGAAGGAATCATGTTATAGGCGATGAGGCAAGCAACCCATCACTATTTTGATTCGATTTTCCACCTATACGCCCACAATCTTGCTAAATGTGGCCTGTAGGTACCTGTTACCTTAGGTTCTGTCTACCCCGTAAGGGATAAAGACGCAATTTGTGTGTGTGTGTGTGTGATCGGATATAACTGCCTGCTACAGATGAATGATTTTTTAACCCCCGACGTAAAAAGAGGGGTGTTATAAGTTTGACGGCGATATCTGTACTTGTGTGTGTTGTGTGTGTGTATCTGTCTGTGGCATCGTAGCTCTCCAACGGATGGACCGATTTCGTTGCGGTTTTTTTTATTACAAAGCCAGTTTCCTTGCAGTGGCTCTTCTATCTTTAGTGAAAAATAGTCTAGCAGTTTGAAGAGTATCAGTTCTTTCAAAATGATGCACCTAAGGCATTTTTGGCATAAAATAGAAATATCTGACACGAATTTACCAAAGCGCATGCAGTCGACCCATGAAAATTTTGAGCGTACCCAGAACCTTGTCATTTGAAATTGGAAAAAGTTTGTAATAGTTATTACAAAGTATAATTATGTTATGGCAAAGTACTAAAGTCCTCAGCATTTTTGCAGGCCGACTAGTACCCATAGATCTATTGATTAATGAGCAGTTTAGATATAATCCCGTCGTTACTAAATCGATCTCCGACTATCCGACCTTGGTTTGTTACACAACAGCCCGAATTAAATGGATGCATTAGTATTACCAATATAGCTTTTAAACATCTAATATTTCACTGGAATTGTAATACAAATTCAAACTATACTATATTTTTACCGTATCCGGCCATAAAGATTGCACTTCGGTCTTTGGAAAAAGACAAATGGTGTCACTTAAGTAAGAGTGAGACAACGCTCTACGACACTAGCCGAGAAGAAAACTTAAATGTAAATTCCAAATACTTGTTTTTTAATGAAATAGGGTGGCGCGTGTAAGAGATCACCACCGTCCAAGGAACAGTCGGTTCCCAAACCTAAGTATCCAGGGTACACGAAGAAAGTATTTAAAAAAATAGAGCCGCCTTCAAATGTAGCCTAAATCAGCCTATAGATTTCATAATAAATTGTATTAATTTCGCTACTTAATCGTTTTAGGGTATATTAACTTTTGTTTGTGCGATTACTGTTTACACAATGTTTTATTACAGTTATATTATATCAACAAGCTTCTGCCCGCGACTTCGTCTGCGTAGAAATATACATAAAAACCTTCCTCTTGAATCACTCTATCTATTACAAAAAACCGCGTCAAAATCCGTTGTGTAGTTTTGAAGATATAAGCATACATAGGGACAGAGAAAGTGACTTTATTTTATACTATGTAGTGATTCTCCAGATGTGTTATAACAACATTATTAACTTAACTACTATCTAAATACAACAAATTGTGATAAAACTATATATTAAAAAGTTGCCCTAATTACGCTACTTGCGAAATCTCAAATCAAAATATATTTCGGTGTGCACCACTTACTAACTTATCTTATTATTGTATATCACTCAGACCTTTATAACGTTATAAAAAAAAACGATATAATAGCGGTATATATCGTTTGTGTTTAAAATTTCGTTCAAACAAATTCTATATTCCTTCATAACGTTATATCATATCATAACGAAAAGAAAACCGTAACTTTACGAAATAGCGTTATAGACCTTTAAAACGTTATGAAAAAAACGATATAATACCGGTATATGTCGTTTGTGTTTAAAGAAAACCATAACGTTATGAAATAGCGTTAGGTATAATAACGCTATGAAACTGATTATGAACGAATGACATGATTTGACAATTCACGAAAACAGTACAGATTTGTCATTGCATATGTTTGTCGCACGTTATATAGAGCGGGTGTTATAGAGTGTAAGAAAGAGATGGTCTATAACGTTATTATATCACTTGCCGAAGTATCGATATATATCGCTATTAATAACGTTATAATGAATACCGCTACAGAATAAATAATGTTTTATTAAAAAACGCTATTTGGTAATATAACGTACTGAAAAATAGCGCTACCTAAAAACGTTTTATTGAAAAATGCTATTCGGTAATCTAACGTTATGAAAAATAGCGTTACGCAAAAATAACGGTAATTAAAGGTCTGAATCACTACATAGTATAAAATAAAGTCACTTTCTATGACCCTATGTATGCTTATATCTTCAAAACTACAAAACGGATTTTGATGCGGTTTTTTTAATAGATAGAGCGATTCAAGAGGAAGGTTTATATATGTATAATTCTACGCAGACGAAGTCGCGGGCAGAAGCTAGTTAAGTCTAATTCCAAGCAGAAGATGTCGCAGGCATAAGCTGGTTGCCACTTTTAATAGGAATATTTAAGTACCGCAGGTTCTGAAAAACCACACCTTGAGCCTTCACTATTTCTTGCTAGACGTCAATGTTGTAAAAAACCATTTGCCGACTATTAAATCAGTTATGTAATTCATTGTATTAACAGAATGCAACTATCGATTATATTGTGAACTGTTCAATGCGGATGGCTGTCGACCTTGGTTGTAGATTGTGGTATTACCGCTTTGATATCAATTGAAATGTAGCAAAAAAGTGTTAATATTAAAATGTATTTTTTTGTTAAAATAATAGTTATAGGGTACAGGTTACGTTTTTATAAAGCCTGTAGGCTTATTACCTAACTCGTTCGCAATAAAATTGCCATCGTGCTCATTTTGACAGTTCATGTATGGGCTGACAATTGGCATTGGAATCAGCTAGCTGTCACATTCATACAAGAACTGTCAAAATGATCAGTAAACCTACTGATCTCTAAACAGCAAAATAATTTTAATATAAAAAAGTAAAAGTCAAAAACGGATGGAATTATGGATACTGTATAAATTTTATCCTAAAAACAGAGATATTTTTGCTTGTGATAAAGCAAACGAAAGTATTACCATTTTTTTTTATTTGTATGCAATTGTCAGAGCGCGAGTCCAACTCGTAGGTACTTGACTGGCGTTTCAACTACTTATACTACTAGTAAGATAACTCAGTCGTGTTAGTAGTCACCTGTATTAGTCCCATCACATTAATTTGCAGCCCCCAGCCCGTCCAGCATTCAGTGCGCCCCGAGACTCTACCAATAAAATTAAAGACAGCGTCAAAACAAAGAAGTGCACCCACTATTAGAATTTTCTACACTATGACCATGCCTTCAAATCCGGTATCAATCAAGTACTTATTTATGTGCAATCAATTCTTTGAAATAACGTAATTATTGTGTTTTTAGTACAACAAAGAGTTATACATACATACGTAAGTATTCGTGTTATAAGTCGTCACTGTTCGCTACGCATCAAATACACTATTTCTTTTATGCAATTATAGTTATCCTTACTAATATTATAAATGTGAAAGTAACTGTCTCTCTGTCCGTCTGTTTGCTACCTCTTCACGGTAAAACCGCTTTACCAATCGTAATAAAAAACAAGAAGACACTTTGAATATTAAGGAATAAAATGGGCTACTTTTTATCCCGGAAATTTCAATCGTTTCCGATAAAATAACTCTCCGTAGACGCAGTCGCAGGGATAAGTCCGCATTAGTCCATGTTACTCAGTATTTGTTTTGTGTTTATTTTGTACAATACAGAGCTTACATACATACATACAATCCCTAAGTATTAATATTAAAAAAGCGAAAGTAACTTTGTCTGTTACCTTTTTAATTAGAATTTGGTATAGAGATAGCTTTAGTTCCGGGGGCGGACATAGGATAGTCCTTGAGTATTATAGAGGTGCACTAAGAAGGAATATTTCGAAATTCCCACGGGATAGGGAATAAATGGGATTTATCTGTTTTATTCTATGTAACTGACTTGCTGATAGATATAGATTATTATGCAAACGTACTCCATCAGGATGAAGTAAGTGCATTACGAAGGGATTTTTTAAATTTCACACGGGATAAAAAGACGAGATTAAAAATAGAGATTAACGTAATATTTGAAGGCATTAGTGGTTGAAAGAGGTATGTTATGTCCCTTGAGGGTATCTCGCGGATGCAGTCGCGGAAAAAAGCTATAACATAAAGTTGATTTAAATTAGAAACTTTTCTACAAACAAGGACATCCGTTCTCAAGAGCAAGGCTCCCAACAATTTCACGTCTAAAGCATACAAATTAGACTGTTACATATTTTTTCCCACGTTTATGCAAAATTTAGAAAGGAACATGTGAGTACAGAATTCAAGGCGGTTTACTGTACAAGATCGCAGGATGTTAATATATAGAGCAAAGGAAACTGCGTGTAGATGTAGATCAATTAGGTTCTAAACATCCTGATAAATTACACATAAAATTATGAATCATCAGTATTATAGCTAAAGCTTAGAACAAAAAACATTTTATCTTGAGTAACGGAGGAGCAAGGTAAATGTTTCTTGTTTATCAAAATAATTTGATCTCCGCAAAATGACGCCTGTTTCAATAAATTATCCTTTAATTAAGGTATTAATGCAAAACAAAATACAAAAAGTACAACCACTCCTTCGAGCCGGATTTGAACCAGCGACCTATGGATGACAATGTTTATAACTCTACAGTCCACCGCTCTACCAACTGAGCTATCGAAGGTTATGAGCACATGGCCGAAATAGACTATTATAAGCGTCGGACTTTTTAAAATTTTTATTCCAGACTTGCATCCATATTACAACATAAAAAATATTAAGTGAAAATTATAAAAATACCGAAACAAACATTATTAACAAGTTAAAAGTTGATACGAAATTTACTTAATGATATCAAAAATAAATCGAAAATTTTATGTTATGTAAGTGATGCAATCTGATTGATTAAAAGATTATTAGTAAGTAAACTGTTAAAAATAATAATTCCAAATTGTAGTACATTGAATAAAATTAAATGAACAGAAAGAAATATTAGGTAATTGTAACTAATTAATCACTTCTCATATTTCTATTTAGTTTTAAGTAATACAAACAGATTGAAATTTTAATTAAAGTTTAATGCAAAAATGGCTCTACCAAAAGTGCATTTTTACTACCGTATGTACTACTCTCGTACGTAAAGTAAATAATTAAAATCAAACTGAAAAAAAAAACTAAAAAAGACGCCCCCGGGTGGGCTTGAACCACCAACCTTTCGGTTAACAGCCGAACGCGCTAACCAATTGCGCCACGGAGGCAGATGAGCAAGCGGGCGAAATTTAATTTCAGTTTCCTTTGACACATTTGTTACAAGTACTTGTGACGTAAGTAGCTGTGACCTCTTTTCTTATCCTCTACAAATTTAAAAATAGATGTTCGTAGATGATGTGTGACTTTATTATAACTATACTATACTCGCGAGTGAAATCAAAATGTCACGTATTATACAGCTAATCTATTAGCGACTCTACCATTTACCATTTCTTATCATTGACATTGTTCTCCTTCGTCAAACACCTACGTTTTCAGAAATTATGTCTGTTAAAATTTCAACCAGATCACTGCAGTGTTTACTTCAAAAACTCCAACATTAAAAAAAACAATGTTACAATGTTAAGATCTGGTTCGCATAACCTCTAAAGCTGTTATTGCCGATAAAAACTCTTAAATTGTGACGGCAAAACAATCCGGCACACCCTGTAGTATCAACACAAATTCTTGAAGCCCATTGGCTATATTTTATGACCTAATAAACAACAATAAAATGGCGCGAATTCTTTAAAATGTCAAACGTGATCTGTCCCATGACCATTTAAATGTAAAAATGTTTTAGATTTACGGACACTCGGTTCCGTAATAAAATAAAAAATAAAATGGAATTTGTCTCTATGTATACGTAATTGCTTTATGTATTGTTGATTATCTGGTGTTCTGGTACGTACAGTCAAGTGTAATAATATGTATCTAGTCAAAGTTTCAAAAATAAGTATCATACGCTCTTACACCGGCGTAATAAGGTCGTGGGACATATTTTTGAGAAGTTCATATCGATACTTATTTTTGCATGGCAAATTGTCAACTACATTGTGACTTAAGAATACCTACAATTAAACAAGAAGTAACGGTCAGACTGTAAGCTTATGAAAAGGGAATGCAAAGTCATCCAAATCATCTGGCAAATAAATTAATAGACAAATCGACCAAAATCTTCAAGAGGTTAAAAAGAACAGCACCTCAAGATTTGTTCTATTACAGATTTAATAAATGGTTGTGCCACTGGGCTCATGCCATTCACGTCTACGAATTAAACTCTTAAACTCTAGCTCAATGCTATAAAAGGCAGATTGCACGAATTAGTGGAGTTAAAAAAAAAAAAAAAAAAAACTGGTGTTAAATGTAATAATATTCTAGAAGTAAATTGTTGTCTCCCGCATAGCTCAAAAGAAGCGTCTTCACTGAGAGCATTTTCGTGTATCAGCATTTATTTTGGCGTCGCATATATTCGAGTGTCGACGTTGAGCCGAGCATTACAAAGTTTACATTGATTGCTCGGGTAAGAACGCTTTCAGTGAGGAAACTCTTAAAGATTTCGGCCAACACAATAAGTTTAGTATAAAATTACGAACCACAGCACAGTATTATAGAAACAAGATTTTATAATCATTATGCAAACTCACGCTCATTTCGCTTCCAATTATCGATAGAATATGCTAATCGGTGCGTTACATCAATCAGTATACATTTGTGTCTCTTGCGTCGACGTAAATGTTACAAAAAGTTGTAAAACATTTTGACAACGTCGGTTGATGATGTGAGTTGTGCAAACAATTGCATGTTATAACACTTTATAACACGATGATAATATGGTCTCTCTTGCACTGGATAAGCATACGGTCTTAAGATTAAAAATGTGTGCCTTTTCTGAAGTTACCTTTGCTGAATGCAATGGTTAGGCACCTGGATTAAAATTAGGCTGATTGGCTCTAAATAACGGTCATAGAAACAAAGATGGCGGGAAGAGTTAGGTCAGAAACAAACTCCGAGAAAACAAAGCAAAAGAAAGGCAAAGCGGGTAAACATGACAAAATGCAAGTGACTCGGCGCCCAGAGGCCCGATTTTTGAAAGCACATCACTCGAAAGTGGTATAAATCTGATTATATCTTCAAAACTGCAGCTCTAATCAAAGTTTTGAATAGTTCACAAAATTAATCAGAGCCGTAAGTATCTTCTAAGCTACTCATATTTCATTTTCACCACTTTCGAGTGGTATTTTTAAAATCGGGCCCCAGCACGAATTCGTCGCATTTGGCGTCGAGACTCTCGGTCCGTGGGGCAAGGGCGCACGTGGGCTCTACGCAGAGCTCTGCTATAAGCAAACGCCTGGGGGAAGCAACGGACGACTCGCGCCAGCAGCTTTCTCGCACAAAGACTCGCAATTGCGATACAACGCGGGAATAATAGCGGGACCCTACCTAAGGGTCCAAATTTATTTTAATTTTAAATTTGTAGCCTATTTTTTTTTATTAAGTTATTTTTAAGGTAAGTAGCCTTAGTTTATATTTTAATCAATACTTTTGTAATCATTTACAAAATAAAGCTACTAACTAACTACATAAAGGTCGTCGTTATAAATCAATTCAAAAACACTGAAGTCTCTCCGACCCTACTTGGACTATCCTTATAGTGAAAGTAGATCAAGCAAATTGACTACGCGTGTTCACCGGACACGATTCACTTTGTCCTATAGGTTCCTTACAAGCTTACGACATGTGTATAAAGGGCCAGCAGTGCAAATTTCATCACCTGACTCCGCTATGGATACCATCACGTTTTGGTCAAAGTAGACACACATACAATGAGATGGATATTGTGCAAGAGAGACGCCACAATGACGTATCATCAGACCATAGAAACAGAACTGGTAGATATTTCTAAACGGTACTGAAAAATAGAACACACGGAAAAATCTGAAGTTTTCGAAATTGGGAAGTAAAATTTTCGATACATTATACATACATACATACATTTATAGAACAAGAAGAAATTTTGCAAACAATTTTTTAGTGATCAATGTAACTGTAAGTAGGTCTAATTTTAAATAGGAAATTCCTCGGCTTAGGCTGAACTGGTCCATTTTGCCACTAGCTTTATATCTTTGCATAATAAACATTTTCTCTCTACTCCTAATTTGGTCTTCAATGATCATTTAAGTGGGTACACTTGGCGTCAAATATATCGTTGAGGCGAAAGCGTCTTAAAACATCGGATTTTTAATATCCAGGGCTTAAGAGCGTGTTCTGAATGTTTCGACATATTTGTCCTCTTTGGTTGCTAAAAACTAAATTAAGATAACATAGAGAGAAGCCAGATAGAAAAAAATATAGAAGGACATAAAGCAAATGCTGTCGAATCTTAATCTGTACATTTAACCCCTTAAACGCTCTATAGGCTTCTGCTAACTTAGCAATCGTTTGTCCTTATCTGTCACTTACACTTACCTTTCACAGATAAGGACAAACGATTGCTAAGTTAGCAGAAGCCTACAGAGCGTTTATGAATAAGGGGGTTAGTATTTAGTGAGTGAAACAATCAATCTCATTCGTAAAAGCGTATATTAATCTAAATTGTCGATCGCGTGGTCGATTTACCAACGTTACGATTACTATAACCACGCCAAAAGAGCAAAATCATTGTGTATAATTTGGCATGGCAAAGGTCAAAGTAGGCTGAACTATTTTCAACAAAACCCATGGCAATAATTGTTAACGAAATGTTATTAGGTTGCGGCGATAGAAACCTTTGAGACACCTTCACCTTTAGGCGGTTCAAAACTGGGCCGGAACATGCTCGTAGAAGTAATTGCGCGTTTACTTTATACCGCGGCGATGTTTTAAAAATATATTCATTCAAGCTAAAACTAACTTAAAATAAATAGGTTTATGGTCTCTTCTAACGTAAATTGGTTAAGTTAGTTACTAAATGCACGTGATCAGAAGATACAATTTGATACAAAAACCGTGGAAGCTAATTTTTACCATTAAAATAATCTGCGGCATATTGCACCGTGGCATATAACTGTAGTCTCCCTAGATTTGAGCGACATCAAAACGAATCCTAAGCGCATACTCAATGGACGAACTGACGAACAAACCAAACCAGGCATAATTATTATGTATTAGCGGTAACAAAGTGCTGTTGTTTCTGTTTTCCGTTCACTTCCCTGACAGCACGGGGCGCGAGACACGAGCTGCCTTGATTGTGCAGCAACACGGCAATAAGGATCTGATACGCTTCAAGGTTTATTGATGATTAATTCATTAATTATGACAGCTAAATTGGTCTTCGATGAGTGAGGACTCGGTATGTTGCTGTTACACAAGCAGAAAAGAAGAAACGGGAATATAAGTTGAGTGGGACGGAGACTGATAGAAATGTAAACGAAAAAGGAACAATTGTGGCAGGCGTTTTGCGGAAATCCGTCCGAAATTTCTTAGAACTAGTTACTGCTTCGTGTAGAAAAGTAATTCTTTCAGTAAAAAGTTAATAGAGAAAGTAGCGAACATTAAACCATTAAAGTGAACACGTAACCAATAATAACATAGTCTGAAACTTCAAGACAGTCTTTCCATAACGACTCAATGTGATTCAATTCCGAACCAAAGAACCACCGTATGGGTCTGACAGCGAGCGTTATGTTACGTACGTTTTAGCTGTCATTTTTGACACTTCTAGTATTAGAAGTGTCAAAAATACGTACGTAACATAACGTAGTTTAAGTTCGCTGGCTGTCAGATCCATACTAAAAATGACAAAACCTGAACTGAGTCGAAATTGAATCGCATTAAGACGTCAAAGTAAGGCCTCTGATCTCGTGTCAACTGAATCATCAAGTCAAATCATATCTAATCAGATCAAAATTGCATATTATTATAATTACCGATGTGCTCGATAAGCCCGAAAATTTAGCCAAATCAGCCTGTGAATTTACTAGATCAAACTTTGTAACTCTAACGACCAACGGAGACCCATCTTTAATAGCTTATGTCTTGCTTCATCTTCAAGTCGGAAAGACAAAACGATAAACAACTCAACCTGCCATTCCTCGAAGGATAAAAATGATGACTGATTCAGTCTATTATACAGAGTGATTACATGGCGCCGGACAATGGGCATAGGTTAGGGAACGTTTCCCATAGACGCGATTATCGAAAGAAATAGTTTAGCAACCCGGTCTATTGTTCAGCAAAATGCTATTATTATGAAAAAACTTTTCGCACGTAACTAACGAGACGCAATGCTGGGGATTAATTGTTTAATTCGCGTAATCGATTCTTGTGTATAGAAAATGTCAGACACACGGCCGGATAGTCTAAGGGTTACTCCTAGCTGTAAAGCTAGAAGTCTCAGGTTTGAATCCTGGTTGGGACAGGGACTTTTATGATTAATACGAATGTTTGCATCCCAATCCAATTCACAGATGTTTTATATATGTATGTACCAGTGGCGTAGTGTCAAGTATATAGGCAAGGCGAAGAGAATTTATCTAGCCTTTTCCTCTAATTCTGCACAATAAAAGTGCCCAACTGCCTTAAAATAAGCAAGCCGGTGGGAATCGAGTTCTATATATGGACGCCACGCCACTGGTGAACATCATCATCACTACATAGTATAAAACAAAGTCGCTTTTTCTGTCCCCAAGTCCGTATGTATGCTTATATTCAAAACTACACAACGGATTTTGATGCGGGTTTTTTTAGTAGATAGAGTGATTCAAGAGGAATGTTTATATGTATAATACATGCATAATATACCGTGCGAAGCCGGAGCGGGCCGCTAGTAAATGTACCTATAAGTATGGTTTATCCGTTGTCTGGCACCCCATAGCTTCTTCATTTGCTTAGTTTGGGACTTGGTCAATTGGTATAAATTCAATAACATTGTCAAACCGTTTCTTCTCTACTCAATACAAGCCAAGGCTACTACGAGTCCATCGCATCAATTACATAAGCCTATATGTATCTAGTCCAAGCGGATCGCTATCTGTTCGTAATGATGGTTGTACTACAAAGGGGCGTGTCGCAAATCGTTCTCACGACACGACACTCCGTCATGAGCATGACGAAACGCGACAGATGACAACTGACCTTAGATAGGCTTTTGTTTTGAGTTTTTGCTTTGTAAACACTGCTACACTCCACGAGTAGCCCAAGAGCGTGCAAGAGCTGTGTTGATAAAATATAAGTGAAGAACTCAAGTAAATGACTTGTTGTATGTAGTTGTGTACAGAACCGTCCTAATGCGGAACGTCAATTTTGCACATATTACTCACACGTACAACAAGTCATTTACTTGAGTTTTTACCTATACCAGTCTCTTTCTAGTAGGAAGAGTAAGAAAAAGAAGGTCTCTATCTCGCGCTCGACCAGTCTCACGCGCACTTGTGCTAGCCGTGCTGGTCAATGAAGATTTTCTGACACACAAAATATCGCATTACTGTAATGTTAATATTAGGGAATATGCAAAAACTTTACCCATTAATTTTCGGGTAAAAAATAATAATAGAGTATGAATAGAAGGAGAGTTCTAATTTATTAATATACAAACTATTATAAACTAAATAACAATGAAGAACACTAAAACTAGGAAAGTTGATTTAAAGTAAATTATGTTAAAAATTATTGAAAATGAATCAAAAAATGCCCCCGTTTCGTGCCTGGTTCAAAGGTTCCCATTATGCTGGCCGCGTTGCCTCTTTGAACTGTAATGGCAACCCTTTGAACCAGCCACGAACCAGAGCGGGGATCGCAGGCCCGTGAATTATGTAATTTCAATAAATAAACACATCAGTTAAAGAACGTTTGAAAAAAATTGCATTATGGATAGGTACATATCTTATATATTTTGACCCGCACCCGATTAAAGTAACTAAGCAGAATAAAGATAAGCTAAATATTACAAAATCCCATCGCATATTATCAGTATAATCTTTCATCCAATTTAAATACACTGTAATCTATTACGAAATCGCCAAATAGTGCGTGGCGATCCGATCTCGCCCGATTCAGGACCGTGTAACTAAAATTTTACAAAGACAACAAAGGGGCTACATACCGCGTTGCGACAAGAGCTTACTTACTACTTACCTCGTTTCTAGGGTTGGCAGTAATGATGAACTCATCTGTATGTTTAGCATGAGAGCGCGCGAGACAGATAGCCCGTCTTAATCTTGCTGTTCGTTCTAGAAAGAGATGGATAGTCTGTCTCACGTTTTCTCATGTTAGCCGTGCAAGGGAGTGAACACGAGACGTAAATAATATGCAGTGATTTGATAAAGTTGAATAAAACGAATAGAATTAAATGTGTGAGCGTTTTTGTTCTGGAACTTTATTTTACTCAAGAATCATAAAATTGTTTGAAGCAGTTCCATCTTAAAAGCCTTTAGTCGTTCCCTACAACCTAATATTTAGATTTTTAGTGAATACTGGAAAGTTTAAAGGGCTGCAGGGGCCCCTAATGTGCGTAAGCAAAAATTAGTAAAATGTAATCCGCAATGTCACATCACATCATTTGGCCCCCAACTAATTTTGATACAGGACCCCTCCAAGGCACGCTACGCCACTGAATTGAAGGTTTCACTTTTGCGAAGACACACAACGCTGATGATCTATTTTTCATGTCTATGTTTTCTTTTTTTGTTATACCTTGTTTATTTTCTATAAAACTGTGTGTATTATCTTATATTTGTGTGTCTTGCAAAAAGGAATAAATGTCTTCTTTCTTTCTTTCTTTCTTTTTCTTTTCATTTATATTATTTATCTACAAGAAATAATGCTGGAATAGGCAACGCTTACTCTCTTAGAAGTCTGAGAGGAAAAACTAGTTGACCATATCAACTGGTTTTTCAACTAGTCGAACCTCTCTACGTTAACGTTTCGTTTCGTTGATACAAAAACCGTTAACGACCCACCGCTATAGACAACCCTAGGTCGACAGTAAAGCGACAGAGCCAACCATATTGCAACACCACGAATGCCATGAGATCAAGGGTTACCATTCAAAGTATCTATGGAGCTGCGGGGTTAACAGACTGCTGTACGACAAATGAAAAGAAACATCCATAAAATTGTAGTTCCTAGGTACGTAATAAAATTAGATAGACTACATTTAAATTCAGCGAGAACATCAACGGTATTCGAATTCCTTAATTACATTTTCGAAACACACTTTTGAAATAATATTTTTTTTAATAAATTTGCAATACGAATGTCGGTGTTGCAAAACACCATTAATTGCAGATTAAGCTGGAATCCGCATTCCATTGTGTCCCATTAGATCACTCCGCTTCGATTATTGATAAAAAATACCTATTATTAATTTACCAAGCCGTCGATCACGACCTTTGCCATTTAATGGGTGCACTTTAAAAAAAAGTCGCCATAGACCACGGTACAGATAAAAACAACCGACGAAAAAACCTGAGCATCACAAATAAGGTCAATGACATAATGAAACATGGAATTAACAGAGTAATAAAAAGTTTGGCAGAAGAAAATAAAATGGTTTTTGACCTCGGCAGCTATTAGCATAGTGTGATAATTTAAAACCGGGTATAAGCTAATAAATAACCCTGGCATGTCGTTATGCTCTGATTTAAAAAAAAACAAGTTCGATTCGATATTCTATCGGCATTTTTGTTTTAATTTAAGGGTGCTGCTGACTTAATTCTAAGGTCAGTGTCCAGTCTAAATGTTGATTTGAATTATATGAGCTTTATTATTTGAATAATGTTTCCCCCACTAATACAGTTGTTTTGAATTGTTACTTCATCTTATTTGAAGTAAGTACACACAATGAACACATTGAAATGGCCATAGATGGCGCCCCTAATTATAATAAACAAAATTCACCAAAGATCCATTCCATAAAGTGTAGATTGTGATATTATGGTAGTTATATTTCTGTGAGTATTTTACGTCTCCACGGCTCTGTTATTTTTACTATACTTGCCTACTTTATAAGCAATCAATAATAATAAACTAGGTATAAAGAAGAAAAAAGTTTTCTTATATGAGTATGTACCTACTCTTACACGTGTTTCGAAGTAAAAAAGTTATTTAAATAAGCGTAACTACGTCCTGATACCATCCTGAATAGACGAGGCTAGCAATTGTGATTATTATATCATCTGGAACTTTGACCTCCGTGTGGATCAGCAGCAAAAACCAATGTCAAGATCAATGAACCTGCGGATCAATGGTTTTTGTCATCGATTGTTCCTATGACTAATTCGATCATGCGTGACTGCTGCCATCTATCTGAATTTTCCGTAGACACGTATAGGTGGAAGCTGTGGACTATTTTTTGAAGATGCGCTTTTCACACGTTATTATAAACGGACCGAAGAGAAGTGAGAGTGTAGCTCAAAAGTGATTCTCTTATAAGAGATAGCAAAAAGCAAATGGAAAACTATGAGATAAAACAAGCAGGAATAAAAATAAACATGGATTGGTTTTGTTCTCAGCTCCCACACGAAAAAAGGCAAAGGAGATGACTTTGTTTTTTGATGATTGTTAGGTTTACTCACAAGTCAAAACTTTATTAGTAGATGCGCGCTACTAGCGACACCTACTTTTCCTCGAGAAAATCAAATTAATAGAAGACTACACATCGCAACGCAAAGCACGTGAGTTAGCTGATGGTGTCAGCTTACATCAATAGATGGCGCTTTTTGCACATCGTTGTATATAATTCAAAAATTAAATAAGGACTAGCAGCTAAATTATTTTTATAAGTTTGTTGTGGGGTCATCCTAGACTTTAGGATATTAAATAGAAAACAATATAGAGTTGTAACATACTT
The DNA here is from genome assembly GCA_932294345.1 of Pandemis cinnamomeana. NCBI lineage: Eukaryota > Metazoa > Arthropoda > Insecta > Lepidoptera > Tortricidae > Pandemis > Pandemis cinnamomeana. Next base: position 7,061,776 of record OW028721.1, read on the forward strand.
TAATGCATACACCATACAATACACGTAACGCTTAGTGTAATATACTCCCAACAGATGACACTACCTCCTAAAGAATATTTTGGTCGTCTCATTTATAGTATTACAACGTATTGTTAGATCCATAATAATTATTTTTTATTTTATCCAAATGTCAGTGTTTTTTTATGAAACTAAATGAATATCAGTAAAAATATAAAAGTACTAAATGATTTTGTAAATATCGTATACATTTGTCAAGTACTTTGTTTCACATTGTACAGTAAATTGACTTGTTACTTCCTTGCTTCTAATGTCGTGTAAAAATAAAGTTGGAGTTTAAAAAATTGTTGATTTTAAAAATAACATTTATTCAGGAGGTTGTAATTTTTTTATATGGAAAAAGCCAAACGGAACAACAGGGCTCCATCATCCATCAAACTTCTACTTCACATTTTTACAACGAGAAAATTTTAGTACCACTTTTTTTAACTACATAATTTGTTGATGATCTAAAACGCTACGACGTTAATCGACGCACAAATCCACATTTCACTTTGTGAAAGTTCCATCTCCGATGCTAAGACACAATTTTACTTATGGCTTTTACTTGTGTGCATCGTTGTCTATCCCAAATCATTGATATAACAAAATTAAAATTCTGCAACAGCGTTTTCCTTCATTTTCGCAGGACCGTGGCGCCTTTTCTCTGACCCCTGATTGGCTGAATCCTCGTGACGTCATCGCACCCACGCGTTTTCTGTGACGCAAGCCGATCGATAATTATGCTCGTCTCTTGCTCTCTTTAGAATTTCCGTATGTCGGGTGTTGTGGTGTCTCGTTCTGGCGCGTATGAATGCTTGGAAATTCGGATTCGTGGGCGTCTCGTGCGTAGCGGTCTGCTCCGATGTCAATGTGGACTTCGATATTTACGAGTTTAGCTTTATTGGAGTTTTGTTTTGTAAATAAGTTTGACCTGACGAATGTTTGCCGCTAACACGATTAAACGTATTGAATTATAAACAAATGAAATACGAGCAGGTACCTATAGACTGAAGGCTGTCAAAGGGGGTTTAAGCCGAAGATCAGGGTAGGTATTAAAAGAAAAACTATTAAAGTTTAAGAGTTCTACCACACTGATACCGCCTCCTTAGTCTTCATATGAAAGTCTTATTTTTAACCCTGTGTCAAATCAAATCATGTTTCGCGAGGCGTATCATTTGGTGTGGAACAGTGGCGTAAGTCCAGGGCTCGTAGCATATTCGCCCGATTGGGGGAGGGGGGGGTTCTTCCTCACTATAAAGCAGTTGGTACATCAATAGCTCTTCTGTGCTCTAGGCCCAGCCAGTTCGGGGCCCCGTAGATCTATAGGCCCGTGGTATTTTACGTATCTTGCCACCCAGTGTTCGATTTGATTGAGTCTCGGTAGTTTCATGTTGAAAATCTACCACATACCTAATCGCAGTCGAAAACTGACTTATCTGAGTATTGCTTGTCCTCGTCTATATGAAAATGAAAATGAAAATTTATTTTTGCAAATTGGCCGCCAAGAGCTCTTTTACATGTCTTTTTGAAACTACCAGCGCATTCGGAAAGACCATCATTGCCAAGAAGAATGCGCCGCAAGAAACTTGGCAGAAAGTCATTTTTTCAAAATAAAATGCAGTAAGAGAACTTAAATTAAATAGGTACATTTATAAAAGGGATGTATAAGGTCCCCGAGCCTTAAATTATATTAATCTATAGTAGAGATGTATAAAATCTCTACTAGTCAAAACAACAAAAAAAAATTAAGTTCAGTGGCGGTGTAAAACGCCTCCACCGTCAAATAAATTAGTTGGAGATGTCTCCAATGTCGAAGAGAAAAAAAAACAATATTACGAAATACATACGGCCCAGCCTACATATAGAATATATAGAATGAGAGGGCTTGTGCTATAATTCCCACTTTCCCACACGAGCCTAACGCGGATTGGGAATTTCTTACACCATTGAATTGGTCCTTCTATATCAGTGGTTCTTAACCGGTGGTCCGCGGACCACTGGTGGTCCCTGGAAGCATCCAAAGTGGTCCGCGGGGCCAATCTAATAAATAATTAGATAAGCGACAACCAGACAATCCGTAAAAGTGCAATTCCGTTGGGGCCCATCGAAGCCATTTGTCAGATATGTAGTTACTAGGTGGTCCGTGGCAAGACAGAAATTTTGTGAAATGGTCCCTCGTGTCTGAAAGGTTAAGAACCACTGTTCCATATGGTTTTTGGTGCACACACACCTATACTGAATGGGACAGGGAAAACTACACTATTATGCTAGTACCATTATGCCTAAGCCTCTACGGGACAACACCATTAGAGAGAAGCCAAACACTCGCGTGTAGTAGAACCCGTTCCTTAGCTCTTTGGACTAGCATAGCATCTGTTATTCTCTGGTATTGTGAGTGCGCATGGCGTTGCTTATTTGCTATGAGGTAACACTAAATTTGCACGTGTGCAACTTGATAATGTCGTACACATATCACATCTTTTCTGTAACTGTTACACATGCTATTGCAGTTGTGCTCATTAAACTTTGATAATGATCCCGTAGAGGGATCGAAACGCGTCAGTGTTTGTGTGGTGTAAGGAATAATTAAGTTTGTGGGATTTATGTGTGTTTTATTGGCAGCAGTGGAGGGAGGGATTGCATGAAAAACATATATATTTCACACAGGCTTGGTTATCTTGCACGTGAGTAGCGGAGTAGCAAGGTAAATTTTTTGTTCAATAAAATAGACCTCCGCAAAATAACGCCTGATTCAATAAAATGTAACATACTAAATTATTCAGCACGCAATGTACGGTAAACAGTGCAGCTTAAGATAATGACAGTTAAATTTCGTTTATTGTGACAATCAAAATAATTGCGTTATATTGCATCTTTATTAATGGAACAAAACCATAAATCCCGTAATATGTAATCGTTGCATTTCTAGAAATTAAATAAAAACAACTTCCTTGCGGGTCTGGGAGCAAAGAAAAAACATAGAATGTGCCAGTTGCTTCTCTTCCCGCGCATGGGGGAAAATCATAGGAATCATGTTATATCACTATTTTGATTCCATTTTCCACCTATACGCTCACTATCTTGCTAAACGTGGCCTGTAGGTCTTGTTACCTTGGGCTCTGTCTACCCCATAAGGGACAAAGACGTGTTTTGTGTATGAGTATGTATGTAAATAAAAACAAAGTATTATGTTTCAATATGCCTTTTAAATGTACAGCTATCTGCTACACAAGTTAGGTTAGGAAATCTATAACGACCCCGTACAGATAAAAGTGCCTCTTCAAGGCAGCTTGGGAACCTTATATGTTCGTTTTACAAATGTATTATAAGTTAAGTAGAATTTAAGTATATTGCAGTAGCTAAATGTATTTTACATTGAAAAAATATACAAAACTTAAAATTTAAAAATTACGTTGCTGCCAAGTTTCTTGCGGTGCATTCTTTTGGCCATGATGGTCTTTCCGAATGCGGTAAAAGAGCCCTTGGCGGCCAATTTGCAGAATAAAGTTTTGAATCTTTAAGCCTATCTAAGAAGACTTACCTACGTACATACTTTTAACATGAAACTTAACACAACACATGGGGTAATAGAATCTACAGGCGATATTTAGCATAATTGTGGGCGTATAGGTGGAAAAGAGAATCAAAATAGTGATGGGTTTCTAGCCGCATCGCCTATAACATGATTCCTACGATTTCGCTAATTCCCTCGATGGGTTTTTGCCATTCTACATTCTGTTTTTTCTTTGCTCCCAGACCGTGGAAGCTAAGACTTCCTCCGATTCATCGACGTCTCTCCCACCGCATTTCCAAGTCTATCTAAGCAAGTAATCAATTTGAATGTGTCTAGGCACTCCAAGATCGATTGTTACCGCATAGGCGATGTCTGGGATGAGCTGAATGGTGTCTGCCAGCGGTCTAGCCGGAGCGGCGCCGGAGTCTTACGTCACTGCGTCGGATGCGGACTCAATGGTGGTCTGAGTACGCCGTTGGAATAGTCTGGTGTTAATGGGATCATGGGCCACCATAAATACTTCGGTCAATGGGAGTGGTGTGTACTACGCGGGTTTATGACAAGCAGAGCGATGACGTCTGTGCAATAGCTGTGTTGCAGTGCGAGCTCGACTGGGACCACTACCCTACTTCCCCGCTAGATACTATACTCCATTCCAATCCAACTAAGCCTTGGTAAACAAATCAATCCCACTAATCTTATCCTACTAATCCTACTAATGTTATAAATGTGAGGATGTATGGATATTTTTTACTCTTTCACGCCAGAACAGAACGGGTCTGGATGAAATTTGGAACAGACATAGATTATGGTCTGGAATAACACATAATCTCGGGATAGCGATAAATAAATAAATAAAATAAAAGAATATTTATTCACACTCCAAAATAAACAATACAATAAAAACAGAATAAAAATTAAAAAAAAAACAACACACACACAATAAACGAATTCTTTGCAGACACAATCACTCATTGTATGTAATTAGTGTCACATCCACCGGAATTTTGAAGGATCACTTGATTTCACACGACATTTTATGATTATTATATTCAAATATGACTTCCATGTACCAGTTGCTTCTCTTCCCGCTCAGATGGTAAAAGCCCATCGAGGGAACGGGCGAAAATCTTAGGATCATGTTAAAGGCGATGTGGCTAGCAATCCATCACTATTTTGATTCCCCTTTCCATCCATACACCTTGTCTTGTTACCTTAGGCTCTGTCTACCCCGTAAGGTATAAAGAAAGAATTGATTTATGTAGGTATGTATGTATATTGAAATTTTATATGAACTTGGGGGACGTGCTTGTTTACAAAAGCGTTAAAATGGACTGGAATGGACTATACAACACTAATACTACCAATATTAATGCTAATATGACTTTGAGCTGAAATTAACGATTACAAACAGATTTGCGGGTGCACCTCGTGCAATACTGCCGCCAAGCAACAGTGCTTACGCTGCTGTGTTTCGTCGCGGAGAGTAAAACATCCGGTGATTTACTGGCACATTGTATTCTATCGTAGTTTTCTAGACTGGCAACGCATCTGCAATCCCATGTTGCCGGTGTCTATGGATGGTGGTGCTTGCTTATTATCAGGTGACCTTCTTGCTCGTTGGTTTCCTTATCATAAAGTAAGTGAGTAAGTAAGTAAATGCTTTATTGTACAAATATAAAGAAACATATACAAATCACAAAAAAAACATTAATATATGCATAAATGCGAACTTATCCCTATAAGGGATCTCTATCAGTTAACCTTTGAATAGATGAGAGAAGCATTAAACGAGGGACCGACAAAGTGTGAGTTTAAAGTAAGTAAGTAAGTAATTAAGTAAGCAAGTAATTAAGTAAGTAAGTAAGTAAATGCTTTATTGTACAAATATAAAGAAACAGATACAATTCACAAAAAAATAAAAAATAAAAATATCTTGGGACAAATTACACCAATTGACCCAGCCCCAAACTAAGCAAAGCTTGTACTATGGGTACCAGGCAACTAACAAAGGCGAACTTAAAGTGACCGTAAGACGAAGTAAAAAGTCGGGTTGGTAACAGTAACAATAAACACTTATATTTATGTTAGTAATAACTGATGACTATTAGGTATGAAAAATAAATTAAAACGTTTTTCTAATAAGTATACTTCGTTTTTTTAGCATTAGAAACGAGGTAAACAATTTTGACATATCTTTCTTTTAAACGGTTCTTAAGTGGATAATATAAAACCATAACAAAATAAATCATAATATTTCAGGGATCTTGAATTGTAACTGGCTGTTTTTTTTCTAATGCAATAAAATCTAAATAAATGTTTAGTAGTTTCGCTACACTTATATTAAAACTGATTTTTCCATGCCTCTGTCGTCGATTTTCCAAATCCAAATTACGTAAGTATATATTTTTTATATATAAGGTACACCCTGAATAGTTTCATGATTAAAATGATAGAGCACGTAATTATTAGCTTCCTTTGAAGTCTGCAAAATAAGTCTATTAATAGCTCAACGTTATTGGTTTCTCATAACAGACAAATAATCAAAACAAAACACTAAAACAGATCACTATCTCATTGGGATCATAAATAAATGTTGACGACATTGCTATTGTCATCTAATTTTCGAAGAAAAACAATATCCTATTTATAGCGTAGCGATCTACGCCGTAGACGCTCGTAGACCCTCTACGACGCTACAGTGTTATAATAAGACATTGCTAACCCCTCGTTACACCCAGAACATTATACCATCCCTGTTGATCTGTTCTCACATTAGAAGATGTTTCGTTGAGAAATTTATGCACGTTAAAGCAGACACGGTTCGTTGGTTTTTATTTTTATGAAATGCTTTTTCATTGTAAGTTTCCAAACAGTATTAAACATAGCTTACTCATACATGCGCGTAGGTGTTTTGGCGGGTAGTCAGCGCGCATGCGCGGCCGCGGCTGTCCGCAGTCCTGCCACCATTCTTTAGTTGCACACTGTCCGCCGCGCGGTGCTGTCGCGTCCCCGCGCACAACCAAACGACACAACTGCCAACAAAAACCGTGCTAAAAACTAAACATCGACGCTATAAATCGTTCAAAACATACTAATACAGTATTTAGGATATATAAATGTTGTTATAATAAGTGCTGTAGTGTCCAGAGAAGCGTGAGACGGTAAACAAGCTACCGCTGTGCTGTAGCGATTTTTGTGAATGAATTTAAGATGGTGGATGCTTGTTGAGGTAGCGAGTGACGTTCCGTTAGGTTTTCTTTTGTGGTGTCTTCGCCGTTTTTCGTCGTTGGTGATGGGAGGTGATGATCTGGTGTCGCAGGTGGGGTTGTGGTTTGCGTGTGTGCGTGCGATCGAAGGATGAATGGCGGTGACGTGGTTGTGCCTAATGTGTCTTTGATAACGTTCTGCTACACTATCTAAGTGATAATATTAACCACTGGCCGCTCCTTCGCTATCATTTTTTGAGCCTTAAGTCTTACTTCCTCGCGTTTAGTTGCACCCGAAAGGTTTCGAAGATTTATTGATGTTACTACGGCTTGAAGTTAGTGGGGACGGATCTATAAGAAGCCTCAGAGCTATGTTTATTTGTGGATAATCCATTTTTAGAACGCTGCAACGTTGTCACTTTAACAGATAAAGCCTTAGTTGGAAACGGTAATCAATGAAGACGGTCGGATTTACGCGGATTTGAAGCATTTTATAATTTTAAAGCTCTATATTGATGGACAATCTATCAATGATTATCTGAGAATGCGTGCGGCGTTCGATGTAATTAGCGTCAACTATTTCACAATATGATGTTATTTAGAATTAATTGTTGGTTCCTTTTTGTATACTTATACCTTGTTATAGTTACTTAACTTGGTACAAGTACATTAATGAACGAAGATGAGTAATTTGGACAATACAATAATCATGGTCGTATCATTTAATAGGTAAATAGGTGTTACCAGTCGGGTTAAACTAACGTGACAAATAAATAGTTTGCTATATTTTTTCCGTTAGGGCACAATCTCACACAATGTCGACTAAGAGACAGCTTTAAAACATAACCTAACCAACTAACATATTAATTATACGTTGTTGCCCACGGTGCACCGGCCCAAACGAACCGTAATGACATGACATTACCAGCTCCAACAACATGAATAAATGAGCGCAAGGCTGTGTTCGAACGATACACAGATGAAGAGAATAAATATTTTCCATCGAGTATTTTCAGAAACATGACATTTGACGTCTATTAATAAAGTGTCATTATAACGGATATAAACATGCCACTCGTTTTATACGATAATTTATTGACACATCGAATGAAAGTGAAAAATTAAATGAATGGAAATGAATGAAAATAATTAAAACATCGCGAGTAACGCGTCGTTTTCACTACTGTGATTTGACCTAGTATTTTCTCTTTTATAGGTAAGCAAAACACGTCTCTATCGGGTGTAGTGCGAAACGATGGACATTAAAAATAAGTTAGTCTGTGGTTAGACCAGTTGAACGAGGGATCCAGGCAAGATGCGCGGGAGTGGGGCGCGAGGCTTGCTATGACTGGCTCGAGATACGACCGGCACGCTGACTGCACAATATGACACAGGTTGGTTTAGATAAGGTCGGTAACGCGCCTGCACTACTTCTGATGTTGCGGCTGTCCATGGGCAGTGATTGTTGTCAACCGACTTACTTGTTTACTGCCGTCAAGCAGCAGTGCGCTGTTGTTTCAGAGTGGAGAGCAGGACAGCCGGTGTTACAGACACAATAGCATGGATTAGACTGTCATTCTTATCGTGATACTGACATGTCAATATAGGATCGTAGATTTCAAAAAAACTGGATTCGGTGCATTACCCATCAATATCGTGATATGGATCGCGATATGCGTGGATCACACGACAATAATTAACCGTCTCATCCATGCCAATTATTGGCGCCACCCACATACGCTTTTATGTGATTCCAGAACTTTTTTTTAATTTCTAACCGCTTTTCTGTTTTTAAAAATATTCACACAGAAAAAGAAAGCTGCTATCATTTAAACCTAAACGCACGGAGAATCAATTAAAATTTATAAGCGTAGTGCGTATCTTTTCTGCTGTACTAGTTAAAAAGGGACAGAAATAATCGACGAGATAAAATGACAACACCCGACAACGGCCTGGGAATTGGCAACCCTCCGAGACTGAATGTCGTCTGGTATGACATTTACAATATGTTGCCAGGAATATAGTGTAATCCAATTATTCCTCTATTTATTACCTATTTTAAACATGGCATTTCACTGTTTGTAATATTTACTCTTTGTAAGTCCCTAGTTTAATATTCCTATTGTCCACTCAATCGTAGACTGGTAGGGATTAAGGTTATCTAATATTTCTAAATTTAATTGATTGAATCAGACGTTAATTTGCGGAGATCTGTATCAATAAACAAAACGCCTTTACCTTGCTATTCCGCTACCACGCGTGCCAAATATAATATGTTCTACATTCAAACCTACCCTACTTACATAAAGCATAAACAAACGCAACAGCAAATGGGAAAAGACATGATTTTGTAGATCTAAACTGGCGCCCAAAGTGGGGCTAATTTTACAGCACGATTTTAACTGGCAATTCATTTATTTAATTTGATTGTTAATACAATTATAAACCGAAATAATAATAAATATAATAAATACAGTCAAGCCCGTGTGAAATATAATATGTGTTACATTCAAAGCTACCTCCTCTGCTTCCAGATAAAATTACGTACGTAAATATATCCCACAAACTTAGGTACGATCCCATACACCACACAAAACACTGACGCGTTTCGAACTATTTACGAGTCAATCTGCAAGACTTTTGTCAATTTGTGTTAGTATTTTTTTTACGATACATACATACATACCGTCACGCCTCTTTCCCACAGGGGTAGGCAGAGACTACTTTGTTCCACTTGCTACGATCCTGACATACCTACTTCTTTCGCTTCATCCACATTCATCAATCTCTTTATACATGCTCGTCGGTTTCGGGTACTCCTGACCTGACCTTTTTCCAAAACGTCTCCTATTTGGTCTCGAAACGTCCGTCTAGGCCTTCCCCTCCTAACGTTACCATTCACACTTCCCATATAGATCTGTTTTTTTACGATAAAGATATACATAACGACAATGCAATCGTCAATAGTTATACAGACCCCGGAGCACCTATAGTCCTAATTTTAGAATGACATTTGAGTTGGGACTATCGGCCGATTCAAGTATCAAACCCATTCTCGTTCTAGGAGCTCACGGATTCTTCCAGCATATAGTTCATTAAAAACTGGTTTAGTCGCGGTCCCAATTAAAACCATCCCTTAAAGTTATGTGAAACAAGCAAGCTTATTTTAGACGGCCTTGGCTCCCCTGCAGTTACTCGTCGTATGCGCGACGTCGCAAGCTAGCCTCATTGACTTGTATAAATCCATATAATTCGCTCAACCCTTCGACCTTGGCCAAATAATTGATTGGTTACTAATTTTGACATTCCATCGTTGACAACGTGTTGTCTAGTCTGTGAGCAAACAAAAAACATAGAATGAACCAGCTGCTTCTCTTCCTCGCAGATGGTAAGAGCCCATCGAGGGAATGGGCGAAAATCTAAGAATTCATATTGGCGGTATGGCTAGCAACCCACCAATGTTTTGATTCTCCTTTCCAGCTTTACGGCCATAATCATGCCAACGGTGACTTTTAGCTCTTGTTACCGCGTGCTCTGTCTACCCCGTAAGGGATATAGACGTGATTTATTTATGTAAGTATGTATGTACCGTTGCCAATGAGGCTTTTTAACAGTGTTACTGTCGATACTTCGTCTAGATCGGTTTTTACGGAAAAGTCATGTTTTAAAAGGAACGAACAGAAAAAAGGACACTGATTCTTTGATTACGTAAACGACAGTTTTTTTCGAGGAGCATATTCTGAACATACTGGTACCTCAATATTCTAAAAGGTAATGTTAACGAATTTGATAACGATTAGTAAGATAAAAAATAATAACTAATTTCTGTAACCAAATAATTCTGAATGCGACTGAAAATGGGAAACGTTTGTAAGAGTCCAAACTGGCGCCCGAATATGGGACTAATTTTACAGCGCCATTTTAACTTACAATTATTTATTCGGATGTCTGAATTGGTGGTTAAAAATTTGTCCTTTGACGGAACAATAATTCCTTTCTCAGCTACCGTCAGAAATCTGGGGATTATTATGGACCAGACGCTTTCGTGGTCGGCCCAGGTTGCGGATGTCAGCCGGAAAGTGTTTGCCTCGCTTCACTCGCTCGGGCGTTTGCAGAATTTTCTGCCACTATCGACCAAAATTACACTTGCTCAGTCACTGTTGCTCCCCTTACTGGACTATGGTGACATTAGTTACCTGGATCTTGCTGAGGGGCTGCTTGACAGGCTTGATCGCCTCCAGAATGTGTGTATCCGATACATTTTTGGGCTTCGTAAGTACGATCACGTGTCTCATTTCCGCGCTCAGCTGAAATGGTTGCCTATCAGGGACCGCAGGAAAATCCACATTCTGTCATTGCTTTTCAACACTCACTTTAATCCTTCAGCTCCGATCTACCTTTCCGAGCGTTTCAGCTACTTGTCTGTTGGCAGTCAACATCGATTGCGATCCAACTCTAATCTCCTTTTGGCCTGTCCTTCTTCCTCTTCCAAAACTTATTCCAAATCCTTTACTGTACACTCGACTAGGCTGTGGAATCGCTTACCAACCTCCATCAGGCAATCTCCCTCCGTAGTGTCGTTCAGGGAAGGTTTGAAGAAGATGTGGCTCGCACCATCTTCTTAAATCAATGGTAAATATTCCTTTGTTTATTGTGCTTTTTATTTATTTATTTTAAGTAGTATATTTTATTGATATATATTATAGGTAGTATAAAGTAGTTTATTGACTGGTAGGTTTTAGGAGTTTATGTATTATATTCGGCAAAGTTATGTATTGTGGCTCTCAGTGTTTGCAATTTTTAAACTCACTCGTCCATCCCTAATATAATATTCCTTTCATCCACTCAAAGGTTGACTGGAAGAGATCCCTTAAAGGGATAAGTCCGCCTTTGTGCATGTATCTCAGTGTTTGACAATTGTATTTTGTCGTGTTTATTTTGCACAATAAAGAGTTTACATACATACATAATTTATTCAACTTGCATGTTACTCGTAATTAGTAACTAATGTAAAAAGATTACAAATTTTTGGGAGATAAGCAATCAAATGGTACAAATATTTAAAAACTATCGTCCCAAATTTTATCCCTAATGCTCCTATCATCTACTCAAAGGGTAACTGGTGGAGCTCCCTTATAGGGCTAATGCAATATGAAAATTAGAACACAGTCATAGAAAAATCCGAAAAGTAAACCTGTGGCCGGGAATCGAACCCGGATCCTCGTCATTGTGTGACGCGTGCTATACCTCTACACCACCCAAAGCAGGTCATATATAAAATGTTTTTTTTTGTGATTTTTGTCTGTTTCTTTATATTTGTACAATAAAGTATTTACTTACTTACTTATTTCGAAACTTTACCCTAGTAGCTTGTAGACTATTTTCTATTTCCATTTCCTCTTTTCTGAAACCTTTTCGTACACGCGAACCTTTTGTACCGCCAATCTTTTAACCAACACCGACAACTACTTGTCCGTACACCTCCATCTTTCAAACAGCCATCAGGCCTATTTTTGTGTTATGCGTCACAGATATTTATTGCGGACCGGACAAAAGCCTTATTTGGGCCCATTGTGCGACACACGACCTAAGTCAATGACAATCAAATGTCACGTGTCAAATTATTCTTGCGGGGCGGATGAGGTGGCTTTATTTACACGGTCGAATAAAACAAAGGGAATTTGAACAGGAAACCAAAATAATACCTGTTTTGCTACAATACACACGTGTGGTGTAAATTTTGCTTTGTTATGATTTGTCATAGAAAAAGAGTAATTAGGGAAAGAAGTAGAGGCCAAAACTTTGTTTATCAGCTTTAACTCTCTGTAATGAACTCCATCTTCCGTGGATTTTTTTCAAAATCCGTCATTATTCCTTGATTTCCTGGTCTCTATCGATCACACACATCACAGAGAGAGCTTCTATGTAAAATTTTAGCTTTACAGCAAGCAGCAGAGTTAACAGATTTTGACTTTTAAGACATGTGAACCATGAAGTAGTAACAATTGATTACTTATTTAGATAAATAACGTTAACCTAAATTTCATTTTTCCGATGCTAAAAGTAAAATTATACAGCTAAAATCAACAGAACATGTAAGATACTATTTCAAAGTAACATCTGTTAAGCTAATACAAATTCTAAAAGCAGAAATTCAAACCAAGTTCGCAATCGATTCACCATTAGACATTCGCTTACATTCTGCTGCATCGAACGAATCTGTAGCAACAAAGAATGATAAGCAAAGTATACGAGGCGCTTTAGAAACTACTATAGAGCTCGATTAAGACGAACAATGGCGTACAGTTTACCATACGTCTATACGAAACTTGTTTATTTTGTATCCTATAAACCTGAGTGAACTCTTGTTTATACAACGGGTTCTGTGGTAGATAAAATGTACCTTACAAACTTATAGTTTTAGTTTACATTTTCTAAATATTAACAACCAATTTGAATTTTTGATACTTCAAGCTTAAAACTTGAAGTATTATTACTAGCAGCGGCATCATGGAAGATATAGAACATCTTGACGTATTTTTGAGACACATTAACCTCTGCATAATATGAGAGCTCTTTCTAAGCACGTCGTTGTTTGCTCTAGCATCGATATCATGACGTGCGGTGCCCGACCTTTCCATACGGCTGGGACGCCTGACGTCAATCATAATGACTCTTCAACTGTTACTAATTGTCCTGACCCCCTTTTATGGAAAAATATATGTTTGGTCACTTTTCTTGTGAAGTATCAACCTTTGACCTCGTTCGCGAAGGCAGACAATTTGGACGTATTTTATTTTCGTTGCGGGCAACGATTCGTAAAGTGGTCGCTTGTGTCACATCCGGTGCTTAAAGTGCTTTATATTCTTTAATTTACCTTACATAAGTCAAAGAGAAAGATAATCTGAAATTTCTTTTCATTGGCGCCCAAAGTGGGACTGAATTTTAATAGAAATACTTTTAAATAAATTATTTTGCAATATTTATCGATAAATGGCTGAGATTCTAAAGACTAGGCTGGCAACGCATCTACAATCTGATTCCATAAAAAAAATATTTAAATTTCTAATGGAGCATTAAAAAACGATTTACAAGTGAAACGTACTAAGAACACACCCCTCAAGAAGTAAATCGCAGTATGCGTTACTAGGGTAACTATCTAGGTACGTCACAAGTACTTAAATTTTTTTCGTCTCGTCTTGGTTATTCAAGTTATTATTCGTCACTAAGGTAACTATGTAATGATAAACGAAGGATAGAAATGATACTAAAACTGCAACAACACATATATTAATTTTAAATCCTTCCAAATTTTTACAATCTTTCTAGCCAGCATTACCTTCTTTCACAAATTTCGGCACTGAACTTCTTCTTAAACTTAAGAGCTAGGCTCTTGTCGGTGAAGCAATTTCCATGTGGTCCTTTCCAGGGTCTTTTCTTTGACTTCTTGATACGACACGACTTCTACCCTCTCGTTCGCCTGGTTCATAAATATTTTTCTTGGCGTTCCTCTCTTTCGCTCCCCTTCAATTATGATCTTAATGTATTCGTCGTGTCGTATCAGCTGTCCCAACATCATTCCTCTTCTGTTTTCTATGGTCTTCAACAGGCACCGCTTCTCATTCACTCGATCAAGCACTTCCTCATTCGATACTTCAATAGCATAGGCGCTGAACTAAACTAACTTATTTTGTTTATACTATCTACGGTTGCAACTATGTCTTCTCCGACACAAGGTATAAATTTCAAGTCGGCATTGGCAAAAACTCGTAAGGGTAGGGTAGTAAATTAGCAAGTGCAGTTAAGTAGCGGGCCGTAAGTCGGCTCGTAATTGGGGCGATCATTGGGCGCTGCGCCAACCGCGTGCGCAGCCCGCCGCGTTCCACGGGACGGGGAAAAGTTACGGTTCCAAGTGGCAACTTTCAAATTGTTTGTATGGCCCGTTTAAGACCGAAGGATTTGTCGTTTTTTGAAGTGAAAACTTCTTTAGCGGCGCGAGTGTTGCTGCAGGGTCGTAATAATACGTGCGTTGATTTCGTCACTCACTCGTAAGCTACGTTTGGTCTAGTGGTATAAGGTGTGGAATAACAGTGCGTTCGCTCCGGTGACCGCGGTTCAAATCTCGCGTAGAAATAGTTTTCTTTTTGAAGTGCGTTGTGCACTTTTTTGGTACGTTTTGTGTGTGTGTGTAGTTTTCACTTTTGCCGGCACTCTCGGAGTGCAACCAGTCTGTTTTTTACAAGGTTTCTTAGAATCATTGTTAAAGTCTTAACAGACTTATACAGAGCTATCAACTCAAGTATAACTTGAAGTGTCTCTTTTGTCGAAAAGCGTGTCCTTGTTGCATTGAAACAGTTAGGAATTCAAAGCCAAAATGTATGTCAAGACAACTTTTGCTAATTGTGCAGAAGCAAATACTTTAAAGGCCTCAGGGACTTTGAAGTCATTATGCGGCAACAATTAACTGATCATTAACCGACTCCCTAAAGACGGTAGTTAACGACAAGCGTCCGTCTTTTTCCAGCCTGTTTGTTAGACAAGGATAACATGTCAATGTAACGGCTTTGATACATGTAAAAGTGCAATAGTACATACAATAGGTCGCCAGTTTATAATTGATTCCTCTTTTCACCTTTACGCCCACAATTATGCTAAATGTGGCCTTTAGGTCTTGTTTTCTTAGGCTCTGTCTACCCCGTAAGGGATATGTAAACTGTTAGCATTTTGCATCTCTTGTTACCATTCTTTGATTTTGTTTTTTTCATTTTTTGATTTTGATATGTATGTTCATTTATAATCAATTCGATGTCGTTTCAAACTTCCCAATGAATGTATAATTGGCGTTGTAAAATTTTAGAATCGATAACGAGGGAAGATTTAAAATTGGACACTTCAAATAGTGCCGTGAAATTTAAACTGTGTAAAATATCATTTGTCCCACAATGCCTGCTAGCAGACGAGTCAAGTTATGACTGTGCGAGCGCAGCGATCACGGATGAGGTTGAGAGAATCGCGCCCCAGTAAGTGAACGGTTTCAATAAGGCGACAAACGACATCACAGTGTATCGCGCTCGCTCCAATACCCGCTGCCAAATGAGACGCCGGTTGTGGGTTTATATCATGATATATAGGCAGGCGACAGACGGCAAGCGGTAAAGATCTTGATTTTTGAAGAGTAAAAAGGAAACAAGTTAACGTACAAAATTGTAGCCAGTTTGAGCGTTTTAAGTCTTTATTTTTATGTGTAAGAGACTTGATGGTTGTGAAAGACGTGACCTTAGATGACACCTTAGATGGCTAGAAAGTATGGCAGTTATGAAGAAGTGGCGCTCTTATTTAATCTTAATTTTTTGCCACATTCCTTATTATTAGAACTTAATCATGGAAGCCAGTCTTCTATTTAAATTGATATAAATGCTTGTCAAGTCTATTTTAAAACAGACGAACAAAATCGAAATCTGTAGGATCTGGTTTAGTCTTAAAATAAATGTAACGTTGAATTTGATAGTTTAATAAATAAAAGGCTGAAAACATCAGATCTTCTACGTTTTCGAAAAATTATATCTACATTCATTTTCACAAATATGATAAGTTATGAGGTAGTCAGTTAAAAAAACAATTAAAACACCTCTACTGCTGACTGCCATAACAACTCCGTAAGAAAATGGGTCGAATTGACTGGCAAGATTTTAATCAACCGATTGTAAAAAGCAAAACTAGGTACTTAGTAAAATTCTTGGAAAACTATAATAATATCCACTAGATACAGGAAAGTCTCCTTCATGCCAGCTGTCTATTATGGTTTTTATACTCTTTAATTATTTGATTTTTACTTCATTATCGATTTTGTGACCGAAAACGTACACTAAGCATTCAGCTATATCCAAGAGATTTAACCGCTCGCCGCTTTAAACTTGCACTGGCGCGTTTATTATTTTGGAACTTTGACAACTTGCAGTCGTTGCCGTCGCCGACAAATGACCGTTGATACAAGGTACTTGAGCACGCTACATCATAGCTAGAGACGATTAAAGCAAGACATTTTATATACAAAACATAGAATTAGTAATGCGTACGTAGATAGATCAACTTCCGTCGTGTTTTGTTACTCCCCCTACCTATTGCAGTTCTAGAAATGAAAACTTCTTTAGTGGCGTTGTGCAGTTTTTGGAATGGGTAAAAAATGTTAAACTCGCGTCAGGTCACGTGACCGTCAGGATGTGTGACCTGATCGAAAATTCGTAAAACGGAGGGAGAGTTGCTGCTGGGTCGTTTAAGCGGCGCTGGGCACTTGCGCGAGTGTGCGTGTGTGTAGTTTTCACTTTTGCCGGCACTCCCAGAGTGCAAACCGTTGTTTTTACAACTTCTTTCATGATACAATCTCCCTAGCGTGAATAAATATTTCGCACCGACACTCGGCTTTTTTCATGTATTTTATTTATGTTACTAATATTCAATCAATACTCTACACATTTATGCATTTGCCGAATTAGTAACTTTATTTTTTTACTACATATTTATGCATTTCTAAAATTAGCAACTTCATTGGTTTTTTTTACTGTGCTAGTTTTAGTGACCCCATGCTATCCGCTTGCCCCCGTGCCCTTGCCATTGTCTTGGTTATGTTATTTATTGTGTTTTAAAGGCTTTTTTAACTTTTGGTTTGAAAACTTTAAAGCTAAATACGAAAAATAAACGGAGCAAATTTTGGTTTGATGTTTCTATATTGAAGGAATACCACAGACAAAAGTAAAAGAGTGCAAAATTAGGTATAGGAGTTGACGTTCCAAATTTGAATTCAAATATTCAACATGGTCGACATCGGTCTTTGTTCAAAGGGTGGACATAATTTTGAATCAAAAATTCGGTGTTGAATCCGCGTTCAATCAAAACTGGACCTAACTACTCCGTTTTGAATGAAACTGGTCTAACCGTCTGCTGAAATATTTCGAAAAACCCCTAAGATTGACTGTTCCTTAAGTAGGCAAGAAATTGTAATGCGACTGCGGTCCGGACACAATCATTATCACTATCACTATCACTACATAGTATAAAATAAAGTCGCTTTTTCTGTCCTCATGTCCGTATGTATGCTTATATCTTCAAAACTACACAACGGATTTTGATGCGGCTTTTTTTAACAGATAGAGTGATTCAAGAGGAAGGTTTATATGTATAACACATGCATAATATACCGTGCGAAGCCGGGGCGGGTCGCTAGTATTAAATAAATTTCGTTTTATGATGCGCAAAATACGTTCCCCTAATTGTGACGATAGTGATGCCCCGGAAGACGTATTGACCATATTATTGTGGAACGTGTCCGAAACGAGTGCCGTAGGAGACAACTATACTGCCTCTAATTTTAACTTTTTTTGTAACGTCGGCGCATGCAATAGTGCTCTATCGTACCCTCTGTCGGATACGGCAAGAGCACTAGGTATTTGCTTTAGCGCGGCGGGCTATTTTTAATAGAAAAGTTCATTTGTAAGACATGTGTGTTGTAAATAATGGAGCGACATGGTAGCCTTAGGGACCAAGCTCTTTAATAAAGAAAAAACTTGTTGATAGTTAATATAATTTAAATTTCGACCGAAATAAAGTAGCTTTACTTCTCGGATCTTTCCATGTGTTTTATTTTTCAGTGTCGTTTAGAAAGTTAGGAATAAAGTATGTAAAATGCTAGAAATATGATCCACTTTATCAAAACCAAAATGCAGTAGAGTTGCAGTGGCCACGTTTTTAGCATAAACAACATTGTCCACAGATTGACCTAAATATGGCAAGGTATGGCTTGCATAAAGTTAGCAATTCGGATTTCTGGGCGGCATCCAACTGGGCTGTTTACATTCTGTGGAATTAACTGGTCTATGTAATAGATAGGGAATATTTTAAATGGAGACCGAAAAGATATGTTGTACTATTAAATTTTTAAGTATTTTGAAAAATTATGGTATTGTGCAGTCAGTATGTGCGTAAAAGTTTTTATTGCACATAAAACACATGAAAATTACAATTACAGGACAAAACAGAAGCACAAAGGCAAACTTATTTCTATTAGAGATTTTTTCCTGTGAACCTGTGATCACGCGTGTGCGTAATTCTACTAGTAAACTTGACAGTTTCGTTCCACGTATGTACGTGCAACATTTAAAGGCGTAGTTACACTAGCCTCACTTTGCTGATTACTGGACGCTGACGCTTTAATCCAACTTTTATAGCTCACCAATTTTTACATTCATGTAAAACTATGATTACCAACTGTTTCGATTCGATAAGAATCCTCGTAAAGTTGAGGGTAGCAATCGATCGAACCGCTCAAACTCTACAACCCCTAATTACCCATTTAAAGTAAAATTACTATCTTTTACAGTCTCCCTTTCCCAGTAAATTGTAAACCGTTTTCCTAAGCCTGCGTCCCAGGTTGCATCAGCCAATGGGGTCGTCGCATTGCGCGTGCCGCGCTCCCATTGGCTGCCCAGCGTCGAGTTCGTTGAACTTCCAATTTCGAAACGTTATGCAGGCGTTCCGGGCACAAAATTTTGCAGCCAGTTTTGTGCAACGCAGGCGTAAAATTCCGAAGCGCTCTTTGTAAAATAAATTCTTGTAAATCTTTTTGTTCTAACGTTATAATACCTAACAAAATTTTATTATACACCTTTCTTAACTTAAATTCGCTGCATGTTTATGAGTTCACAATAGACCAATTTCAAAAGTGCAATTACCGGTTTTAAAGTACACAATTTAACGGTTTATTTTTAAATTTCGCGCCTCCAGCCAGCTTTTGACATTTATTGGCTGCATTATAAAAATTGCTCGACACTTAGGGTGATGATGAACGTATAAAAGTTTCAGTAAACCACTTCCGAGCCCGGAGGTTTATTCTGATATCAAAAATGCGTTGGAACTTTAACAGGATCGCACTATACAATACAAATATCGGCTGCGTTATTTACTAGTTTTTGATAATGCCAACAAGATTACTGGTTCCTTACCATAACGTCTTAATGCGATTCAATTCAGACTTCCGACTCAGTTCAGGTTCTAGCTGTCATTTTTAGTATGGATCTGTCAGTGAGCGAACCTAAACTGAATCGGAATTGATTCGCATTAAGACGTAATGGTAAAGGCCCCTGGCTGCTTTTTATACCCTACAACTGAATCACTAACGATAAAAAAAACCGAATCAAAATTCATTGCGTAGGTTTAAAAATCTAAGCATACATAGGGACAGACAGACAGCGGAAAGCGACTTTGCTTTAGTTTAATGTAGTGATTTAGTTTAATGAATATCACAGAATAACGCCGCCATATTTTAGTGTTTCAATGCGGAAGTACTGCACGATTTCCTGTGTATAACATTGCGTGATATTGCTATAAGTGGTTTGCCGCTTTTAACATGATTAAATAGGTTCTGCTACAATATCTTACACGATCCGTAAATACTACAGCGTAAAGGTAGGTTGCAATAACTTTCAAAGTAGACTCAGAAACGGTACAGTCTTTCTTTTTCATACAAAGTTAGTTCTGAGCGTGCCTTTGAACATTATTTACTGAGATGAATAATGATACTGACGAAAAATAATAAAAGTCCGTTTACGAAAACTGCTATGCATCACAAGCCGAACGCTTAGGCGGATCGTGTCTCTCTATCGCTTGTTCCGCGCTCTCGCTTCACGCTCTGACGTCACGCGTAATGTGACACTTTTTCGTGCGTGCAGCCGGTGTTTATGGAAATATAATACGTATCACGTCAAAACAAAACCGTCTTTAAAAAAATCATTTTAGTGTGCTAAGTTCTATTCTTTCTTATTTAGACCTCTTGTCAATCTTCTCATGTGTCAGCGGTGTTATTTCTTCAATAAACTACACCAAACTTAATGACTAGAATCCTACGCAGACGAAGTCGTGGGCAGAAGCTATTGTTATTATAAAGCCTATAAAATAAGAAGAGAATCAAAGCAACACTTATAAGCATTCTACGTAAAAAATGTGTCGTACAAAGAAGGTAATTTCTTCTTTATTGTAGTACTTAAACACCGATTTTAACGAATGTATCCACTTCAATGTTTTGTTGCTCAACTCTACAAAGTATCGCTCAAGGCACTAATATTGTGTACAGCGCCACCTATGGGGCAATTTGCGCAGCGTCCATCTTGTCTGGCCGGGTATCTTGGAAGTGGGTCGCGCGGTCGCTGACCCCGTGCCCCGATGCACAAAATTACATTTTGTAATGCCTTTTAGATATTCTTACGATGGCTCTTTTGTTTTAATATGGGTTGTGACGGGCCGTGCGGGGCTTTTAATTTTGTTTAAGGACGTGGGTATTAGGTAAAGCGATATTAAGTGTTAAGTACTTTAGAAACTTACTGCATAAAAACCATGAAAATTTGTAAGTACCTATACAGAAGCTTTACACAAAAGATCCACGAATGGGTCGAAGTGTATCCGTAGGGACCCCTAGATTAAGATAAGCATACACGTATAGTAGCAAGTGTAAAAAGTAGTATCTGCTTACCCCTATGGGAAAGTGGAGTGACTGTATGTATAGAAATATACAGGTTGACTTCTAGGTCGTGAATTGAAATAACTTTTTTAAACTATAAACCATAAATACTTTGTGAAATTGATGAATTATTTTTTTCAAAATTAAGTATTAACTTTTGGTCACACGTTTAACTGTAGAGTTTTATTGGAAAAGAAAAACAAATCGTAATAAAAAACGGTCAAAACTTAACTCTCGTTATGTTTGTCCTTCTTCACATTGAAACGACTGGACGGATTTGCATCAAATATGGAACGAAGATAGCTGGTACCTTAAATTAAAATATATGCTACTTTTTATTTCGGAAAATCGCATAGTTCTCACGAGTTAGCTAGTGACTATCGCTACATAGTATAAAACGAAGTCGCTGTCGCTGTCTGTCCGTCCCTATGTATGCTTAAATCTTTAAAATTACGCAACGGATTTTGAAGCGGTTTTTTTTAATAGATAGAGTGATTCAAGTGGAAGATTTATACGTATAATTCTACGCAGACGAAGCAGCGGGCACAAGCTAGTATTAAATAAATGCCTTTTGTACCTATTATAAAACATCTAATACATTTCGAACATTTAACATTAAATGCATTTGGCTAGAGTTTCATGTCTCCAATTATAAAACAACACCGATAGGTGTAGATACCTGTGCATTTGACAAGAGTCTTATGCCTCAGACATTAGAATTAACTTTCGTTCAATCGGTTTGTAACGATAACGATGCGCCTGTATTCAGGCCCTGTGCGTTTCGCAAAGTTCTAGTTCCATCAACTTTAGAGTTGAATTTACAATAAACTGCTCGTATTGTGGCTGTGGGGAAGACCGGGAAATTGATAAGTTACGTAAATATAGAATTGTATTGATTGTCTCGGGTTAACGTTCTTTGACGTCATTAATTATTTGTCGGATTCCTTGATAAGTCACCTACTTGTGCAAGTTCCGTCAGGATCGCTACCACCATCTTGCTCGCTAATCCTGCCGCTAATTAGCAGTGCTTGCACGCTGTGTTCCGGTGTGGAGAGTAAGACAGCCGGGGAAATTACGGGCACAAGAGGTATTTCATCTTAGTCCTCTAGGTTGGTAACGCATCTGCAATCCCTCCGGGGTTTCGGGTGTCTATGGGCAGTGGTGATCAGGTGACCACTTGCTCGTTTGCCTTCCTATTCATATAAAAAAAAATCGCTACTGCCGTGTATCACCAATCCTACCATCAAGCAGCAGTGCTTGCGTTGCTGTGTTCGGCTTGGAGAGTAAGACAGCTGGTGAAATGAATTTTCCTGAGGTATTCAGTAGAATTAGGGCTGGCACATTTTCAATCCATTCCAAAACATAAAAACCTAACCTAGGGTGCCACCGGTAACGGGGCAGGGCTTAAGATACCGGCGGTTACGGCTGCAGTGAGGAACCTCCTGACGATTCGCGCCGTGTCGAGGAGTAAGCCTTCTGCATCCAGCCCTTGAGGCTGTCCTAGCGAAAGACTCTTGAGAAGTTGGTCGAGATTCTTCGCTATTATTATTATTAGCATGGATAGGTGTCACTGCTGGGCAAAGGCTGCCTGTTCTTGAAAGGGCCGGCAACGCACCTGTGATTCCCTAAGTCTTGCAGGTGTACCTGGGCGATGGTGATTACTTTCCATCAGGTGACCCGTCTGCTCGTTTGCCCCCTTTTGTATAAAAAAAGGGTTACCAATGTAACAACATACCGAAAATTTCTTCACTTTTGAGCTAGTGATTGAAAAATGCGACCACTCATGGATTGAAAATGTGCCAGCAAGTACCATCAATTGCTCGTTTGCCTTACTCTGTTGAATAGAACAAATATAACGACTGCATGACATTTGCAAAAAAAATAATCTTGTCAACAATTTGTTTTTTCATACTGGCAACACGAAATTGCCCGAAACTGGCTGCAAATTCCGTCCACAAAAATTTGCTTAAGCCCGTTTTACACGCTGACTGGACTTGCTGCTATACTGCACACGTATTTAAATTCAAATCAGCAAAAACACCGGAGCGGCAACGGTTGAATAAATCAATAAATGCTTTTTGACGTAAGTAATCCGATTCGAATGATGGCGGAGCCGGTGGACATGGAGGGATGAAGCGGGCGCGGCCAACTGCGCGCGGGAACCGATACGATACTTTTTACAAGTTATAATATTCGTGCTTAAGTAAGCATGCTATCATTGACGTACAATAAACAACTAGACTCCCAATCACGCTCAAAAACTGTCCGAAGCAATCTGAACACGCGTCTATTGTTCAGAGTTTTGGTTCAGTTGTGTTTCGACCGCGCTTTGATAACAATGTATATATGTCTCTTTCGCACCGTAATCTTACTATTGAGAACAAAAGAGACAGGCAGGTTTCCGCGTGCGTCGTGTCATTACTTCTCACGATCCTACTTAACATTACTGCCACGAAATAAGGTGTCAATTTGAACGAATATGTTAATGTTATCTGTCTAAGTCGATGTGTTGACACACACAACACATAGACAAAGCAACTCGGACGTTTCTTGGGGAACCTTTGTTAGCGACTGAGAGTCTAGTTGTTTATTGTAAGTCAATGCATGCTATATATACTGCCGTCAAACCGCGGCCATGAATGGTGCGGCCCTCGGTATAGCAAAAAAATGTAGTAGCCAATATCTATTAAAACTGTTTTTGCTTAAAAAACGAAGTACACGTTCATTAACAATACATGTTCCTTAAAGGAGCACGTAACCGAAATCCACGCGAGCCGAGACGCGCGGAAGTCTAGTATGTTACATTATCAAGCAGATCTTTGAAGTAGTGTGCGGCCCACAGTTATACTTCACATTGCCCTAAATGGCCCTTGACCAGAAAAGTGTTACGATCACTACATAATCCTGCCGCTAAGTAGGTAGTAGTGCTTGCACTGCTGTGTTCCGGTGTGGAGAGTAAGACAGCCGCGGAAATTACGGGCACAAGAGGCATTTCATCTTAGTCCTCTAGGTTGGCAAACGCATCTGCAATCCCTCCGCAGTTACGGGTGTCTATGGGCAGTGGTGATCACTTACCATCAGGTGACCCACTTGCTCGTTTGCCTTCCTATAGTAATAATAATAGTCATCCTCAACACATGCCGTTTAGTAAGAAAATTCTTGTCCATGTCATAAATTTGCATAAAATTAAAGCACTTGGCTTAGGTCCGTGCGAAGTATTTCCTCCTAGGGAGAGATTTAGTTAAAAATAAGAACAATAACAATAATAATATCTTGGGACAATTGACACCAATTCATATAAAAAATAAAAATATACAAGACGTCGCAAAATACAGAGCCGATACAAGAAGCCGAAAGGGAAACATAGTAGAAACAAAATATTCGAAACATCTTGAACATGAGTAGATAAAATGGTGATGATATCCGCTGTAACTGGACCCACACACAAATGGGTATTCGATGGGCCCACCCAGCAAACTATGCGGAGGCCTTGCATGCAACCCTAAAATCGACTGCTAACTTCCCCAACAGCCCCCAGCCCAAATTCAGACTTTATTCACACAACACAAAACAGCTTTTACAAATACGAAAATATTCAAATACGAGGTTGGGAAAGTTAGAGCAAAATGCCGTTCGTTTTTGTGCCAGTATTTTTACGTTGACGTTCTAAAAAAGACAAAAGAATAACGTTTTGATAGTCTGGCGGTTTGACAGTTTTTTAAGTGGCAATGGAGTTCGTGTCAATCAAAATACCGCATTTGTTTTAAAAAAGAAAAATTCAAACGAGGGCGCCACTATCCTTCCTTCGTAAAAGGCACATTTTTGTCGTATTTTTTTTAATATGCACACTTTTTTTACTTCCATGCTAGTCTGGGAGCAAAGATAATGAAAGCCCATCGAGGGAATGGGCGAAAATCATTGTAATCATGTTATTGGCGATGCGGCTACCAATCCATTACTATTTTGATTCCATTTTCCCTCTATACCTAGCCCCACAATCTTGCTAAACGTGGCCTATAGGTCTTGTCACCTTGGGCTCTGTCTACCCCGTAAGGGATGAAGACGTGATTTGTATGTATGTATGTTTTTTGCGAAACTATTAAGTTCTTTCTTCTGTGATGTATTGTATAATTTTGCATCTCGCTCTAGCCCTTATACGTATCACTGCCGAGCATAAGATTTCAAAAACTTCATACACACCATTGAATTGCATTTCAGGTGGGCTCACAGGAAGCCTCAACTCTCCTGAGGACGCTGGTTCTCATGGGTAGCGGTGATCGTTTACCATCAGGTGGCCCACTTGCTCGTTTACATACCTAATTCCGTAAACTATAATGTAACAAAGCAATCAACTGTGAATATATTATGTACTTGAAAATGCATTTTCTGTAACCAAAAAGGAATAACCTGTTCATTCGGTTTAAAACGCGCAGGTTTACCGCTTTGAATCCAAATGAGTGCCAGTCTCATCGGCAGAGAATGGCAATTGATATATATTTTCTATAAAACAATACCGTGACTGACTGACAACATACAGGTGAAACCACTGAATATAATAATGATGTGTTTTTTTTGTACAGCAATGTTTCTGCTCAGCGAAATCTAACTTTAGAAATAAACTTTAGACATGGTTGTCAACTTAAACGTTCGGCTTTTGCGGCATTTTATTTGATAAAAAGTTAGGTGTAAGGTGATTTGGCCACTTGCCGATCGTACTAAAGAACCGCGCGTCACCCTACGCAGTGAGTAGGTAGCGCTGTCTGGGCCACTGCGTCGCACTATAAACCATTGTTACATGCTGTGGAAATCCATTGTAACATGCACTGGAAACCTATTGTAACATGCAGTGGATGCTAAATTAACCGCGAGCTTGTACGGGGTTAAATTTATCAGGCAACTACAGGGGGAGCAAGTGTGCCAGAGACGTGTCAAATATAAATAGATACGGATACTGCCTAACATAGGTACATACACATATCACGTCCTTAGAGGGTAGTCAGAGCATAAGGTAACAAGACCTTAAGGCCACGTTTAGCTATTGTGGGCGTGCAGGTGGAAAGGAGGATCAAAATTGTAATGGGCTGTTACCCGCATCGCCTATAACATGATTCCTAAAATTTGCCCATTCCCTCTATGGCTTTTTACCATCTGCGCGGGCAGAGAAGCAACTGGTACATTCTATGTTATCTTTTTGCTCCCAGACAAGTATGGAAGTAACAAATTTGTTTACTTTGTACCTTAGGCAGTAGAGAATTAGGCGAAAATTTTAGGAATCATCTTATAGACGATGCGGCTACCAACCCATCACTATTTTGATTCCCCTTTCCACCTGTAAGCCCACAATGGCTAAACGAGGCTTTTAGGTCTTGTTACCATAGGCTCCGTCTACCTCGTAAGGGATATAGACGTGATTTGTGTAAGTTTGTTTTCTGGAAATCTAAAAAGGACGTATATCTCCAATTTTTTCCAACAAAATCACCTCAATTTTCCTTATTTTTATGTCAAGTTTATAAAGACCTGAAATCGTACCAAAAAAGGTCACTAAAACATAGTGGTCAGATCAACGAAAAAACTAAGACATTTTATTTACAGCTAAAACCCGTAAAATCCTATACCCGGTCGGGTAGATATTACGTATGAAAAATACGAATGTTTGCTCTCGAGTTAGACGTTAAATATGTGTTTAAAGGAAATGGCGGTGTCTTCTCTTTTCGCCAAACTCTGAAGCCGAGAAAACAAGTGACTTACGTAACCGGGGAGACGGGGTTGCAGCCCGGACGCAGCCCCGGCCTAGTTGCGTCGCCGGGGCAACGTGGGGCACGGGGCACGGGGCACGGGGCACGCACGTGGGGCACCCCTCGAATTGCAAACATCAAACCATTGAAAAGGAACAAAAATATACATTTAATTTTTATTGGCAAATTACCTTATTGAGGAGTTATACTAGGTATACCTTGCAGGAATTTTCAGGGCAGATAAAGTGCTTTTAAGAACAACGTTAACTTTACACAGGTATAATTTAATTTCGTTTATTTTAATCTGATTTCATTGAATGATAAATATATAATTTAATTTAATGATGCTTCTTTTTTATATGATGTACACATACGTACACACATACTCAAATCACGTCTATATCCCTTACCAGGCCACATATAGGTGGAAAAAGGTATCAAATTAGTGATGGGTTGCTAGCCGCATCGCCTATAACATGATTCCTAAGAGTTTCGCCCATTCCCTCGATGACCTTTTACCATCTGCGCGGGACGAGAAGCCACTGGTACATTCTGTTTTTCCTTTGCTCCCAGACCAGCATGGAAGTCATGAACGGTCAATATTATGTGATGCACGCATATCGTGGTCTATATCGGCGTGGTTGGCTAAGTTGGTAGACCCTGCCTGCGAAGCAAGAGTCCCGGGCTCGAATCCTGGAAAGGGCATTTGTGTGATGAGCACGAGTTGTTCCTGTGTCATGGATGTTTCTATCTATTTAAGTGTGTATTTATCTATATACTAGCGACCCGCCCCGGCTTCGCACGGTATATTATGCATATATTATACATATAAACCTTCCTCTTGAATCACTCTATCTATTAAAAAAACCCGCATCAAAATCCGTTGTGTAGTTTTGAAGATATAAGCATACATACGGACTTGGGGACAGAAAAAGCTACTTTGTTTTATACTATGTAGTGACTAGTGAAGTATGTATATCGTTGTCTCGTACACAAAAACAAGCCTTACTTAGGCGATGCGGCTAGCAACCCATTATTTTGATTCCTTTTTCCACCTATATACGCCTACAATCATGCTAAACGTGGCCTTTAACCGGTGGCGTAACTATAGGGTGGCAGGGGTGGCAAAGTGCCAGGGGCCCCTAGCTCTACGGGGCCTCGAGCTGAGTTGGTTTACAGCACAGAAGGGACGCTGATGCACTTCTTTATATTGAAGACCCCATCTGACGACTTTGCCGCTGGCCCGAGACGTTATAGTTACGTCACTGTCTTTAAGTAGGGATAAAGACGTGATTTGTGTGTGTGTGTGTAATTTATGCCATAGATATTCCCATATATGTAACATTATGTGGTGTTAAGTGGTATTTAACTGGCGATAAAGTGCATCGTGCGTTTGTTCGGCTTCGCTTCTAATGCGTTTAATCTACTTAATCAATCGACTTCCTCTATTTATTCCGGCTTTCCGGCCTAATGTAACTATTTGATCGCACCGCCCGTTCGCGTTGTTCTAAATAACATTGAATTTAAAAATTTAAAACCATAGATACATACATAAATCACGTCTTTATCCCTTTCGGGGTAGACAGAGCCTAAGGTAACAAGACCTAAAGACCACGTTTAGCATGATTGTGGGCGTATGAAAGGGCAATCAAAACAGTGATGGGTTGCTAGCCGCATCGCCTATAACATGATGCTATGATTTTCGCCCATTCCCTCCATTAAAGTTATCCTTAAAGTAACTGGGCGCAACTTACACTAATAGACTACAAGCCCATGGAAAAAAATAACCTGTGAAATGAACCAGCGTGAATGAAGCTTAGAAGGCTGTTACTATATCATAAAATAATTCTGAGCGCTATGCCGTCATTTCTGAGCGGCGGTTCACGGGTCATTTTTTTCCATGGGCTTGTAGTCTATAAGCATAGTTACAGAAAATCGCTAGTCGCGCCGCTTAACGCTCAGTCGTGATCGAAACATAAGGTACACGTGATGAGTAGGAAAATTATTTAATTAAGCGAAGTGAACATCGGCTTCCTCGCTCCCAGTAAACGCATTACGCAAACTGCAATTACAGACTAAGAGCTTCTTACAAAGTAAATAGGTATGTGACGAGCGATAGCAAAGCTATTTGGTACTTCAATAATGGAAGTTGATAGAAAACTGGAAGAAACGCTTTTGTAACGATCAAATTTTTGGGGGGCGGCAAATTTTGGGGCACGAGCTTTTTTTTTTTTTTTTACCTCATAGAAATAAAATAAAAATTCTAGTCTGCAACACAATTTACAATTTGCAGGGGCGGCAAAATTTCAGCCTATAATCCGCCACTACTGGGTCCAGGTAATAAATACAGTATTCAAAAATCTTGTGACAAAAATGTCGGCAACGTTGTACGGTAGAACGTGGTCATAAGACCCCTCCCCCCCCCCCTTGTCGGGCTCTTAGCCAACGGATAATGATATCCCACGGAGACCGCCAGGAAATCATTAACCGGTGCCCAGGGTGCACCGGAACAAGCACTGCACTTCCCCTCGGACGGATCCAAAAACGAACCGCAGCTCTTGATCACACGCGGAGGTAACCCGACTCGCACCCCCAAATAGTAGTTAAGTTTTTTTTATGTCATCTGTCACCGTAA
Source organism: Pandemis cinnamomeana (assembly GCA_932294345.1). Lineage (NCBI taxonomy): Eukaryota > Metazoa > Arthropoda > Insecta > Lepidoptera > Tortricidae > Pandemis > Pandemis cinnamomeana. Next base: position 7,091,396 of record OW028721.1, read on the forward strand.
GCTATTTGAGACATTGATAAAAACGAACTCGAACAAAGCATGCACTCCTCGGCCATCGACTTGGCTGTATGACATTGTTGTTCATTATTCCGTAGTCTCTTTGACTTTTAAAAAAGTTAAAAACAAATGAAAAATGGACTGTTCCGATTTAAGGTCAGAAAATCGCGCCTGCAATGTAATTCGGCCGTCAACAAGGCCCTTCGTGTTCTGTTACTTAGTTAGTACGATGACATTTACGACAATGTTTGAAAAAAATCACTTTAGTTTAATGCCCGCAATTGCATATACATCATCCATCATCGCGGGTCGGGCACAAGCTCTGCAGAATTGCAGAAGTTTGCTAATAAAATGCTGGACCGAAACAGGCGGTGCCATTATTTGTTTCCGTGTTTACCTCGCTATAGATATACGTTGTTTGATGGGGCATTAAGGGATATTGGTGAACTATATACGGTGGACTATAATTGTCATGGAAGATTATGGGAGCTTCTGCCCGCGACTTCGTCCGCGTAGCATTAGCAATTGACATGTTTATCGCTATCCCGTGGGAACTATGCAATTCTCCGGGATGAAAAGTAGCCTATGTATAGTCTAGAGTGCCAACTATGCCCATTATTTTTTTTCCAAATGCTTACCTACTTGCTATGGGTGGAATGACGAGGACCTGTGTTCGATTCCCGGCCATAGCTTTACTTTTCGGATTTTTCTATGTTTTCTAATTTTCAGTGTCGTTTAGAAATATAAAATGAATGCTACGATCCAATGTCTTTAATGCGTATACGCAAAACAAAACACTCTCAAATGGGTTGACAGTTTTGAAACAGTTTTTAACTTTTTAACTCATTTCATTGGAAAGAGCAAGCAAGTGATCTACTACTCGCTCAGTGGCGTAACTATAACGTCTGGGGCCCGCGGCAAATTCGTCAGGGGCTCCTTTCTCAATCTAAAGAAGTGCGTCAGCGTCCCTTCTGTGCTCGAAACCAAGTCAGTTTGGGGCCCCGTAGAGCTAGGGGCCCCTGGCATTTTGCCACCCCTGCCACCCTATAGTTACGCCTTTGTCCTCGCTTGTCGTTATTTCTCTTTATTTATTGTATTAAAAAGTTGGTAAGATGCACACAGCGACATTAGCGGCCATGCTTTTCACAGGAACTGGCTCCAGCAGCACGGTGCACTTTCAACTAGTGTCCAACCGAAGTTTCGGTTTCGGCCAATTTCGGCCAAAAAAGTGATTTCGGCCGAAGTTTCGGTTTCGGCCAGAATCCGGCCGAAACCTTCGGCCGGGCCGAAATTACTTCGCGGCCTCTCGCGGCTCTCGCATCGGGAGCATTCGGCTTAATTCGGGCGCGTAAAGTAAAAGTACAAATTGAAATATGTACTCTAAGCTCCAGGATGAAGGACTACAAAATAGTCCGAAACATGTCGAGCATCACTCGACTTTTTATACGTGAGTTATCCGTTTGTGTAATTATGATTAAAGTCTCACGGTAGTTTCATGTAGGTACCTATATCTATTTTCATTAAAAATAAACGTTTTTTATTTTGTTTAACAAAAAAAGAAACGTTCTCAAATAAGAAATCCTGGCAATAACCTTTTCCTTACGATTTGTACAGTAATTTTGAATATTTTTATAGTGTCTTCAAAAATTTCGGTTTCGGCTAAAAATCGTGTTTCGGTCGGACACTACTTTCAACATAAATTTTAGAGACGTGACTTTTTTCTTGCCGCCTTCCATTGAATGCTTTTTGGAACACAAACGCTCTTGGCATTTCGTTGTAATGCTGTTTCGTAATGGTTCTCTTTCGCCGTATTTTGTTGCACGTGCGGATGTAAAAAGCAATCCAATAGATACCTGAAGTCGGTACAAAAAAGGCGCTGGCTGAAAACATTACTTAGAGTAGGAATACTAGAAAATAATAAGTGTAATAAAGCTTTTTGCCGCTAGCCAATATTTTTCTATGAATTATCACATATATCTTTTGACATTTATCACACCAAGGGCCTGTTTCTCTCTCTCTGTTAAGTTCCAGTAATCTTAAGTGTCAGTTGTCTGTGATGACGTCTCTTTCTGTTTCGTGGTAAGAAATAGAGAGGGAAACTTAAGATAACATATGAACTTTACAGAGAGTGGTGGAGCTGGTGAGACAGGCCCTAACTCTTAAAGCCCTTTATTATTATTTAGTCATTAAACACAAATTGATATAAAACTGTAATAACGCGTCTATTCTGTTTACGGTAAACTCAAAAACAACTGAACGGATTTTCATGCGGCTTCCACCAACAGTGATTCTAGACAAAGGTTATACGATTAATCAAGGTTTTTTTGTAAATTGGTTGAAATGTGAGTACTTATTTAGTATCTACGTAAGTGAGAAGCTGGGGCGGGTGGCTAGTTTTGTACTAAGTAAATTAGATTAATCAATCTTTTAGTTAATAATGCTCCAATAAGGTAAAATAGATTCATGTGCTTACAAAATGTACGTAAATTAATAAAACTGTTAGGTAGGTAGGTAAGGTACTGTAGGACTTTGAAGAAATTCGGATTTATACGACCCTTAGGTATTTATAATGTGGCTTGAGGAGCGTTGCCAAGAGGAAAGCGGTTTATTTATACCTCAGCAGTCCATTTTACTCCTGTTTCTATTGAGGACAGTATTGACGCGTTTTACTCCGCACTCCCCTTTTGAAATACTTAACACTAGCAGCGCCCATGACTTCATCTGTGCAAAATGAAAATTTGTGTACCAGACAGCTTGACTTTTCCTGGGACTTCCAACAATTATCATTATATTTCAACAAATTTAGAAAAAACCTTGACAAATCATTTCAAACACTCATATCTATTTTCAACATGAAACTACCGTGAGACTCAATCATAATTACACATAAACGGATAACTCACGTATAAAAGTCGAGTGATGCTCGACATGTTTCGGACTATTTCGAAGTCCTTTTTCCAAGAGCGCTCGCCCCGGCGGCAGCGACACGAACACTGCGCGCCAGCGCTCTGCTCGCGCGGCTGTTCGACGCAACTGACAGCGGCGCACAACTACCCTCTTTTTCATCGTCATTTTTATTCGACACATGTCGAGCATCACTCGACTTTTATACGTGAGTTATCCGTTTATGTGTAATTACTCATATCTATTAGTGAAAACCGCATGAAAATCCGTTCAGTTCAGTATTTTTTGAGTTTATCTCGAAATAGACAGAGGCGGCGGAGGACTTCCTTTTATAAATTGTCTTTTCTTTCTTTTATAATATATGTCACTACATAAAATGATGACTGTAGTACATAATTACTTCCATATTTTTGGTTTCAAAAAGTTAGACCAAAGACTCAGTTTGCTTTTTCCAGTTGCTGTTCCCAGAACGTCGTCTACTTTTTACGTTTTCTGTGTGCAGATACTGGTGGGGTTTTTAAGAAGCTCCAATAGAAATCATGTCGTTGTTCAATATTACTATATTATTATGTTAGATAGACTGATAAAGGTCAGCTCCCTTTTTATCGCGGCCTGATAACGGATCAATAGGCTGCTAATATATTTTAACATAGACATATACACGCGTAGATAACACAGTTGCTAGGCGAACCAATGCTGGCCGTGTGAACTGGGTACCTACTTAGTTTTTAACCCCCAACGCAACGGGTGTGTGTTTATCTGTCTGTCTGTGGGATGCCACGATGCTACGATGGTAGCTCTCAAACGGAGGGAGCGATTTCGATGCAGTTTTGTTCATTCGAAAACATGTTTGGTAAAAATTAGTGCAGTAGTTTAAAGAGTATTTTTTTTTATTTTGGTACCTTCTCGATTAATGCGTGGGGGTTGTGATTTTTTAAAATTAATGTTATGTTTGTTGAATTATAATTTTTACTGTTATTAAAGTACTTAAAGATATAAAACTGAGAGAGTTTAGTCTTGAGCAATGAATACGGCTCATTCTGTAAATCTCAAAGCAATCATAAGAGTCTAAAAAGATCAGAAACCATGTTATCTAACGCGCATCTCTTTCTAACCCCCTATAAAAACGTATGAGGGAAAGAAATAATACATACATACATAAATCACATCTTTATCCCTTACGGGGCAGACAGAGCCTAAGGTAATAAGACATAAAGGCCACGTTTAGCATAATTGTGGGCGTATAGGTGGAAAGGGGAATCAAAATATTGTTGGGTTGCCAACCGCATCGCTATAACATGATTCCTAAGATTTTCGCTCACTCGATTTTCCCTAAGGACTTTTACCATCTGCGCGGGAACAGAAGCAACTGGTACATCCTATGTTTTTTCTTTACTCCCCGACCAGCATGGAAGAGAAGAGAAATAATACTAAGAACAATACTAACCTTAACACCTTGTATAACCTCAGACTCCTTCACTGTTAAGTCAACAACGCTTCAAAGCATCGTTTTTCGTTTCAGCGTGGAGTGATGGCGGTCCGGTGATGGCGGATGGCGCGGGCGCTGAAGCGGGCGCGGAGGCGGGCGCGGAGGCGGGCGCGGGCGAGTCCGCGGCGCGCGGCGCGGCGCTCGAGCGGGCGTACGTGCATGAGGTCTACGAGCAGGCGGGCGAGGACGACGATGCGCGCGCGCCGGCGCCCGGCGTCGAAGCCTTCCTCAACGACCTGGACCCTGGAAGCCTTGTTTGCGACGTCGGTCAGTACCTCACTTCAACATACCTATTCCAATCCATTATAACATTTTAGTAAATATATAATAGTCATAGTATGATTGTTAGAAATGTCTTGTGATATCAAGTATAGTGATTGTGTGAGAATTAAAATTAAATGGGTTTGTTCACAAAGGCGTTAAATGGATTGGAATAGAGAATACCTCAAACCATACATATAAATCACGTTTTATCCTTTATGGGGTAGACAGAGCCTGAGGTAACAAGGCTTAAAGGCCACGTTTAGCATAAAGAAATGAAGTATTTTTTATTTCCAGACCAGGTCCATACAATAATATATTGGTTCAAAATTAAAAATAAAATATAATCAAAACACCCATCCGATAGTCACCATCAGACCAAATAAAAAGTCAAGACGAAAGTTCTGCGTCACTCCGCCGTTCGCAGGACTCCGTCTGAGCTCAAACCCAATATAACTTCGTCCGCGCAGAATTAAATATAGCCTATGACACTCACAAATAATGTGACTTTCTATTGGTAAAAATAATTTTCAAAATCGGCCCAGAGATGACCCCTCACAACCTCACCAACTTTACCTCTTTATAATATTAGTATAGAAAATACACGAGTCACTCGTCTGTAGATGAGGTATCCCGTATTGCCGTATGAAGTCCAAGTATACGTTCGGTTATCCGGCTGACTTTACCTTCATAAGGAACCACGATCTTATTTCGCATTTGCGTTTGCGTTTCGCTCGAAGCATTTGCTTCACAATATAACTTAACTATGTCCTAAACATTGACCCCGACTAACCTAAAAATTTTAAGACAGTTTCCAACACTTTACCTCAAGACACTCCTTTGCGAAATGTAGTCTTAACTTCACAGTAGTCTAAACACTATTCTATTTCCCTTATTCTCTTATCACTTGTCCGCACGGGTAATCTTAGTTTAACGAACCGCATTGTTCTACAAATTCTGCTTAGACACCCACGCCATAACCTTTGGCTAAGCTTACATGTACAGGGCTTTTTTGTTCAGTGGGAGTAACATAAACAGTCGTTAATTAGCATTTTTCTAGGTAACTTGGTAGAGCGGGCGGCGGTGACAGTGGTTTCGAGAATCTTACAAACATGTACCCGGCCATAGCTTTACTTTACGGATTTTTCTGTGTTCTGGCTTTCAGTATCGTTTTGATTTAATTAGACATTTTACGAACCGTAAAAATAAGTTTAAAAAATCAAGAAGTACCTATTCTTGATTCACTTGATGGTACAGTCGCTAGCAGATATTTCAGAGCGGCCAAAGTGGTCAAAAATATCGGCACATGCACGCTATTATTAAGGTATGAGAGTTCTTGCTTCGATATTTTTGATCACCGTGGTCGCTCCGAAATATCTGATGGCAACTGTACCAACCATAGAATAAAACAAAGACCAAAGTATACCACACGAAAATGGTAAAAATCTGCTTATATCTTGAAATCTACACTTCGAATCAAATTTTTAACTAGTTCACAAGATCAATGAGAGCTGTAATTTTCCCCTGAGCTACTCGTATTTCAAATTCAGCACGATTTTTCACCACTTTCGAGTGGTAATATGCTTTCAAAAATCGGGCCCTTGTCTTATATAGGGTAGACTGGGTACGGTTGTGCCAGGGTACGGTAGTGACAGTCGTCATAACAGCAAAACTATACGGAATATGGGAAAGGGTGCAAAGGGAGAAAGAAGCGGCATGGGTGCCTAAATGCGTGTCCCCAGATTGCGTTAGCCAGCGCGCGACGCTAACGTAATCAGGAGCCTACATTGCTTTTTAACAGTCAAAAGTATTTTTTTTTGTTTATTCTTTTTTAATATTTCCTATTATTTGTATACAGATAGATTATATCATATATTTTTTTGTTATAAGTTGAATATTAGTAGTTAATTACGAGTAATTCGTTTTTACGTAGATTACTTGGCCTAGTCATGGCGATTGTTTGTTTTCGAAAGTATGCGTTGGGTACGGTTGTGACAAATGTTGTGGGTACGGTTGTGACATATATTTTTTATGTCCGAACTATCCGATTTTTTCTAAGTATATCTATAAGCTCCCATTGAGGTGGTTTCTTCATTTCCTACCCCCTTCGCTCCTATCAACCTATATTTCTACGTAATCTTGGAATTCTTCACGTAATTTTCTCCGAGATATAGCTTACATATATTGTATTCATACTTTCCCGCTTTACAGTGTTTAAATTTAAAAGATTTTTTAAAATTTAATTGCTGTAAAGCGGGAAAGTATGAATACAATATATGTAAGCTATACCTCGGAGAAAATTACGTGAATCATTTAAATAAATGGGTCTGTCACTACTGACCCCGGCCACTGTCACAACTGTCCTTGGGATGTGGTCGGTTGTGACACTTTCTCTTTTTTTTTAAATTTGATGCTATAATTAATACAGCGTATTTAAGGACAAAAGTTTGGTATTTTTACGTAGACAAAAGTACAAATTAAGATTTAAATTACTTTTCTAGCAGCTAACTAGTAAATTAACAAAATTATTGGCGATCAAACCAAAATTGTCACAACCGTACCCAGTCTACCCTACCCAGGTTTAGTGGACCTAAACACGCTTGCAAAGTTTCGTGGTTTAATTTTAACAAAGAACAATTGCAACACAAATGCTATGAAAAGGAACTACCTACTGAAATATGAAAACATGCGTTAGTTAGAAGGTCAATATAATTAAACCAGTGGTACGAAACGCTGCAAGAGGATCTGACCGCTCGCTATCCTGATATATCGACAATGTTTTTCCTGACTACTCCAGCAAATATAGGTAGGTTGCAATGGGTTAGTTTCAATTATGATTAAGAGTTCAGTTCAGTCGAAATACCCCAGCGACCTTTTGTAATATTCCATAACAATTTTAGAACTAAAACAAAAGCAAAGAAACAAGCGATTTATATTCTTTAAAATTTGAATTACATCTTCTTGGGTACCTTCTTTATGTGAACAAGGAAAATCCGTGCGTGGGCTGCTAACAGCCGTTTTGTTGTTTAGTTGCGGTGAATGCACCCTTACCATCTATTAAAAGTTATTATTGTTCCTGTGGGCGTTTACTGAGGGCATTACCTTCTGTTTATATTTAGATGTCATGTCATGTAGGTACTGAAAGATTTTGTGATAGCAAAGATAATTGCTGCTACTTTTTGCTAGACGAGATAAACCAGCAGCTGTGGTAACTCTCACGTGAAAAATTCAATTGAAATAGCTAGGTGCATAAGTTAAGGATAAAAGCTTAGACTAGGTAGATACCTACGTATCAAACTTGGAAAGGAAAATTTTAATGCCTTTGTGTGTTGTAAACCTATCAACGAAATTGGGAGCGAAGAAAAAACACAGAATGTACCAGTTGCTTCTCTACCCACGCAGATGGTAAAAGACCATCGAGGGAATGGGCGAAAGTCGAAGGAATGTATTTGAGGGCTCTATATCTGTATTACTTGCTATCTTGTTGGATAGGTAACTCACCCAACTGCCAGACAAGATTAAAGATAGCTTTTGCTTTCTTTGAGTGTCTATTTACCTTTCCCATAGCGTAGGACGCGCGTGGGTGGCCGCTTTAATAGTGTATATATTATTAATTGCTGAGATTATTCCACAATTAACATGAAGATAAGGTTTATAAATTTAGCTGTTTATATTCGAATACTAACACCCACTACTATGAGTATGTACTGCTGTAGGTTTGCCGGAAAATGAATCATTTTAAGCTGTCTTTTTAAAGGTAAGGTTAAGTTTAACTTTATTAAAATAGGCATCATCTGAAAACTTGCATTGGTTGTGGACATGGATATGGGCTTAAAGACTATGGCAGATGTATGCTCTGATCTCATACTACATGATGGCCCATACCTAACAATAATTTTAACTGGTTAAGAGCGTGAGTTGCGCCAAGTTATTTTAATTCATCGATATATATTTCATAGGTTTTCTGTAAAATATACGTCAAAATTGTCGCTTATGGCTAATGTTATTGTTAAAGTAACTCGCAATAAGTGTAGTACAGGGGTTACCATGATTCAATTCCGATTCAGTTTAGGTTCGCTAAAGCCAAAACCTGAACTGAGTTGGAATTGAATCGCATTAGGCGCCACGGTAAGGCCAAAGAATAGAGCTCATTACCTAATAGGGTTGTCAAAGCTAGCAACGCGCTGGAATTGACACGTGGAAATATGACATAATCTGCTTAACTACTTTACTATGTACAGTCAGCGTCATTATAGTAAGTAGCAGTCAAGATCATCATTTACTTAGAAACATCCAAAATGGTCATTATCAGTGACTCAACCGAAGCGGTCAAATTGTTCGGGACATACCATACTTTTGGATACTTTGGCTGCTACGCTATCAGTGGCGACTTGGGAGTTACGGTACCTACTAATGTCGGCTTGAAAGTTACTAAGTATTTGGCGATGTGCGTGCTCCGGTATATTTGTGCACGATGGATGTCCCGAACAATCTGACAGCTTTGGATAATGACCATTTTGGGTGTTTCCAAGTATTTGATAATCTTGACTGCTACTTACTATATGACGCTGACTGTACTAGAACAATTCAATGACGTAGAACGTTCTCACAGTAAGCGTTACATGATTTTCTTTGTCAATTCAATATTATTGCGAGAAGGTTACACAGGGGGTCAGGAATCGATGGTACCTGCGTTAAGTGTTGATTGGAGTATCGTCTTGGTTGCAGGCTGCGGGAACGGCAAGCACCTGAGCGTGAACCCGTCCGTGTTCGCGGTGGGCGGTGACCGCTGTACACGGCTGACAGCGCATGCGCGCCATCACAACAATGAGGTATACTATATTTCAATCACTGATGCTCTTATAGGCTTAAATTCATATGTTATTTGTCTATTATTTAACACCCGATGCAAAGAGTGTTATAAGTGTGGCGTCAATGTCTGCGGGTGTGTGTTTGTGGCATTGTAGCTCTTAAGCGAATGGACCGACTTCGATACGGATGGAGATCCGCACTGGAGCAAGTAGTGGGACGTTACTAGGCGGGAGATGATGATGATGTGTATACAGCTCAACCAGTTTCTCAGTTTATTTCTATACCTACGGGCATTACTAAATTAAACTAATCAGAACCATTTAATCTACCTATTATACTGAAGAAGCTACCATTTTGCGGGTGGTAGGGCCTTGTGCAAGGTCCGTCCGGATCGCTACCACCTTAGTGCTTGCACTGCTGTGTTCCGGTGTGGAGAGTAAGACAGCCGGAGAAATTACGGGCACAAGAGGCATTTCATCTTAGTCCTCTAGGTTGGCAACGCATTTGCAATCCCTCCGGGGTGACCCACTTGCTCGCTTGCCTTCCTATTCAAATAAAAAAAAAAACCATGTTACTAGACCACTCAATCTCTTTCCAGGTGGTGGCATGCGACAACCTCTGCCTCCCGTTCCGCGATGAGTCCTTCGACGCGGTGCTGTCCATCGCCGTGGTGCACCACTTCGCGACCGTGGAGCGCCGCGCCATGGCCCTGCGGGAACTGGCCAGGGTCACCAGGATCGGGGGCCGGCTGCTGCTCACTGTCTGGGCCATGGAACATGAGGGACGGAATTTCCATTCGCAGGTACGCACAGCAAAGCTATTCGGTAAGCAGTATAGATACGGCGCGAGCGTGCGTAGGTGCTTACCTGATTATATTGCCGTGTGTACGTTTATCAATATGAAACTTAGAGCAACTTACGCAGGCTTACATGTTAACATTGTATGCTATGAGATACGGTCGCACTTGTGACCTTTCCTCTCTGTTTGTGATTCATACTTACCCTGACTATTAAATAAGACATCCTCCAATAAAACTAAATTGTTCGCAAACGTAGAGACCTAAGTTACACTTGGCAACATTGAAATGTGGTGACGTTGCACTACCAGGTGATTTCACATTAGGTAAACAATTGCATTTCATACATACTTAATACAGGGGAGATTGGTAACCCGTATTTTGAAGAAATAGTATTTCCTCTTTTCAAATTTGGCACGTCTGTGACTGAACTTACGTCTTCCCCAAGCAAGAGCTTCCCTAAGGGGTGGTCGCACTTTGTACTTTGGTATCCAACGATCTTTGTCAATTAATTGACGTATTGCGTCTTCATTTGTTTCAGGATGTACTGATCCCTTGGCACCGGCCCGCCACACTGTGTCCACCCACACCTGCACCGCGTCGCTTTCTCTCCGTTGATCATGACCAGTAAGTATTCTCTTTAATTTTACATAGTTTAACTTTCATTTCTTTGTTTGTTAAGGCTAACAGTATCCTTGCAGCACTTCGACAGATCAAACCTCTTCCTTGCTATAGTGACGGATGAAGCTCCACGCTACCTTTTTTCGTTTGTTTCCAGCAATTTGGAGCCGTGGAAGAGTCGCGAGGGTTCGCCAGGTTCGTCGTCGCTGTCGTCGCCCAACGAGACGTGCTACTCGTTCGTGCGGCGCGCGCTGCAGCGGCTGGCGGGGCGGCGCTCGTTCCTGCCGTCGTGGGGGCTGGCGGGCGGGCGCCTGCCGCCGCGGCCGTGCCCGCGCCCCGAGCCGCCCGCCGCCGACCTGCCCATCGAGCTCCGCCGGCTCGACGAAGCCCTCCCGCCCAGACTCGTCACGCAACAATCCGACGCCTCGAACGCCACTAAATCTCGAAGCCTGACCGACATCGCTGACGTCGAGCGCCGAGCTTTAATTCGATCCCGCTCGAGCCTCCCCAGTATAGATGTGGGCGAGGCCGAACCGCCACCCGAGGAACCGCCCCCGCCAGAAACCGTCGAACCGCGAAAGAAACCACGCCTAGTCAAACAGAAGAAGTCGATTAATGAGGATGACGCGGATGAGGATTTAGATAAGCCGACAGACATGAAGAGCATGGTCGAGGAGATGCCTAACTTTAAAATTCATACGCCCAGGTTATCTTCGAAGAAACCTGGCGTGTTTAAACAGACCTCTCTCAATGAGGAGCTGATGTCCGTCGAAAGGTTACGCGAGAAAGAGCATCTGAGGAAAAATATTCAGAAGCAAGCGTCACTCAACGAAGAATACCTTTACCGTCGACCGGGAGCTCTGGACTCGTTACGCGACTCTATATTCTCTACGTCAGCGAATACGGCGAAGAAATTCCAATCACTTAAAAACGGCCTCACTAGTAAATTCAAAACCTCTACAACGAATATAGATAAAGTAACCGTGTTCGTAAGAATGCTTCAGGGTTGGAAAAACCATGGACCTGTGCCAGAAGTTCCTACGCCGAGCGACAATAATACTGGAAGTGAGAAAAGCTACCCGGAGAGAAGGCACTCTAAGGAAGATGGCTCGGACTCCTCCAAAGACAGCAGTCTACAAAGTGATACTAGTGTTGATTCTGAGGACAGTTTTGCGTCAGTAATTTATGTTCCCAAAGCGGATGGTTCTGGTGACCCTTTATCGCCAACGCCACTATCTCCTGGACCAACGTCACCTAGACTAAAAGTGTCATCTGTGCCGACTTCCCCGAGAATGAAAAGCTCACCAGGCCTACCGTCTCCAAGAATAAAACAAGCCTTTCCGTTGATTCGCCCTCCGGCATCTCCTAGTGCTGTTCAAGCACCTGGGCCTGTCAACAAAATACTAGTAGCACAATATAGCCTAAAAAATTACACTACTTCAAGTGCCATGTGTACTGTTCCTCTGAAACCGCAATCGAAAAGCCAACCTAACTCTCCTCCAAAATCAGACTCAGACGAGAAACTAGGCAAGCCATTAGTTATAGTTCCCGAACCACTACCAATTATAAACAAAGTTCCAGCCCCAATAGAAATATTTGAAGAAATAGATCCTATACCACCCATAAAGGAAGAGGAAGAGACAACACCATCAGACGTAACAAAAGACTTGCTGGCAGAGATCAGTAAGGATATTGAAGAAATTCATAAACTAACAGCTGAAAATAACAAAATGATACCACGAGTAATTCTACAAGATGTAAAACCGTATCCGAAGATAACGTTACAAACAGTTGCGGAACTACCAGAAATACCGCAATTCAAGCCGAAAGAACCGCGTAAATCACCAACAAACGATAATTTAGATTCAAGAGCAGTAGATCGAAAGCGAAAAGAGAGGATAAAACAGATCAAAGAAATGCTTAATAAGGGCATTCCACCAGCGAACGCTAACAGCAGCAGAAGACCGCCTTTCCCTATCGTTCGTGTTAATAGAAAATCTGAAGCTGTAGCGAAGAGCCATCCTAAGCTGATGTCCCTTGAATTGTTTAACCCAGCTACTGATGACGTTGATAGCGACTCTAGTGGAGTTTCGTCACCCGATTCTGTCGACAGCGTCATAAGTGTAGTCCCGGATGAATTGCGAAAAACCGCAATGGAAAAAGGTAAGGCAACTAAAATCAATGATTCTGAGCAGAAACTTACACCGTTATTTACCAACACTCACTTTAATTTTGTATTTTCTGTCATTCCAGATCTTCCCAATCCTTCAATAGTAGAGCCTAAAAACGAAAAAGAAGAAAGCCAACCCGAAAAATCTCCATCGGTATCGCCAGCTCCACAAAATTTGTTGGACGCCGCAGCAGAAGTCGCACATTCATTAGACGAGACCTGTGAAACTGTAATACAATCCAGCCCGAGGTCAAGAAGAAAGCAGTTAGATAAACTGGAGAGCACTGAGGCAATGGCCATAGTTCAAGGGGCGTCAAGTAGTAGCAGCAGTAGCAATTGGAGTCTTAATAAACTGTCTCCTGGTGACCTCAGAATTCTGGAAGACAAGTCCCGATCACACACTAGCTCGAGCGGGGGAAGCTCATCGAGTCTAGAACGACTGTCACCAGGTAGAAGGTCAAAAGATCGATCACCTAAACTGGGAAGTACTAGCAACTCTACATGGAGTCTTAACAGATTGTCTCCTAGTAGACCAGAAGGACGATCGTTAGACGAAAACCTCAGCAAGAGCCATAGAAGTCCGACAAGAATACCCTACGATTCAGTATCTATGTCCAGCACTGACTCAGAAAAATCAATATCCAAATCAGAGAGCTTCAATAGAATACAGAACGAGCCTCTGATAACATGCAAGTCAGACATGATAGCTAAAGAAGACGACTGGATGAATGATCAGCAAGAACGCGGACATCATTTGACTGAATTTGCTGAAAAACTTAGTGAGAAACTTCTGCAGGAAATCGACCAATACTCAAAACGAATCAATGAAGAAGACTTTGATTTGCCGAGCAGCAGTAGTAGCGAGAAAAGTATATCATTAAGGCTAAAACGAGAAGAGGAAGATAGAAATACTCAAAAGATCCTTGATGAGCTCTCAGATAGTTTACAGCACCTCGATGATCCATACATAAGTAAGATAGGAACTGAAATGAAAGGATTAAATAAGTTGAGCGCCGAAATTCAGGAGAGACAAAAATACATAGCATCTTTAAATGACTCACAAGAGACAGACTTGACCAAACTATTCCCGAAATGTGGTTCGAAATTAAAGAGCAAAAAGAGAGCTAAAGATGTCGATCCAATCATAAATAAATACAGAGAACTTAAGAAGAGCATGAAAGTAACGAGTGAAGAGGACATTTATCTCAATAATTGTGCCAACATCCACTACAATGTAACGAAACACATTACAGAAGACAAACTACCCGACATAGAAACCAAAAATCCAGATGACGATAGCGCCATATGCTCGAGCAACGGAAATCCTGAGATAACAATCGACTCTGGCGCTTATGACACTAGCCAATCACTGGAAACCGGCTATTCTCTCGAGTCCGAAATCAGCGTCGACTCACTATGCACCAGCACCGATAAAAGATCTTCGCTGAAAGTCGGACAGTCGACAGATTCCAGCGACTTAGATAAGATGGAGATAAGCCCCGAGTCCATCACCTCTCGTTCGAGTGCCAGCACGGCGCCATTGAAGTCCGGATTTTCTATTGAATCGAGCGACACCTATGCGGGCAGTGATTGGAGTCGACGGGATAAAACTGGCAGTACTGCGTCTCTCGGCTGTGCGAGTTTAGCTTCCCTTCCTTCGTGCAGCGAATGCTCTAAGGATAGGAAGTTGTTGGAGACTCGTTCGTCGTCGGAGGACACGGCCACGGCGCCGGCGCCGCTGCGGGCCGTGCCGCACGCCCCCCTGCTGCCTTCCTTAAGCGATGGCTCTGACAGCTTGCCCTCCGAAGGCGGTGCCGTCACTTACCACAGGTATTACCACGTCTTCAAGAGAGGGGAGCTAGACCAACTGATAGAGCAATACGTGGAGAGCCTGCACGTCGTCTCCTCGTACTACGACCAGGCGAGCTGGTGCGTGGTCGCGGAAAAAGTTCAAGTGTGGACTATTTAATGCGTCTTTATGTAACTTTAATGTTTGTGCTGGAAACAAGACTTTAGTTGCATGTCATTGGCATCCAAGTGACCTTCCTAACAAACTCTCGAGTGAGCGTTGAGGCATCAAACGGACCTTAATAAGGCGTGACCCTAAACGAAATTGCCAAAAGCGAAGCTTTTGTTTTTAATATACCTACTTATTCTTAGGCGCTCTATACTGGATTAATAGTTGTTATCTACACTTTGTCTAACTCGCCCTTGGAAAGTGATTACTTCATGGATCTCCAGACATTAAGGGCATTAGTATTCGGTGCGAGACTGGAACTCGCATAAAATGAAAACTAAGAGCTTTAAATAGTGAAAATTAAATATAATATATTATATACTTCAGTGGCTCAATAATGTAAGCTATTTCATAGCTTATACCCATCAGGTATCTGTGAACTTGAGGAGTCCTGTTCGGGTTTATGTTGTCGTCCAAAATTAAATTATTTATGATCCGAAATTAAAATTTATTACGACAATAACATAAATAGCTACGAGCAGGAAATCATCAACATAAAAGACGACGACATAAACCCTCTAGATCTATAATATGTTAATACTTTTACTTTGATTCGTTTAACGTTATTGAACTGAGCTGGCCTCTTGTAGGATCGGGTTAAGATAGACTCATGGGTCCATTCATCTCGCCCGTATCGCTGATTCTATTTATAATTCTTATACTAAATTCGGACCATTTAGTGAGGTTATAGATTTAGTCATTGTAGTGGCATACGAACCCTTGACTATTGTAATATCAATTCGAGAGTACAAATGCACGCATCAACTTGTTCAATACTCAAATGTAACATAACCCCTAATACTTATACAGAAGTTCACAAACTCACAAGTCAGCGTCAGCAGTAGACATTTCGGAAACAAAGAGCTCAAAAAGATCCGATGTATGCCTCCCAACTCATATAATTTCGGAAGTGTATGCGAGTGTCATATCAATAACTCAAAACATTACTAACATCCATCGTTAACTGGCATGAAAACATCTCTATCATTCCTGTTTAGAGGTCTATGAATGAAGTCGCAGAAACTTAGCTCATAAAAACTTATGTATTCATTTTGAGCTCTCCATCTGCGTTAATATTCTACAGCTGACTTTAGAACTAGGTACATCACATTTTGAAACTTTTTTACAGATGGACATACGACTCAAGCGGTCATATTCAACAATATTGAAATATACTTTTAACACCCTCATCCTCCTTAGTCCTCATAATTGTAAAATCTTAAGTGAACTTGTTAAGGGTCTTCTGAGAACTATTTGGAGAAGCTATCAGTTTTATTTTATTTTATTTCTAAATTTAGTTTTTGCTGAAAATGGCACACGAAAGTTATGACACTTGTGCTGAAATTTGAAAAACGAGTAGTTAGATTAGAAGAAAACTACAGTTCTAATTTAACCAACTCAACTACTCGAAAATCTATGTAATATAGGTACTTTAGTAACAAAACTGACATATGTGTGCTTTCAAAAATCGGGCCTCAGAAATACCT
Source organism: Pandemis cinnamomeana (assembly GCA_932294345.1). Lineage (NCBI taxonomy): Eukaryota > Metazoa > Arthropoda > Insecta > Lepidoptera > Tortricidae > Pandemis > Pandemis cinnamomeana. The sequence goes on from OW028721.1 coordinate 7,107,950, forward strand.
AATTATGTCACTAATGTTTCTGTTACGATAGCATACACAATAGTGCATTTAATTTAATATTGTAATGAAAACAACGCTCCTCGATATTCGGAAAATATTTCCGGTTTTCTTTTACAGAGCGTCACAAAATATATATTCTATAGAATAGACCGACCGCTTAAATGAGTACTCGCCCGCGGGGCACAGGGGCGTGGGGTAGGCGACAAAGGGGTCCGAGAGAGTAGTGTGCCTGCCGCCCGCACCGCTCTGTCCCCTTGGTCGTCATACCCTGCGCCCCTGTACTCGCGCGGGCGAGGATTCTTTTCAGCGGTTGGTCTATAGCATTGGGTATCAGAAGATCCTAAATGTGTCACTAGGCTACGATAAATTTGCAGTAGTTGCTAAGCGTGATGACAATGGCATCTTATTTTATGGCATCTTAATGATCAAGACTAGTTTTTGTCGAATTTGTCGCAGTCCGATTATAAAAATTAATAATTACTGCAAACAGTAACGTCAAATACGAATTTTTTTCACAATTCGCACCCTTCGTGGAAGAAAGACGTAAGTCCCATTGTAAGTCAATAGGACTTACGTCTTTCTTCCACGAAGGGTGCGAATTATCGATATTTAACATAAGTCAATAACGAATTTTGATTATTTTTTATGACAAACTTATTAGTTGGTCAATTACAAATAAATTTAATTAGAGTTAAATTCCAAATAAAGACCGCGAAGTTCAATATAAACAGCATTGTCATTATTTGTAAATGGTAGCACTCATCTCACATAGTCAAGGTTGGCAACATTGGTTACGCGGTACACTACGATTAACTGGAAGTATTTGGTATCGATCAATGTAAATAATCGCTATAAGTATATAAAGGCTATTAGAAAATAATTATGAAGAAAATCAGTGAGATTAAAATTAATATACTAGATTAGTCACACCCGCACAATCCACATTTCTTCATAACAAAGAATCTCATGTTAACAGTGGAGAAATGTGAAATGTGCCGTGAATGCGTAGATCTCATACTTTGTCATTAGGATTGTATGCAATTAGTAAATACTACTGGAACGTAGCGGATAGGAAGGTAATATAACATGCACAACCGTTTCTAAGTTAATTTAATATATGTACATGCATAAGTCTTCATTGTAAGTCGGTGCAAGCGCTAACTCGAGATTGGCGAACACAATTAAGTGGCCTAGCAAATTATTAACCAGATTATCCAAATAAGTTATTGTGTCTTCAATAATCTGCCATAAGTATTTCATAATTGTAAATACTACCCGCATAGAAGGACCAAAACAAACTAAGTTACTTAATTGTGTTAACCGATTTGTAATTACTCCACAGTATTCTCTAAATAAATACATTTCATATCGGATAATCAATTAAAAATTTGACAAATATATATATTATTGTAAGTAAATAAATTTACTTTAAAAAAAACTATGATTACGCCTGGACGGCATTAAATTTGTTTCATTGGAAGTTGTGAAAATTTACCATATCAATGCTTTTCGGGGTATAGAAAAATTTATAATTTTCCTATTTTTGTAATTTGTATATGTAAGCATAATTTAATTTTAGTGCGTTAGTTTGATTACAGGTGTCATTGGCACAGGGATTTTGATAAAACTGGCACTTGACAGATATTATTACTTGTATGGCAACACAACCTTATGAATAAATAATTGAAACAGACTTAAGTTCTTGCCATATTAAGTCGATATTTCGACACAAAGTGGACACTGCTTTGTCCTTATTGCGATTTAACACAAAACAACACCAAATAGAGTCTATATTGTTTTATTCTGAACTAAGTAGACGTTGCTAAGGCACCAGATAACCTTAATTCTCCAGTACTGTGACCAAAGGGACACCCAAATTATACCACGTCATAATACAATAAAAAATAATTATTTAAAATTACCATTTGCAATGGTCTGAGCAAATGCCAGCAGTTCAAATATCATCTAGCGATAAAGCTTCACACAACCACGCATCGATTGGTACCCACAACTCTTACGAGACGCGACAGTGTGTGTGTGATATTGTCCACTGGCTAAGCTGGCGGACCAGTAGCACCACACTAACCTTTAACGTAGCGTAGTATGAAGCTTTGTCTCTGTGGGGTATTGGCTCAAAGTGCCTGTCTGTTTATAAAGAACACGAATACATTTTATCATCGCTCGAACTTGTATATACATATTTATAACCATTTTTATTGCTGGAACTGTTAATGTTGGCTTAATCTGTGATATATCTGATAGATGAGACACAGACCCCGCGCCGTTTTCAATGTCACGAGTTATTAAAAAAAAATTGTAACTATGTCGCGAACAACGCAATGACGCTTGGGTATAGGTAGACTCATGTCATGTCGCAAATGGCGTATAATATAATAATATGTATCTAGATTCTAGATAGTTTCAAAAATAAGTACCACACGCTCTTACACCGGCATAACAAGGTCGTGGAACATAATTTTCGAGAAGTTATCGGTACCTTTTTGCACTTGACCGTATAAGGTCTCAGAATTATTCCGTGTTAAAGGCAGCTGGCGCCGATTTCACCAAAATGACAACTGTCGGTGACAAGCGACAATTCTGTTTACATCACAAACTCGACCAGTATCTACACTGGTTGGGTTCATACTGACTACGTCTTGCATTTCGAATTGTTAATTACAGAGCGCTGCTGCGCAATCTCACATCAAGGGCCCTACCATGACGTCTTAATGCGATTCAATTCCGACTAAGTTCAGGTTTTAGCTGTCATTTTTAGTACCTATGGATCTGACAGCGAGCGAACCTAAACTGTATTAAGGCGTCATGGTAAGGCGCCTGTCTGTACAGGCGCCTTACCAAAATCTGTATTTTTCATCGCGGTTTTGTATCCAAAATGTAGTCACCGCTTTGACGCGGTACACTTTGAACATTGATAAATGTATGGAATCATTTTGTCAACAATTGAAACATCCTAAAAATATTTATAGAGTAGGTATTCAGTGAAATTAAAGCAACCACCTGCTAAAATATTTCGGAATAATTCTGAGACCTTGTATAGGATCCGTGCCCTCCCTAGAATAGTCTAGTGCCATCCTAGGGTATCGGGTTACCGATTCGAAATTCTAGGATGAACTTAAATGTTATTGTTAAATAATAACAAAAACGGCCATGGCAAGGAGCCAAAAGTAAATTGTGACGTTGTGAACGAAGTATTTATCAAATCGGGGTCGTGCGATATTATTTCGACCGCTTGATATTCCGTAGGAAAGTTTTATTGCTATTTTGTATAATTGGCGACATTAGTAATTAATATAATCAATAAATACACAACGCATGATTTAGATAAGAAACTTCGTATAGAATAATGGACTGTTTATATTGTTACATTTATTTCCAAGGCACCACCGAACTGTATAACTTATGAGCTGTCATAATTTTCTTCATATCACGAAATTAATGAGCAGAACGGCGCGAAACGAAGTTCAAATTTCGAATTTTGGAGTAAAATGCCAGGCCCATAATCGAGTCGAATTTTGATGCCACGCTGTTCAACTAACTACGAGAAATGTATAACATAACACTAATATAACAAGAAATACAGTAATACATTGTAAGCTTGTCGTACTGTATACATTATACTAGGTGAGAACCTTCACAATAAAATGAAGACTTCAATAAGTTAATTGTTTTATTTAACTTCATATTCTGTTTCCAGAGACAGCCATCATGTCATCAAAGTACAATTGGAAAATTATTTAACCCACAAAATAATGAAAACAAATAAGGGTAGTTTGATACACTCGCGCGGTTAAATGAACTAGTCTGTCACCACCCGGGCTTGGAACCGGTTGCGAAAGTACCGGTTAAAAACCGGTATTTATAAGTAAATTTACCGGTTCGTGGGTTTGGTACCGGTTGCTGTAAAATACCGGTTCCTGGTTCAAGTTCACGGAACCGGTTCCGAAAAGTACCATTATTTCAAGTCCTGTTCACCCCATATTTTTTTATTAAATATAACAATATTAATCTTAATTAAGATACCCAGAAGTGATAGTTGTAGTTATTAATTTAACTATTTTAACCTTTTCGCCGCCATTGGCTTGATAGAAAGTCAGTACGTGCAGTGTAAAATGTACCTACACTTAACAAGATAAAGTTGACATTTGCGAGTGACACAGAGCTGCTTGGCAAATGAATGGCAAGAATTATAAAAGAGGTCATTAAGGGAAACGCGCTAGGAACATTAAAACAAAATTCACGTTAGTAATGTTTATTATATTATTACTCTTACATTAGAATAAATATAAAACAAATACTAAAGTAAACAAACAACCAACTTTCAGAACCAAACAGATTAGTATCTGTAACATAAATATGATTTTAATTTTTACTGATAATAAATATTTTCGTCGTTGTTGCTGTGTGAAAATGAATTTGCACAAATGGTGCTCAAAACATAAATAAATTGATGTAAGCTATACCAACTGACTCTCAGCACATAGATTATGTTTATGTAGGTAAATATGACAGTGGGGGTTTTTATATCCGTCCGGTGGGAAGAGCAGTGCTTGGTCCGGTGCACCCTGGGCATCTGTTAATTATTTCTTAGCAGATTCAAAGGGATATCATTATCCGTTGGCCGTCGGGGTTTTGACCGTGTTACCGTACAACGTTGCCGACATTTTGTCACAAGATTTTAGAACATATTTTTATTACTTTGACAATGGCGAAATTGGCGTCGTAATGATGACTTCTCTTTCCACCCACGCGCCCACAATGAACATTTGCTGTAGTGATCACTTGGCATGATGATCGTTAGTCATAATGAACATTTGTCTTAGTGATCACTTGGCATGATGATCATTAGTCATAATGAACATTTGTCTTAGTGATCACTTGGCATGACGATCGTTAGTCATAATGAACATTTGTCTTAGTGATCACTTGGCATGATGATCATTAGCCATAATGAACATTTGTCGCAGTGATCACTTGGCATGCTCATGCTAAACGTGGTATTTAGGTCTTGTTACTTTAGGCCCTGCCTACCCCGTAAGGGATAAATACTAAGTATGTATGTAAAGGTGACTTGACCGCCACAAATTAAAAGAAGAAGAGTCTGATAGTTTGTAAAGCCGCGACAGAGATGGAGAGCTAGACATGGGGCGTGGCTATACGAAATACGCGGCGAGCTGCGCCATCTTGTCCTTGGGCTGCTTGTTGCGGTGCTTGTTGCCGCGCGAGCGCCCCCCGCGGCCGCGGCCCGCCGGCGCGCGCGCAGCCACCGCGCGGTGCTTCTCCAGCTGCAACGAGAACACGCTTCCTGATAAACTAAGGTCGACAGGCCACATGGTGCCGAAATAAAGTAACGGCAGCATTTGTGATATTAACCCAAGAAACCTATTGTACGTAATAGAAAAAATCGGCTATTCTCATCAATCCGTGATGCGTGCCTTAACTTTACCGCCTTTCTCGGAACAGTTATTAAATGACCTACTAATAAAATTTAGTCGACAAGCGTCATCTAATAGAATAAAGTGTCTCTCCGACACAGATTTTCACTCTTGTAGAACATCTGATGATCATCTGATCATTGATGTGTTTGCAATTTTTAAACTCACTCGTCCATCCTTAATATAACACTCCTTTCATCCACTCAAAGGTTGACTGGAAGAGATCCCTTAAAGGGATAAGTCCGCCTTTGTGCATGTATCTCAGTGTTTGTCAATTGTATTTGTCTTGTTTATTTTGCACAATAAAGAGTTTACACACATACATCTGCTCACCCAGGACGAGAGATGGCGCTGTTTTCAACTATAGATATCGCAATTTACTTTCGAGAGGCCGGCACCAAGCCGTTTAGTACTCAACTGTTGTCAAAAGGCCGAGCGCAAGAGAGAGAGCAATCGACCACGGTCTCACAAACTCTCGCATGTGTTATACCCAACTTTTTTTTAACGTGTGGAAAATGCATTATGCATTCCCGCGCTCGGGGCAGCAACGGGAGTATGACGGGCTCTGCAGCTCGCCGCTGCCTTCCTTAATGGGAGGAGGGGAGAGGCCTACCGTCTAAAAACCGACACGATCCCTCCTGGCCATGGACTGTGAGCGTTACGGGAGCACTAGGTGTCACCGCGACGCCCACTGGCCGGGGTGTGTAATGATCGATATAAAAATATTTAATATATTTTCTATCGATATATCAACATTTGATATAATTTCAAAGGGTATAATCACTCATTGTGTATAATACACGTTTGGTATAATTTTAAAATATATACATTTATTTCGTATATTTATCGTTCGGTATAACGCTTATTTCTTATAACGATTATATGGTATAACGCTCTTTTTATATACAAATCTAACCTAACCTAACCTAACCAACGTTTTTTATAGCAGTTCGTTTTTGTTGGGGGACGCAGTTCAAACCTAACCTAACCTACTTTTTGATAGCATTTCGTTTTGTGATTATGTCTAATACATTATATCAATAATGGTTATGCCAAATAAGCATTATACTTAAAGAATGTTATATTAAATGATATTATATCAAATGATCATTATAAGAAATGATAATTATGTCAAATGTAAATATATTAAGTGTTGTTATATGATTTAATAATTATATCAAATGAGCGTTATTGCTACTAATATTATACCAAAAAAATTTATAGCCATCGTTACGCACCCCACTGGCCGCCCCGGGATGGGGCAGACGGGAACGGCGCCGGATTGGTGTTACCCACCTGCGTGCTGAAGGCGGGTTCGCAGTAGAGGCAGCCAGTCATCTCGGTGAGGGCGGCCGGCAGCGGCGTGCGCTCGGGCCGGTACTCGGCGGTCACGAGCTGCGCGCCGCACGCCGCGCACTGCTGCTCGCACACGGACACGCGTATAGCGTCGTCGAACACGTTTATGATCACGTCACATCTGAAATTAAGTAAGTAAGTAAGTAAATGCTTTATTGTACAAATATAGAGAAGTAGAGACAAATCACAAAAAAAAAGACCTTAAATATATGCACAAAGGCGAACTTATCCCTATAAGGGATCTCTACCTGTTAACCTTTGAGTAAATGAGAGGAGCATTAAGCGAGAAACCGACAAAGAGTGAGTTTAAAATATCCATATAGTGAAAGCCACAATAGAGCTCTCAAAATACAACACGAAATTAAACATGAATCATGTTATATTAAAGCAGTTTTTAACCCCCGACCCATATCCTCTTATTCATAACTGCTCTATAGGCCTCAACTAAGGGGTCATCCATAAAGTACGTCACACATTTAGAGAGGGGGGGGGGGGTCTGGAAATTTGTGGCACACGAACAAAATAATTGCAGTCTTCATAGTAAACCGTGTGACAAGGGAGGGGGGGGGGGGGTCTAGAAATCGTGAAATAGGTGTGACGTACTTTATGGATGGCCCCTAACTTAGCAATCGTTTTTCCTTATCTGTGAAAGGTAAATGTCAAAGTGGCAGATAAGGACAAACGATTGCTAAGTTAGCAGATGCCTACAGAGCGTTAATGAATAAGGGGGTCATCGTGAATCGTCAAACATCGTGAGGCAACCTGCACACATCTGCGAAGCAATTCAATGGCGTGTGCGAAGTTCCCCATCCGCACTGGGCCCGCGTGGGACCTATAGCCCCAAGCCGTCTCATTCTGAAAGGAAGCCTGTGCCCAGCAGTGGGACATATATACATCTATAGGCTGGAGATTATGAAGTAATTCAATGTCTTTTTTAATAAAAATAACAACGATAGCCATTTTGAAGAAATAGAAGGCCTCGCTCGATCTCACTTATACTCGTCCGGCAATCCGCTACGCGGCTGCCTACTGGCAAGCAAGATGGCGGCTCACCTGTTGCACGCCAGCTTCCACTTGGGCGCGGCGGGGTCCAGCACCAGCACTCCAGCCTCGCACTCCACGCAGCCAGACACGCCGGTGGAGTTCACGCCGTACGAGCAGGTCGGGTGCGTGCACGAGTTGCAGCCGAAGCCCTTCTTCATATCCCTGAGAAAATACATACTGTAGGACAGGGCTGGCGAACCGATGGATTTTGCGGGTGGTAGGGCCTTGTGCAAGGTCCGTCCGGATCGCTACCACCATCTTACTCGCTAATCCTGCCGCTAAGTAGCAGTGCTTGCACTGCTGTGTTCCGGTGTGGAGAGTAAGACAGCCGGGGATATTACGGGCACAAGAGGCATTTCATCTTAGTCCTCTAGGTTGGCAACGCATCTGCAATCCCTCCGGGGTTGCGGGTGTCTATGGGCAGTGGTGATCACTTACCATCAGATGACCCACTTGCTCGTTTGCCTTCCTATTCATATAAAAAAAAAAAAAAAAAAAAACGCGTGCCACTGTTGGCACGCTTCAAAACAATTTGGGCACGCCAATAATAAAGGTTTATTTTTGACCATTAAATCACCAATTTGAGATTCTTTTATAGTGAAATAAGGCGGAAAACGGGTAATGTGGTCATATGATGGTAAAATAACAACACGCTCTTAAGACAACAGGGTCTTTGACGACAGGTCAGAGCCAAATGTTACTTTATTTGTGAAAAAATGGCACGTCCACCAAAAAAGGTTCGCCACCCCTGCTGTAGGAACTTGAGTTTGTATATACAAAAGATTGTATATACAAATCAACTCGCTGGCAGGTAATGCAAATATTTATAATTTGGTTTTAGAATTTAAAGTGAATCGAAAGAAACAAAGTCTTTCTTTAGGGCATTACCTGAACAGCTGCCTCCAAAGGTATGACTGCTGTATTATAGAATGTATAACGTTCAAGAGTTTAAAGTAAAATATGGTTATACGACCCGCCCCGGCTTCGCACGGTATATTATGTATGTATTATACATATAAACCCTCCTCTTGAATCACTCTATCTATTAAAAAAACCGCATCAAAATCCGTTGACTGGTTTTGAAGATATAAGCATACATACGGACACGGGGACAGAAAAAGCGACTTTGTTTTATACTATGTAGCGATAGTGAAGCCCCCCCTCCCCCCCCCCCCCGTACCCCAGACCCCGTACTTTCCGCATAAACCCGGGAGTGTCCTAAGTAATTCAGTGTAGACGTGGCTACAACCCTCGGAGCCCTACAATACACACAAATACATACAAAACCTCACTCCACTGCTTCCACATAAAGCGGCTAATTCCTAAGACTTTCGCCCATTCCCTCGATGGGCTTTCACCATCTGCGCGGGTAGAGAAGCAACTGAAAATTCTATATTTTTTCTTTACTCCCAGACCAGCATGGTAGAAAGATAAAGCCATGTTTATAGTATTTTATTGAATCAGGCGTTACTTTGCGGAGGTCCATCTCAATGAACAAAAAAATTTTACCTTGCTACTCCGCGACTCACATGCAAAATAACCGTCAATAACGGTTGTGTTCATTAAACTTTGATAATGATCCCGTAGAGGGATCGAAACGCGTCAGTGTTTGTGTGGTGTAAGGGATAATTAAGTTTGTGGGATTTATATGTGTTTTATTGGCAGCAGTGGAGGGAGGGATTGCATGAAAAACATATATATTTCACACAGGCTTGGTTATTTTGCACGTGAGTAGCGGAGTAGCAAGGTAAAAATTTTTTGTTCATGTTTATAGTGCCAACCTGAACGGTGGATGGTTGTAGCAGTACGGGCAGAGCGGGAAGCTCTTGCCCTTCGTCCCGGTGGACCAGGAGAGCAGCTCGAAGTCGTCCAGGGGACACTTGAGCTCGCGGTAGATGCGGACGGTGCCGTTCTGCGGCAGCCCGTACGTGTCGTCGCAGTGGGAACAGTGGAGACGCGTCGGTTTCGCCTGAAAACACAATATTAAATTTAAAAACCTCCTACGCATTAATGGGGCACTTAATCATATGTATATTTAAAAAAAACTATTTTATGCATAAATTCCTGACATCGTTTTGGGAAAGTGCTGATACTCTGCAAACCACTGGACGGATTTTTATTAAACATGGCTAAGAACCACCATACAGGTTATATTATAATCTTGGTTTTTTCTTGAATTTTTAATAAAGTTGTATTATTATGTTACGGTCAAGTGCAAAAATAAGTATCGATACGAACTTCTCAAAAATATGTCCCACGACCTTATTACTGCCGGTGTAAGAGTGTATGGTACTTATTTTTGAAACTTTGACTAGATACATTTATTATTACACTGGACTGTACTTAGTATCTATCTAATCTAATCTAATATCTTTAAACATATAATCTGAATCTCGGAAACGACTCCAACGATTTTCATACAATTTGGCATGCAGGGGTTTTCGGGGGCGATAAATTGATCTAGTTAGGTTTCATCTTTAGAAAACGTACCAATCCGGGTCATCCGTGTATTTACAATATTAATTAGGTGGCCCCTGTATAAGAAATGTTCTCACCACCAAGCGACAATTGACATTACTTTTGGCGTATTTTTTGACGTTAATCCATGGGCTATCCTTTTTTTTTTTTTTTTTTTATATGAGTAGGAAGGCAAACGAACAAGTGGGTCACCTGATGGTAAGTGATCACCACTGCCCATAGACACCAGCAACCCCGGAGGGATTGCAGATGCGTTGCCAACCTAGAGGACTAAGATGAAATGCCTCTTGTGCCCGTAATTTCCCCGGCTGTCTTACTCTCCACACCGGAACACAACAGTGCAAGCACTGCTACTTAGCGGCACGATTAGCGAGTAAGATGGTGGTAGCGATCCGGACGGACCTTGCACAAGGCCCTACCACCCGCAAATATATACTTGCCATACTGTTAGTAAGACTGACCTGAATGTATCTCATATATCTTCTACACTTGCCGCATCTCGACAACGCCTTCCCGCTCGCCTTGAGCGACGAGAAATTAACTTCAAACAGCTGATCCATGCCCTCTATGGAACGAACAAAGTACTGGAACTTTCTGCGGAATATCTCAGTTGTGTGAGATAGTACTGCTTCGAAGTCGGCACGCCCGATGGCAATGAGATTCAACTGCTCTTCCACCGCAGAACGCATCGTTGGTAATACTAGTTCTGGATCAATCTAAAACAAGTCATAAGATGGATTTGATGCAGTGACGTGCACAAGGTTTTGAGACAGGTCAGACAAAAAAAAAACAAATACCTAACTTACCAAAAATGCGCTAGTTGATTTTGTTGTCAAGTCAGTCAATTATGACGTAAGTGATAAACCACCTCAAATATTCGAAAACAGATAGCAATTACATCAGGATATACTAGGGACGGCGAACCAATGGCACACGTGCTAGTTTTGGCACGCTTCAAAATAATTCGGGCACGCCAAAAATAAAAAAAGTATGCAACGTTTATTTTTGTCCATTGAATCACCAAATTAAGATTCTTTTTTACGAAAAAGGGCGGAAAACAGGCAATTTGGTCATATTATAGTAAAATAACAACACACTCTTAAAGGTATTCTTAAGGTATTTGATGACAGGTCAATATTACTTTATTTGTGAAAAAATGGCACAACCACCGAAAAAGGTTCGCCACCCCTGTACTAGGGTAACGGCACCAGTAATAGGCATGGACCCCTTTAAATTAAGAATGAAGTGTCTATTACTGGTGCTGGTCAGCTTAGTGTCCAACACTGGTGTCGTCACCCTGTCTTTTTGTCTTTAAGAAGTGCACGCGACTGATTTGATACTGTTTCACCTATAAATAGACACTAATTCATTCATACACGTTCCATAGGCTTCTGCTAACTTAGCAATCGTTTGTCTTCATCTATGAAAGGTAAATGTTAAAGTGACAGACAAGGACAAACGATTGCTAAGTTAGCAGAAGCCTACAGAGCTTTTATAGGAAGGTAGTATACTTCTACTAGTCCACCCTCCCTGATCACTGGCTAACGACGCCCTTATCAATGGTCCATGTGAGACTGTACAGAAAACAGCTCTCAAAACGGCTGCGACAATCGCTTTGGGGCCATTCAAGTATTACGTAAGCAGATTTTTTACAATTATTTACCCCTCCCTTCCCCTTGTCAGCAAAAGTAAGCAAACCTCTCACCCCCGAATGCTTACGTAATCATTAGTACCTATATGCATTTTTCTTTGAATGGATTCTGTTTTTTATTGATTCGTGAGCAGCAGTTCGAATCGAAACTCCTGACGTAATCACCACATCGACCCCCCCACCCACCATGTCAGAAAAATAAGCAAAGCAAAGACCCCCCGCCCCCCTCAAGCGCTTACGTAATACTTGAACGCCCCCTTTGCCGTAACACTTTTAACAAGCAGCTGTTATATAAATTGAGTATAAATCACTACATAGTATAAAACAAAGTCGCTTTCTCTGTCCCTATGTATGCTTATATCTTCAAAACTACACAACGGATTTTGACGCGGTTTTTTTTAATAGATAGAGTGATTCAAGAGGAAGGTTTTTATGTATAATTCTACGCAGAAGTCGCGGGCAGAAGCTAGTAGATGATAATTACCTTCTGATATCCATGTACAAGCACAATACCCAGATTAGTGGGCACCAGTCTTCGTCCGCTGCCGACCGTCACGTAGTTCCTCTGACATATGTTGTTTATGTGCACCGGGATGGAGGCATCAGTGCCGATGCCGTGTTTTTCCATCAAAGTGATCACCTGAGAATAGAGCATAACTTAGTACTGCTAAAGTGTGGAAAATGCGCCTTATGCATCTCCGCGCTCGGGGCAGCATACGAACGGAGGTATGACGGGCTCTCCAGCTCGCCGCTGCCTTCCCTATGGAAGGAGGGGAGAGGCCTACCGTCTAAAAACACACACGTTCCCTCCAGGCCTTGAACTGCGGGCGTTGCGGGCGCACACGGTGACCGTTGAGAGAGCCTAAGGTAACAAAACCTTAAGGTCACGTTTAGCATGATTAAGGGCGTATGGAAAATGGAATCAAAATAGTGATAGGTTGCTAGCCGCATCACCTATAACATGATTCCTATGATTTTCGCTCATTCCCTCGAATCCCTCTCGATACTAACCCTACTAAACTAATATTATGAATGTGAAAGTTTATGAATACGGATGTTTAATACTCTTTCACGCCAGAACGGCTGAACAGATCTGGACATTTGGAACATAGATTAGTCTAGAATGCCACATAGGCTACTTTTTATTGCATAGTTCCCGCGCGATAAACGATTTCTTATAATAATAATAATAATAATAATAATTTATTTATTGTCCAGAACTGTGTACAATGGTTGTTACATAGAATATTTAGTTTCAACAGCTTAGGTACCCATTTCGGGTGTACAATATTTAACTTAACTTAAATACATTTACTCGCGTGCATTAAAATATTCACTTAGATTATAAAAACATTTACATAGCAGCCACTCTTTTAATTTTCTTTTAAACTGTAGACCTTCCAGTGATTTGATGCAATCCGGTAAGTGATTATATATTTTGATTCCATTTACATATGTGCTTTTTTTAAGGATATAGCTAGTCGCCGGAACTGTACACATGTTATATTTATACTGCGATCGTACATTTTTCTTTGAATTACTTATATTACTGAAATAATCATTACGGTCTCTAACAAATAAACTAATTTCTAGTATATAGATACAAGCTAAGGTTAAAATTGATTTGTTTTTAAAGACATTTCTTAATGATTCCATATTTTTTACATTATACATAATTCGTAAACATTTCTTTTGTAAGATAAACGTGGATTGGATATTTACAGAGTTACCCCAGAAAATTAGACCGTAAGTCAACAATGGATAAACATTTCCATAATAAGACTTTTTTATTGCCTCTTCAGAAGTTATATTGGCCAGTATAGATAAAGCATAACAACTTTTGGAAATTTTCTTGTTTATTTTCTCAATGTGTTTTTTCCAGTTTAAGTTACCATCTATAGTTATTCCAAGAAAATTTGTGTTACTAACTTGTTCAATATTTACATTGTTGATATTTATGTTAATAAGTTGAGGAGCCTGCTTATAATTGAGGAATTGTACAATTTTAGTCTTTTCCAGATTTACTCTTAAGTTTAAGCCTGATAACCAGTCAGTTACGGTATTTATTGTTTTGTACAGTTCTGCAGTAATATTACAGTCGTTTAGTTTGTCATCAGATATAAGGATAGTTGCGTCATCAGCAAACATAACACAAAGGTGGCCAGCTATTTTAGGAAGCTCGTTTACGTATAACAAAAATAACAAAGGTCCAAGGACACTACCTTGCGGGACTCCTTGTGAAATTTTTGCATAGCTAGATTGGACCCCTGCCACGGTTTTCGTAGTTTTATCATATGTGTCTAGTATTGTAGCTTGAAGTCGATCTGTAAGGTAGGTTTGAATTAATTTTAAAGCTGTTCCGCGAATTCCAACATGTTCTAACTGACTAAATAATAATTTGTGTGATACACAGTCAAATGCCTTTGAAAGGTCTATAAAAAGCCCAACAGTAGTTTTTTTCTTGTTAATGTCCGTCCATATTTGTTTTAAAATTTTAAATATAGCTAATGTCGTATTTTTGCCCTTTTGAAATCCAAACTGATTTTTACTTAGTACATTATTTTTGTTTAAAAACGAAATGATGCGATTTGAAATAGCTTTTTCAAATATTTTCGAGAAGTTAGGTAATAAAGCTATTGGTCTATGGTTGTCTATCTCATATTTAGGACCTTTTTTATGTATTGGTTTAACCAATGCCTTTTTCAGGTCATCTGGAAAAATTCCACTTTCTAGGGTTAAATTAATAATATGTGCTAGTGGTTCTGCTATATAATCAATACTTACTTTAATTAATTTAATCGGTATTTTGTCGTGTCCACAACTTTTTTTAGTCTTGAGTTCTTTCACAATATTTTTAACCTCTTGATGGGTTACCGGAGTCATAAATATACTACTACCATTTGATTGAGTCACTGATTTAAATGCCTTGTCATTTTCAGTCTTGTTTGTATTTATAAAGTATTCATTTATTTTATTAGCCATGTCAATAGGATTATCAATTCTAACATTATCTTTCTTAATATACTCTATTGTTTGTTTAATTGTGTTATTTTGTGATGTATTTTGTTTTATTACTTGCCATGTTGCCTTACTTTTATTACTACTCTGATTTATAAAGTTTGTATTTGAATTGCGTTTAGATAGTTTCAATACTGATTTAAATATCTTGCAAAATGTTTGGTATCGTTTTTTAGTAATTACATTGTTTGATTTTATGCTTTGCAGATATAATTGCCTTTTATTCTTACTTGCTACTATGATACCTTTCGTTTTCCAGTTTGGTTTCTTTTTAAGTGTGACTTTGACTTCGCAGACGAAGTCGCGGGCAACAGCTAGAAGGTACATAGCGTAATACTCACTTCAGATTCAGTAAGATAGTCGGGCGGAGAAGTCTGGCACTCCACCAGCCTGTGATCGTGCGCTCGCAGCATATCATCAACGGCCAACAGAGGCACGAACTCGTCCTTACCAAAAGCCTGGAAAAAAAACGAAATTCAGTGTTAACACCGTTCAACTTTTCTATGAATCCTTACTAATATTATAAATGCGAAAGTAACTCTGTCTGTCTGTTACCTTTTCACGCTTAAACCGCTGGGCCGATTTAGTTGAAATTTGGTATACAGATAGTTTGAGTCCCGGGAAAGGACATAGGATAGTTTTTATCCCGGAAAATTGCATAGTTCCCGCGGGATAGCACAGCCCAAACCACTGGAATTTTTCAAATTTAAGGCGGAACAAAGTTCGCCGGGTCAGCTAGTATGTAATAAAAACAAAAGCGGAAAGTAAAATTTCCGATACAATGTTTATAGTTGAAAACAGCGCCATCTCTCGTTCTAGGTGAGCAGTAGATGTTCCACAGTAGTTCCTAAATTCAGATAGATGGCGCTTGGCGGCAAAATACGTTTTGAAATTACTGTTGCCAGAATACATGGAAGAATTTAGATGGGTAAGTTTCGATATTCGAATCTTTCTCCATGTTCTACATTTCAGTGTCATTCAAAAAAAAAAAACTGTAATATAAGTACAAACTAACCTGCCAGTGCATAACCTCCGTGTATCCAGCTTCAACCAGCGTATTGCCGGTATAAGTGAATATCTCAGTTCCGATCTTGAACGTGATAGAAGTGGAGAGGTACTTGCAGTCATGCGACAGGGTGGCAATAAAGTGACGCGTGATATAGTCGTAGATACGCCACATGTCACCCTCTAGCTCCGACTCCGCTAGAGGCAAAAGGAGTTGGTTAGAAATCGTCGGACAACTCTCAACTCTCAACATGAAACTACCGTGAGACTTAATCATCATTACACATAAACGGAAAACCACGTATAAAAAGTCGATTGATGCTCGACATGTTTCGGACTATTTCGTAGTCCTTTTTCCAAGAGCGCTCGCCCCGGCGGCAGCGACACGAACACTGCGCGCCAGCGCTCTGCTCGCGCGGCTGTTCGACGCAACTGACAGCGGCGCACAACTACCCTCGTTTTCATCGTTATTTTTATTATTCCGTTTATGTGTAATGAACTCTCAACTCCTTTCGTATGGGGTTGATTTCAGAGCTGTTGTAATGTTAGCAAATTTTTTCACTTTTTACATTCTTAATTAATAAGTAAACTACGAATTTAACCAAAATAGATAAGGACTTGGTTATGGGCACTAAACGCTGAATACGGGTCGTTACACGGGTAAATTTAGAAACATACAACCTCAAAACACTTTAACGCCCGGATAGCGTAGTGGTTAGTGACCCTGACTATGAAGCTAGAGGTCCCGGTTTCGAATCCCGGTGGGAACAATTTGTAAAATCCTTAAACTTCTTGTTTCGAGTTTCTTCAGGATGTGGTCTAATGGTCTTCAATAAAAAGTGGACTGTATATTTTAGCTGGTATAATTTGGAATAAATTGTAAGATCATTACAGTCATTATAAATTTCACTTGAATCTCTTAAAGCAAGAATGACCAATGACTTTTTGACATGTAATGTTGCTATACATAAAAATATTCACATAAGCACTCCATTTAATGAAATCGAGTTTAGAATTGCATTTATAATTTATAAATTTAATACTATTATTTCTGTAACTAAATTTAATTAGCTTTTTAATGTATATAATTTTAGTGTAAATATTTAAATAAGAAATTAGGTTTTAAAATTATAATTATATTTATAATTATAATTATTTCAATAAATAAATGAATAAATAATTGATTTTTAAACGAATCTTAACAAATTTATCTACATTATATAAGTATGTTTATCCGTTGCCTGGTACCCATACTACAAGCTTTGTTTAGTTTGGGACTAAATCAATTGGTGTAATTTGTCCCATGATATTTATTATTTGTTTACTTTAGAATGAGTTACTTTCTTTTATAAATTTTTACATCAGGAAAGTAAAAATATTTTTTTAGCTTTTATCGCAGTATTTGTTGCACCCTGTACAGTTTGTACTCACATGCTGGTCGCATGGGGGTGATTGGCGGATGGTCGCCAGCGTCGTGGCCTTTCTTGGGCTTGTTGATCCCGTTCGCCACAAGGGCCCGGGCCTCCGCGCCCCATTTGGAAGAGTTCTGTTGCTGACGGAGAGTTCCACTAAAATTAAAAGTTGAGTGCTCTCATACCGCAAAAACCACTTATACTGAGCTGCCAGTGAAAAAATGTAGCAAGTCTGCAAATTTACCCCCTTAGTCATAAACACTCTGTAGGCTTCTGCTACCTTAGCATCTGTCACTTTGACATTTACCTTTCACAGATAAGGACAAACGATTGCTAAGTTAGCAGAAGCCTATAGAGCGTTTATGAACAAGGGGGATAGTATGTAACTAGATTCTAAATCTTCAGTTTTGCCAGCACATTTCTGCAACTTTATGTTGAGTAGAATTGTAAAAGGATATAAACTTGTTCTCTATTTATCAAGTGTGCCAAAATTTAACACACCCCACAAACTCACTCACGCACGCACACATTGTACACACACACGCACAAGTAGAGATAATTATAGCAATTTTTTGCGAGCTTGAATCCAAGGAGTGTTGATTACTTTAATACAACTTTGAACTAGACTGAAGTTTCTAACTTACATCAGATCAAAGTTTTCAGAGTAGCTCGTAGTTTCAGTACGCGGATACGAAATGTAACCTTGTGTATACAGACGCTCGGCCACCTGCAACCAAAATAACAACCATGATCTACTGGACCACATTTTTTAGTGTAGATAATAGGGTACTGTATCAAACACTATTTAAAGGTGCGACCACACCGGTGCGTAAAAAACTTTGACGGTGAGTTTACAACAAAATGTATGAAAAAACGGTGACAAAACGTGACGCCTACGACACGTCACTGCATATACGCGGCGGTGGGGTCGCTCCTTTAACCCTGAAACACAGTTTTCTTTTTGTGTACAGCAACAAAGGCAAACCAGTAAGTGTTGCCTGATGGTAAGTAAACGCCACTGCCTTTCACCAGATGCTACTACATACTACTCTCCGCACGGAAACCGCAGCTCAAACACTGCTACTTGGCGGCAGAATTGGCGAATAAGATTGTGATAGAGATGCGGATGGACAAAGCACAAGGTCTTGCCACCCACACGAATAAACTGCAAAATTAAATACTTTGTAGCTTTAAAATAAATAAATACTTAACTACATTGGCAAATAAATGATGTCACAGATTGCTATACAAAGTGTATTATAACTATGTTTGTTTTATATATACAGGGTATCCTAGCACAGGGCCCTCAGTTGTAACTAACCTCCTGTAAAATTTGTTTGGAATAAACACTTTTTTCATTTTTTCATTTTCATATATATCTATTGTATTTTTAATTGTTTGTATCACCCAATGGCCCCAACGGAATACCATTGCTAGCTGTAAGGCCAGCAAATGCTGAGTTGGGACCATTTTGCGACAAACTATTTATCTGTAGATTTTTAAATTGCTCTTTGTTTCCTTTAACCAATTTTTTTTCTTTCTATTGCCATACAAAATATATTAATTATACAATTAAAGGTTCACCTAATAACTCATGCAAACATAGCTTTACATACTAACCTGCATAGCTTGATGCGGCGACATTCCCAAGCCGGCGCTAGCTACTCTCATTAACTCAACAGTATTGAGCGCCGTCGGCCGCGCCTTGACTTTCTCTTTAGCTTGAACAGCTATCACTCTGTAAAAAGAATTGACATTACATAATCATAATGAAATAGTTCCCAATCCCGCGGGAATTTCGACCAGTTCTTATTTGCTCATTCACAGGATTTAGTCATGCAAACAAGTATTGCCAAACGTCAAGAAACTAATTGAACTACCACAAGCACGAGGAGAGGCGTATAAACTGTATATAGAACTCAGTATTTGCCTTTTAGACATAGATATAACTTTATTCGACATCACAAAAATACACAGACTCTTAAACTAATACAAAAACATAGTAAGTTGATGATGCCGAAAAGGTATTCGACTCAGCATTATGTTGCTGTAGGTGACTACTACAGCGCTGATTTTCAGGCAAACCCTTCAATCCTTGCATCAAACGTTGGACCGGACTCAGCACAAATAAGTTTGTTTAGGAAAAGTGTGTAAATAAATACACAGTTTATTACACATAAATAAAATAGCAACTCACTGAGCTTCTTTAATCTCCTTAATGCCTGACAAAAACATGTTAGCTATGTCCTTGTCAAAACTTCTCACTCTCTTCCATTCTAACGGTAATTCCCGACCCTCCGAAGTAGAGGCTGTCACCCGTAGCACCCAATATGTCTCCGGTTTAAAAGTCTGGATCTCATCATGGCGTTGAACGCAAAATCCAAGAGTGGGTGTCTGACATGGGCCATAGGAAATGAGGGTGGCATCTAAATCACCATATCTGCCTGCAAAAAAAAAATCATTCCATATTTAAAAAATTAAATTAAATTAAGTTTATTTCAGACATTTGTATTGTAGTCCATATTTTGTTAGTATTTGGCATTTATTCAATAGCAACACTTAAAATAAATTGTGCAAACCATAATGTTGGGGCAATGCAATTTTTTTTTTTTTCTGGGCATGGAGCTATTTTCACGTACACCAATTTATACTATGCTGTGACATATATATATTGGACAAACGGGATATAGTTTTATTTTAAAGTATATAGACATAAACCTTGATAAAGTAATACATGACTTAGCCAAATGTTTAGCTAGAAAATGTACCTCAATGTTTGTTAACAGACCTTGAAAATATTTTGTTTGGAATCTAGTGAATGCACATCCAATACGCAAGTCTAACTCCTGCCGTGCATCCACACTCCGGGACTCATTCTCATTAGGCCGGACTAGAGTCAACATGGCCGCTTTGATGTCCTTGTCAGTGATGGCGGAGAATCGAGCTCTGTATGTCACACTTGGGGAACAAACGTCACCTTTCATGTACGGTTGAACACAAGACATCACCTAAAATAAAATGTTAATTGTACAAAAATTAAAGAATAACTATTGTTAACAGATATCCTTCTTGAATAGTGGAGGCAAAATACGTGAAATTTCACTTAAGTCAGGAAATAATTCTAAGAACTGATAAAAACGATTGTTTTTGATTTGTATGGGTTAGAAATGGAACCTAATACAGCATTTGATATATTCACCCCCCCGGAAAGGGGTGGAATTGGTTGAAAATGGTGTAATAGTAATAACTAAGAAGAAAAAATAGGTGTAGTCTGTGCAATTTTCCATACGTTATATTACATCTTAATCTATATTTGCACCCGTTATTTAGCTCAATTCAAGCCACGGAACATACAAAAAAAAAATCATATAACTAAAAATATACTTCTTGGCATTGCGGCCCCGGGGAAAATACAGAACGCGGTGCAAATTGAGGAAATGATGAGAAAATATATCAAAACACAATACCAAATTTGCACCAGGGTGCGACACCCGGAAAGTAGTTTTCTATGTTTTACTGTCTTTGTACTTCGGGGGAAATTTTGAAATTAATAAAAATCGTCACAATCGTCTTAACTTGGTTTGATTTACATTCGCACCCCATAAAAAATTGACATTTCTACACGGAACATGCGGTTCTGTAATACTACCCGCTACCTAGAGTTCGCTGCTATTCCTTGCGTTTAGATAGAACTATGTTTACCGAACTTCCAGTTAAAATTTTCTTTTTTTTATTGAGTGCGAATGTAGTATCTTTTAAATATATGTTATTTATAAATTTTCACGACTATCTTAATTTCCCCCGAAGTACAATCTAAAAAAGAGTGAAAAAAACATGTTCCATACTTTGCACGGGGGTGCAAAGTTACCTGGGTGTTTATAATACTTTAAAAAGCTTAATGTAAGCTTGCACCAACCGTCTGAATTATCCTCGAGCCGCAATCAGAAAAAAATATTTTACCAAGATTCTATACATCGTACACCTTTTTAATTAATATACATTATGTACCAAACGGGACCCTTCACGTGGCTAAACTTGCGCCTAATACCTTTTATCATACTCCAAAATAAAGGCATTTTAAGTTTATACCTAATATTTTAAAGTGTTCCGTACATGATAGAAAGGTGCAAACCGAGGGAAACCATCTAGTCGTGCCCTTTAACGATTCCACAAAAAAACACGACTACACGAATTACTTCCATACTTTTCCGTAATTCGACTATACTAGAAGTTAACTTTTACCTCCGAGTTAACTACTAACCCAGCTAACTCCAACTTATTTCTTTTATTGGTTGTCTGGTAGAGATCGCTATTAAGCAATAAGACCGCTTATTGTCTACTTTGTTCTTTGCTTCTGTATTGTTTTGTACTGATTTGTGGTGTTCAATAAAGAGTATTTGTATTGTATTGTATTGTAACCCAGGGTTAAGTAGTTTCAAAATGCATGGAACTGTCATGCCTGATCCAGTTTTAGTTTTATTAACCTTTGTCTCTACAAGTGTTCTTTAACCTTTTGACCACCACACTACAAATGAAGTGACATGTTCTGCATGCCATGAAACAAACTGTGGAGTAAGGAAATATGGATTCTACTTCCATTGAAGAAAGATTTGTTGCGACTAGAAAAATAGGGATCGGCAAGTAAGTCTCAGCTAGGGTACCAGATATTCTGGGAAAATTTAAATTGGGTGAAGAGGTTAACAGAGCAAAATATATAAAAGTTAGCTAAAAAAATATCTCGTCTGGTTCAGGAAGTCTGGCAACATTTGAATCTGTCAAACTACTTTGGCTAATTTTAAACTGGAGTAAGGACAAAACATACCTCAAAACAAATATTCTCTCCCTCTTTATCACAATCCAGCCACAACACCAGATAGTCACAGTCCCGAGCCTCCTGGGCCAGAAAAGCTGGTATCCGGAGCCGTGGCATAGCTTCCTTCTTCTCTGTAGTACAACTGAACAACTCTACCGGGTCTACCTTATCCCAGTTATTGTACTTCCCAGTAAAATCTAAACTCATAACATGACCACACACTGAACTCATTTTATAATGAACCGGCTCATTTTTGAATGTGCCATTCCACTCGTGCACAGCACACGCAGAATTGGATCCTGGAAATCATAAATAAATAAGTATCCATACCGGAACCCGAGGAATAAACATATCGGAATAACAACGTGAGAATTACCTTTATTTGTGTTACATTTTCCATTACTCAATATATTGGCTAAGTTCTGAGCCAAGGATGGCTTTTCAGCCACCATTAAAACGGTTTTCATTGCGTATATCAAAACTCTAGAGCCACATGGAAACAATTACAAAAAGCTGTCTTGCCGACTACACAGCACCACTAGCCGTAGTCCAATCAGATCCGCCATTGAATTGAACGATTTTGACAATTTGTTTGACATTTTTAAGTGTCATTTTTGTTTCCGTTCGGAAAGTCACTATCCATGCTGTAAACAACAAGCTTACCGACGCTGTTTGATCTCTACGCTAGAAGAAGTTATACGAGCAACTTTTGTTAGCTCCATAAACGGTATTTAAGCATGTATTTGCGTTATATTTATCTTTCACTTTTTTAATAACATATGGATAACACCATGATAACACCTACCAGTTCAACATTAATATTGACGTTTTAAATAATGCGTTCTGAATAACTGCTTCTAGTTTAATTTTATTCTTATTCTTATCAATATCATTAGTCATTACGATATGATCCTCATAAATTGGCCGCTCAAACAATATAAATTTTATAATTAATATTAATACCATGTATCATTTATTACAGATTGCAATATTAAATTTGTTTCTCACAGTAAGCAAAAATTACGTCTCAATCAGAAGTTTTCGAACGACACTACTGAGGTGTTAAGCTGATTTGTACGTCGTTTGTGATTGATAAAAATTGTATTCTTGTATTTTCGATCAATGCTGTAAGATTAATTATAATTTCAATAAGTGCATTCAAACGTTTCGTGTCTAACCGTCATATATGAATAACTGCATGTTTGACGAAAGTAAAATGGTACGTGGTCGTGAGCAAAGTGTGATTGTGTACTCGTTTATTTATGTAACTTATTTGCGTTGATTAAGCGACGTGAAATGTTAATATTTCACAGAATCATCCTCGAGGGGACAACATATGCCCGCCGGCACATCTAAGAGTCATATTGCCTGCGTCATTAGACTCCAATATGCCTCCGCCTTTTATTGATATGAGTAAGTTTGTTTTATTATCTTATCAATATTTTTATTGCCAACATGATAAGGATAATTTGAGATCTTACACGGATATATATTATTTGCATACGCATATGAGTCACTGGGTTTGGTAAACAATGTCATGTTCATGTTAGATAACATTATAATGTGTACAAACCTGGTGATAATCATTTTTATTAGAGGAAACAGTTTTCGTACGAAACAGTAATTTTCCACCAAGTATCATGTAATGTAACTTTATCTATATACTATCAGTTTATAAAATTAAAAAAAAAATCAGATTTCAGAGTTTTAGTGTTATTTATTTTGTAATTGTAAAAGTCTACAATTTCAACTACTTGTACACTGTGCTATTTATGTCCATTGCTCTGCCATCTCAACATTGTCCAAATATAATCATGTCATGCAACACATATATACTTTCCCAGCACATGTTATGTTGTACAGACATACTGATAATACCATTGTTTTGCAATCTCACACATTTCCGATCACAGATAATACAATGTTTTGATGACTCACATGTTGTCATGCACATGATGACAACTGTCAGGCGAGGTTAATTACCTCCTTGATAGCAATTACTGAGACAATAACATAAATTGTAACGGACTGAACGGGCTGTGCATGTCTATTCCATTGTTCCTAATGTGTATGTATACACTAATATTGTGTCACATCATAATACAAAGAACCCTCTAAAACCAACCAATAGGGACTATCGTTTCTTTGCTCACCAGTTGGTGCCACTGTTAAGTAAGGTCCAGAGGTATAGCTGTCAAAGGCAACCTTATAAGATCGGTGCCGAAACAAAGTTTGAAATCTTGAATCTCATTAAGTTTATTAATTATAAATAACTATCATCATATACACACAGACAGGGCGCTATGGTGCTCATTAGGGGAGGCCTATGTCCAGCAGTGGACTAACATAGGCTGATGATGATGATCATCATATTGAGTAGCTAGGCCGCAGTGTTGTGCAGTACCGTTTTGTTCGGAAAAAAAAACCAGCTTTCAAAGCGTTCACATTCATCGCCAATCCATATTTGCGATAATTTCACAAAGATCACTTTTCAACAGGTAAATGAATGAATTTATAATTTATGTCACAAAGCCCGCCAAAACCAGTGGAAAGTGAATGTTAATGGACCTCACGCCACACTAGCGCCTCTAGTGGCAAATTTACGCGCGATAGCCCCCATTGGCATCACATTTATGCTGTTACAGATGTATGTAGGAAGTATGATGAAATTTCACCAATTCGACAATTGTCGATGAAACGTGACAGTTCAAATTGCAATGCAAGGTCAATATGAAGCCAACCGTAGATTCTCATTGGCTTTGTAATGTAAACAGAATCGACACTTGTCACCGACAGTTGTCGCTTTGGTGAAATGGGGGCCTAAAAACTATCAAGTAAAAAGTATCTTGCGAATTGACACCAATAAATGACTTAATACCAAACTTCTAGTATATGTATGTATATACTGCCTTTAGTGACTCAGCATGTGTTCAGCTATATTATTACAAAACACCTGTGACTTCCCACCTTTCTTAGCTGATATAAATAGTACTTTTCTACTCAGCCTAGTTGAAGGTTGCCTCGCCCGATAACTTACCAGTGTAGTCAATTATTCTTTTCCAATGGTCAAGGTTTTTTTTTTGTTTTCTCGTTTTACTACAATCTGTCTCCTTGGGACATTCAGAAGTATGTTGGTTGGTGCTATCGCTGGCGCGCTCAGTATGTGACCTCTGTCACATCTTCATGGTTTAGACAGGACAGTAGTTATGTTTACTGAGATTGGATAAGGCCTTGGGGTTTCTTGCGCTTTAAACGTCGCGCTTTGTTGTGGATCGCCATTAGGGGCCGAGCCGAAGTATTTGGATGTTGCTCGATGCATTCTTTATAGGATCTAGTCTACTGACTTTATATGTTGATAAATAATTATTTATAAATTTTTTACTTAGAGCAGATAATATTGCCAGGCGAAATTATCCTAAACACTGCCCTCATTCTAATTCTAAATTCGAACCCTTCCTCCTCTAGAGGAGAACCATAATGCATGCATCACTATGATTTGTCTTAATTTGCCACTTTGAAATTTTAATTTCAATTTGAAAACAGGACTTTTTATAAGGGCCCCTACTCATTAGCGCTTTGTTGACAATTGTTAGTGTGTAACAGCCTTAAGAATTTACCCCTTTCTTCTTTACCTTAATTTGAAACGGTCCAATTTATTTTGAACCATTATTTACCAATAAGAAGTACAGATAACTTAGCCAGTAGTTTATATGGTATCATTTTCATAAAACACCACATCACATTTACTAATATATTGTGGTGTAGTTTTAAAATTTTTTTTATGGTAGTTGTGACGCGTTTTCTTTATTTCCAGATAACACGCACGACATACCACCACCACAGGCGGACTTCTCGGCGCCTCCTCCGTACGATGTGGCTGCTAACTCCAAGTTGCCCACGTATGAGGAGGTACAGCGAGAGAAACAAATGGAAGGCGAGGGGGTGCCACACGTGAGTGCCGATACACCTTTGCGTATCATGATGAGAGAGAGAGAGAGAGAGAAACATTTATTTACACACATTCGATACACGTTGATATATAATAGGAAGAAACACAAAACACTTAGCAATAGTACCGGTATGGTGTAAAATGGGCCCCACTCAGCATAATGTTGCGGCAAGCCGCAACGCTGTTTTTCAGTAGGACCCAGATAAAATTAAAAAACTAAACATATAAAATACACATTCACTGTGGCGACACGAACGCCGGTGGAAAAAACTATACAAACAAGCTGACAAATATGCGGAAGTATATATGATAGTGATGAGATGCTATTGCATGTATTAGACCAGTGTTTCCCCACATGCTACACAACACACCAAAAAAAATTATTAACATTTCCTTTGTTATTAGAAAAATCCTTTCTTCATATTGGTAACGGTTGAATTTCTTAGAGGTAAGTCCCAAGTTTGTAAACTTGTATTAGATGGGTCGTAGCCCAGACAACTTTGGGAACCCCTGGATTAGACGCTTTGTACTATCGTGAGAATCCGGTTATTTTGAAATCTACGATCCTATATTGAGATACCAGTATGATGATGTCCTCCTAGACTTGTCCGTCTACGGCGACCACTGTCAAGTATTCCTGGCATGCGCGCGAATGTGGCTTGCGAACCCCAACTTATGTGCGATCACAAGACGGACAGTACAGTCAAGGGCATAAAATATATATACGTTCCCACGGCGTCAAAAATACCTGTACAGTTGATTAGCCAGAAATATCTATACGGTAATCCGGCCAAAAAATATGTGATCATTTAATTAGTCAAATAGATTTACATGGCCATAAATAAATGTACGATGTCAGTCAAATATATGTAGGCTAATAGGGTAGTCTTGGGCATAGTAGTTCGCAACCGTGATCGCTCAGTTTAGGTCACCGCTCCTAAACGAACTAGTTCGTCAGCTCCCAGCTCGAATCAGACCGATAGCTCGAACGAACGCGCATGAGCATTGAGCAGTGAGCGAACGGAACTATAATAGTGCTGTCCCGTGCCCTCGTTCATTCAGCACGAACTAACGAACTTCGAAGCGGGGAATGAGGGAGTGTGCGTAGTTCATCTGGGTGTCTAGTTCGTTCACGAACTACACAAGACTAATAGGGGGCCATAGGTATCTATACACGCAACTCTCACATACATAAGAACAAAACCCAAGCCAAAAATATGTATACAGTCTGGGGCATTAATATCTTCACATTCAAAAATATCTATACAACAAACAAACAAGTTTTCTAATTTTGAATTATGACAATCACCGAAAAGAGTACCGTTCTGTCATGATCGCTTTGTCCTTGTCATTTTGATCGTGACATCATTGACTGCCATTGTAATGGATTTAAAAAAAAACTTTTATGGTGTTACAGATGCAAGGTGCACCGCCTCACCACCCGACGTTCGCGGCATTTGTGACGGTTGAGCCGACGGAGGGCGGCGAGCCGCTCGACCCTGAGAACAACCTGCTGGGGACAGACATCATGTTCCTCACTTCATTCTTTGGTGAGTGGCTACAATTATTAAAACATAATAAATATTATGGGACAATTGACATCGATTGAGTTCCAGACTAAGCGAAGCACTAAGAACGAAAAACCAAAGTAGTATATCAAATTAGTATAACTCATATAGAACATAATTACACAAACGGACAGCTCACGTTTAAAAGTCGAGCAATGCTCGACATGTTTTAGACTCATTCGTAGTCCTTCCTCCAGGAGCGCTTGCCCCGGCGGCAGCGAAACTTACACCAGAAAAGACGGAAAAATATACTAAGATGTGTTCTAATTTAAAGATTAAATAAAGATTATAATCGTAAGGTGGACAGAGGTAGCATGTGTGTGTGAAAAAGAAACGACAAATGCAATGTGATGGACATATATATGCCATAATAATTTCTGCCATTAAAGCCAAAACTCAATAAAACATTTTTTATACAAATATTATTTCTATTCAATATGCTAAACGTGGCCTTTAGGTCTTGTTACCTTAGGCTCTGTCTACCCCGTAAGAGATAAAGACGTGATTTATGTATGTATGTTTCTACTCGCTATGTTTGAGCACCATAAACCTCGGCAAGCGGGGCGCTTACCCGACTCGTATTATAGACGGCCTCGTGAGCGCTCGGCCTTACTCGTCTGTCAATCGCTAAGGCCTCGCAATAATGTGCTGTAATCCACAGCCGCGACTCGGCAAACGTAGTGTAGGACGCCCTCCGGCCAGGTGGGATGACGATCTGCGAAAGATGCTGGATGCATCAAGCTGAAGACGGCGCTATGGCGCTCATTAGGGGAGGCCTATGTCCAGCAGTGGACTAATATAGGCTGATGATGATGATGATGAATCCACAGTGGCATTCCTGTTCAACTGGATCGGCTTTCTCCTGCTGATGTGCTTCTGCCACACCGTGGCGTCCCGCTACGGCGCGCTGGCTGGCTTCGGCCTGTCGCTGGCCAAGTGGACGCTCATCGTCAAACATTCCACCGAGCTCGCCAGCCACGAGAACTCGTGGCTCTGGTGGCTCATCATGGCTTTTGGTAAGTCGGAATAACAATGTAGCGACCCTAGCGCCACCTAGTTGGCCTCCGCATGACTACTACGACACACGACTAGCTAGCGCCAGTTCTAATGACAGCTGTCGCATCGTTCTACATGCCGCTTACGAAGTTTCTCAATGCGGCTGCATAAATACAACTTTCAACTCTCTTCCTTCGGACTTCGGTCCCCAGGCATAACATCTGCCTGGAGAGAGATCTCTCTATTGTGGCACTCCCCACACTTCCCATCCGTTCCCGTAGCCTATTTTATTTAAGGATCATCACCCTTACGGTTAGTCTGGGAGCAGAAAACATGGAATGTGCCAGCTGCAGTTCTTTCCTCGTAAATCGTAATAGTCCATCGAGGGAATGGGTGAAAATCGTTGAATCCCCTTTCCACCTATACGCCCACAATCATGCTGAAACATGGCCTTTAGGTCTTGTTACCTTAATCTCCCTCCGCCAAAGGGATAAAGACTTCGTCCGCGCAAAATACAAATTTGTATCCCAGGCAGCGCACGGGCGCGGGCGAGGACTAATTTAAGCGCCTGTCTATATCGTTATATTTCAATAAATTTACACAAAACCTTGATAAATGATATGCCTAATACCTACCACGTGAATCACTATGTTCTGGCGAAAGCCGCATGAAAATTCGTTTGGTAGTTATGAGTTTATTAAACAGAAAGACAGACGTGGTGGAGGACTTTGTGTTGATTTGGAACACAGCGTAAGCACTGCTACTTAGCAGCAAGATTAGTAAGACGGTTTTAGCAATCTCGGACGGAGCTTGCACGAGGTCCTGCCGCAATTTCGTTAAATGTACACCCGCACTAATAATATAGTCAGTGATAGATCCTTTTTTTTTTCAGGTATCTTAATTTGTGTACGCGCAATTATCCAGTATTTGAACATCAAACGCGGCTGGCGTCTCCTCTCTGGCACTGCTCAGGAGCGCCTGCTTTTCTTCTACTAGCCTCCTCGCACCCACAGCAATACGCCTGGTGCGACAGGGATGGATGCATTGGTCTCGGGCGGTAATTTGCACGCTCAGTTTCACGGAGGAATCGGACGGAGTGTAATTGAATAGTTTAATTTGGCAACACTGATTTATTAACACTGCCTTTGACAAGCTGTCAGTGTCACACTAGTTCGATTTATGCTTTAAATTGCTCTAAATGACAGCTGTCAAAGTGTGGAGCGAAGGATACGAGTGTAACATTCGAATGAATCAAAAAGTGATTATATCACCTGTGTTCAATTGGTTTGAACTTGAACTACCTACTTGAGAATCTGAAATTTAAAACCAAAGATTTGGATTAATGGTTGTTATTGTCTCAGATATAGTTTGATAGGTTTGAGTAATTGAAACAAGTGAAATAATCAGTTTATGCAAATGTTTAAATAAGTAAATAATGAGGATTCGTGATTGGAAGTTTTGATTTGTAATGAAATAAGACTTTGTTGTAGGTAAGGGATAATAATTACGTGAAACGTTCAAAATTTCAACTCTGCTTTTTGCTTTATGAGTTGGCTGTGTGGTATGTTTGAATGCATTTGAAACCAAAAAAGAATTAATATTGTTGTTAATGTAGGATTCACAGATGCACAGAATTAATTGGGCCAGCTTAAAATTAAGTTTATTGAAACTTAAGCTACCCTGATAGCTACACCAATGGTATGGATACGAACTTCGAAACTCGAATTTCGGAGTAGCCCCCGTGTTTTATTTCGTCCATGTTATTCAGTTAACACAAGGAAACATTCAATTAATTAATACTTACGAGTTTGAAGAAAAAGAAAAGAAAGTAAATCTTTTATTTATCACACTAAAGAGAAATTCGATAAAACAAAAGCCAATAGTAATCTTGTCTTCGAGTGGTTCCGTCTTTGTCAAAAACCGCAATATCGTCAAGCAGTTCTAATCACTAATGTTAGTTTTTTGGCGTGCAATAACTACACGCTTAAAGTTTTCCACATATTGCAAAAACGATGTCTAAGCGAGTTCTGTCTAAAAAATACACTTTTTACGCTCCATGTAAAACCCACTGCGTGTTTTTTACGGTATTTCGTAATATGTAGTAATTTTACCTACTACATGATTATTTTTAGACCATAAACAAGTTTTTGCTGTAATCTGGTATTTTGTAAGTTTTAAACACAATGGAATAACCCGAAGTGTTTCCCGGTCGTCCGATCGGTTGACCGACGAATCGGTCCAACGGGATTTATTTTCCCGATGGTCTTACCAATCGAACCTATGGGAAATCGTTGTCCCATTTGTCCTATCATAATAAAAACATGTACGGTCATTTTGAACCTAATAATTAAGAAGAGAGCACTGGTCAAAAGGGAAAAATAAATTCCGTTGAACCGATTGATCGGTCAACCGATCGGACAAGCGGGAAACAGTCAACCCGAAGCTATTTTGAAAGAATAATATGGGTTACGAACATAGTAGAATCTATTAGGGTAATAAAAGCGACTGTCAAATCTGGCTATTTTGTGTGGTTTATCCAGTGGAAATTGTTAAGTGAAAATGAGGCATGTTTGCGGGGAGATATATCTAAACACATTTTTTCAATAATAATTTTCTATGAAATCTAGTATCAGTGTAAGTGCTGTTGAGTTAAAATAATTTGATTTCACGTGTTCCACAATTTATGAATACGTTTTAGTGCAATAATGTCTAGATCACTTAGGATATAATTAAAGTGTAAGTTATGTTATGATTTATTTTATTATAATTTTTTTGATTTGAATTTTAAATGAACTCAAACTTTATAAAATGTTATGTTAACTTCCATTTCAAAGCTTATGTTTTATTCATCCGGTTCGAAGGACCAAAGTGTAACCAATTATAATTGTAATTCCTCTATTAATTTCGGAATTTATTGCTAATCAAATGTAATTTTATTTGAATCTATTTATAAGTTACCTTTGCCTTTACCTGAAGCCAGTAAATGAATTATTCACGCCATCCAAGCATATGTATTAAACGAGAAACAGATATAATTGTATACCTGTCAGATAAAATTGTGTACGCGATGTGAGTACAGTCGGAATCAGATATTAATTAACGGTCGAAGAGCTCAAAAGGATCTATCTACATCACATGTATCGTTAAGGTTTAACGTCAACCATTGTGTGTAGATATTTTTGAGTTCTTCGACTGTTCGTTTCTAATGCTGTCTAAACACAACTAAAAATAATGTGTTGGTGGAAATCCGACATTCAGCCAGACGCGCTTGGCTGTCGCAGCATCCTTTCGTATCCTCCGACGCGATGCGAGTCGTTTAGGAGGAAATATCGATAAATCCCTAGGTGTGATTGTAATCACCAGATTTTGAATGTAGAAATATCACTTTCGTGCTTTTCTAGAAGTCTATGTGTATCTCTAACTTTGACGTCACTTTGTTCCTTTGTGTATAGCTGGGGACTCGCCTGCGAACTGTAACGTGCAACAGTTACGGTTATAGTTTGCAGACGAGACCGGCTTATAGTGTAGTTCTACAGCCTATGTAAATACTTTGCGGTACCGCTTTATTTTGTATTGTTAAAATGTTGGTCGTATCCACTTTGTAAGGAATAAAAAGTTTTATTTGACAATTTGTGTTTTTTCTATTTGACTAAAAAGGTGACTTGAAAAATAGGTTGGACTTGGCCCATAACTTGCCTTTATTGCTTTCAATGACTGTAGGGATTTGTATGATTCCAAGTACAATTTGACACAGTATTGAAATGACTGAATTTACGCTGGTTTTTTATGATTTGAGGGTATCTACAAACCTGTCCCTAAAATCTGGGCTGCCGTGGATGCCATGGTCTCTGGAGCTGTGGCTCGCTCACCGCCTACTCGTATGCCACCCTTCACTACATAGTATAAAATAAAGTCGCTTTTTCTGTTCTCATGTCCGTATGTATGCTTATATCTTCAAAACTACGTAACGGATTTTGATGCGGTTTTTATTAATAGATAGAGTGATTCAAGAGGAAGGTTTATATGTATAATACATGCATAATATACCGTGCGAAGCCGGGGCGGGTCGCTAGTATTACATAATTTAACTTCCTTTTTCAACGATAATTTTTAGGGTTCCGTACCTCTAAAGGAAAAAGGAACCCTTATAAGATCACTTCGTAGTATGTCCGTCGAGACTCTTTTTCTCAGGAACGCAGGTGCTCTGAAAAAATGATCCTCTAAGTCAAGTTTATCAAAAGATAGGTAATTATAAAAAGTGTCAACATAAAAATTGCTGACCTAGAAAACCTATGGTACCCTCGGTGTGCAGTCCTACTCGCACTTGGCCGATTTTTTTCCTTAGCTCGTGCATCGAGACCTCGCCAAATTTCATAATTTCATAATTCTAGGTCAAGGGAAGTACTTTCCTTACGGCTTTGTACAGACAACGAAGTCGTCCTATACTAAAATGGCTCTGGTTTAAGCGATTCTTTTAGCTACGGAACTCTAAAACGCAATGAAAAGTAGCCGAAAAGACATTAGATATAGTACACATCGATCCACAACACACCGCAAAATCCTGGCTCCACAAATTATACCTAGTTTAGTTGCACCGGCCGTAGTAAAAACTATAAAAACATTACAGCACTTCACCAGTGAACATACATATTTTTAGCTCCAGCATCAGCAAAGGAATAGCCACATCACATGATTCCAGATCCAAAACCCTATTTAGCCCTATTACGTTTAAAAATGCACAATACCTGCACACTGCAGGCCGTGTGCTGCCAAAATTCCCTCAGTCCATTGCCAACAGCTGATCGAAGCACTCGCGCCGTCGGCCATCTTGAATCTTTCCCGCGCTTTTTAGCGCGAGTTTGCAAACACAAAATCCTTATGACGGAAGACAACTTTGAAAGTGGAAATACAAACAGTTTTAAGTGTTGTGATAATAATTTCTACAGGATATTAGGTAAGGTTTTGAAGTTACAGTTATTTTTCGAAGCTGGCGCGCTGCCAATTCTTGGTAGGCACTATTACGTGTGAAATGCGAATCCCCCTTTTTAGGTTTTCCCAATGTATGCACTGCATGGGGTGGCAGGCAAATCTATGTTATATATTAGGCTAGTTTATTATTCGTTCGATTTAGGTAGTTACTGAATTTAACTGAACTTATTTAGAAGGATAACTTGATTGCAATTGCCTTTACGTAAGATTTTTTTATCCAAAAATGATGACCTGATGATAAGAAATCACTGACTGCCCATGGACATCCGAAGCATTACAAATGCATTGTCATCCTAGAGGGCTTAGATAAAATACTTCATGGACTAGTAATTTCATCGGCAGTTTAATATACATATTGGAAAAAATAATAAAGTATATTCTAGATTCTGGATCGTAGTAAGTGGAACAAAGTAGTCTGCCTACCCCTGTGGGAAAGAGGCGTGACGATATGTATGTATATTATAGATAATTTTCCATGCAAAGTTGGGTGAAATTGTCCCGTAGCTCGTTAGTAAGTACTTTTAATTAATTTTAGTCTAAGAGGTGACTAGCTATGTGTTTGGGTTGATAGAATCACGGATGGTCTCAAAACATCTCAGCATACCCTACCTCGACTACCCGTGTCATTAAACAAGTTTTAATAGTAGATATAGAACAGTATGTCTAAAATATATTTTATTTTAATCGCAGAGTTTTTTATCTAATTTATCACGATTCTAACGCTACGTCGCGTCGTAGGCGCCGCGTAGCAGTCTCTACAGTTATTGCGTAAAACCGTAGCATACTTTCGCGTAGCACGTTGGCACAGAAGTATATGTCATGCTTTAAATTACACTTATTTATGGGAGTGTATGTAACCGAGTGATATAAGTAGAACATAATTAATTCAACCATTGAGTGAAACACTGGCTGACAATGGATTTGTATAGTTAATAAAGTATTTCAGAGTATAATTTGCATAATAAATAACGTAGGCAAATATTATTGGGGTGTCATCTGTAGTATGTTTTTCGTACATAATTAAAAAATAATATACTTAGTTACAACTGTAAATATGCAGAATATGAAATATAAGTCTCCTACTTGATCATCGAACAGGTTCTACATTGAACACTTTACTAATTCTTTATCCGAGAAAGCTGCCAGCTCTCTCTAGGGTCCTCGATGACGTCTTCCAAATTTCTTTAACTTTATTTAACGATTATTATTCTTACTACTACCAATACTTACTACCTATACTTGTACTTTGATTTGTCGCAAGTAAAAGGTCCTGAAGCAGGCGATGTAAACGTCACAAAGCATTTCAACCTTTAATTTAACAGAATTATCTTGTGTGTTATGAAAATCAACACAAATGTACGGGAACTACACAACCTTTTACCACCACCATGTGTGGTGTGTGTGGAGCGTAAGTAAGGCAACTGATTTTAGTCTGTAGTTTAGTTGAGCCGGGTTATCCAATAGGCAGTCTAGGCAACTCCCCCGCCATCGCCTAAGGGTCAAAATGTGTTACTGACAGACACAAATAATAAGCCGATCACTTATTGGGATAAGGTCATAACATAGAACAAAGAGAAAATAGAATTGCGATTAAGTCACATTCGCCTGGGAAACCGTTATAGCCTAACCGTTGTAGTTACTCGATAGTTTATATTTTAAAAAAAGACTACACGACGTGCTGAAATTGTAGCGACTCGGAATAAAAGGGGCTATATTATTTATAATTTTACTAGCTTCGGCCCGCGACTTCGTCTGCGTAGAATTATACATGAAAACCTTCCTCTTGAATCACTCTATCCATTAAAAAAAACCGCATCAAAATCCGTTGCGTAGTTTTGAAGATATAAGCATACATAGGGACATAGGGACAGAGAAAGCGACTTTGTTTTATATTATGTAGTGAAGTGATAGTGATATAGCGTGAAGTAGTCTAATGATAACAATCTGAAAATGTCAGTTGTCTAAATAATGTAATAGTAATGCCATTGCACAACAGATGTCGTTACAATAACTGCATTTGAAAACAAACTTAGCTGAACATGATCAAACTGATGACAGCGGAACACTCGAGAAAATCTGATACTGCCAGAATCGTTCAGCTACTCGAACCGTCAAATTATTATTTTTTTTAACTTGACGTTTATACACGCGATTTGCACGTAAAAGGTGACACGCGTGTCTCGTTCACATGCCACTTCGACTTTTCTCTTTCCTCTATGAGTTATGCAGTGGCCCAGGGTTCCATTCGGTTGACCCAGTGCCGGCGTTAGGGGGGGGGGGGCGCGATGGGGCGACGGCCCGGGGCGCCAAATTTGGGGGGCGCTGAGGTCTGGGGCCTCGGCCTCCTGGCTCACCGGCTGTGTACCCTCAATATTGTCCTTAAGTGGGCGCCTAAATATTACTGCCCGGGGTGTCAGTGGCCCTAACGCCGCTGCTGGGTTGACCGTACTGCCAGAGATGAAAATTAAGCTATCGAGAAAGGCTGTCTATAGATATACTTGTTATGACGTACTCCTCTCATGTACTGGCGGCGTCTCGTCGCGATACTAAAGATTTATGGCCGAATTAAGCGCAGACTCAACAAGTGAAGTAATAAACTCGGGGCTGGTTACTAGGCTTACAGTAGAAGTCTAGAGATGGCCTTGATTATTTCAAATTATAAATCAATCCGCTGGAACTTCGTCGAAACTCGTTAGAAAGGCGTGACATTTTGAAGAAACTTTTTGTTGACTGTACTTTTTGTTGACTGTGCTTGTATTGCCATCCTTCCTGCGTATTTAATGAATATGACCAAGTTTAACATTTCCCTTAACCGATGATTTTTACGTATAATTCAGGGCATAAATATATGTACCAAGACGTCAAAAACATTTATACAACTTTATGCCAGAAACAAGGTTTGAGATACATATATTTGACATGATTGGCTGTATCGATATTTATGCCCCCGACTGTACATTTGACAGGAAATCTAAGATATCCCACATTTTACTATGGAATTTATTTTCCTGTTCGTCACGTTCCATATTATGTATACCTATATTAAAAGAAGTGACGAACTGGAGTGGAAATTTTGGGACACCTTTTCTGTCTTGTATAAGGATCGATAGGGTAAACGATTCTGAGTAAGAAAAACCCAAAGTAGTAATTCTGGAAAAAATGTTCATGTAGAGTCTTTTTTGGAAAACGCTCTTTCCCCGATAGGTTTAAATAACAATCGAAAGGTTATGGGGGTTGAAGGCCCCGGGTCGACGCACCGCCTTGCCTGTGACGTCATCTAATTACGGCTAGTTGTTCTTTTTTTATATAAATAATGTTTTTGTTTTTTTTTGGTGATATTTGAACTCTTCTGTAAAGTATTCTGATCGTATTTTTGGTATGAAATTGAGTCACCCCTTAGTAAGGTCTAAGTCCTTTTGAACATCGAAAATTGTATTGAATCAGGCCTTACTTTGCGAAGATCCAATTCAATGAACAAAAAATATTTACCTTGCTACTCCGCTACTCACGTGCAATATAATTTTTCATAGTTTGCATGTGTAATAGTTTTGCTCACTAAACTTAGATAATGATCCCGTAGAGGGATCGAAACGCGGCAGTGTTTGTGTGGTGTAAGGGATAATTAAGTGAGACGAGATCGAAAATTTTGACAGCTGTCAGCGCGTGTCAGAAATAATAGTACTGAACTACTGATGCCTTGTGCTGTCTGTACTGTTCATACCATGTGTTATTTGTTATATGTCTCCTGTCTGCTCGTCCCCCAAAATCAAAATTTTGTCAACCACGTTATAGTCACTTCTTCGACATTGGCGAGGTGAATGCATTTACCAAAAAAAAACCTCTAAAGAGCGTCCCTACGTTCTCATAAGCGCACAGCGTGTCAGAAAATCGTTCTATCTCGCCCTCACATACGTGTATCATAACGCTCTCTCGCTTGCGTTCCCGAAGAATGCCGCCAGCGCCACCTGCGTCAACCAGTTACGCAATAACCACCTGACCAGCACCGTCTATCAATGAGAACAAGCCAGACACATCACCAGTTCACCAAATCAAATCTTAACGCTTAAGAGTTAAGAGCCGGTTCTAACGCAGTGAATCGAATCATTGCTACGTACAGTTGACTGTCCTGCATTTAATTACAAGAATAGCCGTCTGGCAAATGCACTTGGCTAGTGACAATGTCCTATTATAAACTGGCCAATTCAGATCGGTCTGGCCCTTGAACCAAATCAATGGGTGTCTGGATTAATCGAAATAAAATACGTTTTTAGATTTATTTTAGTTTTAGTTCAATTAATTATGATAGAGACCTCAGGAGACCCCAGAGCTGGCGCTTACTTCTCCCAGCGAATTTCTCTGGCTGTACAGAGAGGTAATGCCGCCAGTGTGTTGGGGTCTATGCCGCAGGAGGGCCTTTTAGACGGAGTTTTCTTTTTGTAGTTAGGTACATTTAATTAGTTTTAAGTATTGTATATTTAGTTAACTTTTAAATCTCATATATATATTTGTTTTTTTATTAAATGTTGCAATAAACATTAATTTATCTTCCTAAAGAAGTTATTAAATCTTCTCAAACATTTTGGTTAGAAAATAGAACACGGGAAGTGCCTCGCTTTTGCTTTTCGAAATTAAAGAAACATAACTTCCCTACTTAGGAGTAAATGAAATGTACTAAAATCCATTTTTGCCCGCTTCGTTAACTTATTAAAACTTCAAACAATTGCATGTAAAATTGAAGGGACGATAGACCTTAGGCTCAGTCTATCCTGTAAGGGATAAACACGAGATTTGTGTATGTATGTGCATGTGTTTGACGCGTTTGAGACGGTTGTTGCGATAAAAACTTGCGTCAAGGCCGAGGCAGCTGAGAAAAGCAATGAACGAGGAAACATCCACCAACAGAGAAGCTCCTCTGAAATACCTAATTCTATTGGTGGATTTTCTCTTGTATATCGCTCGCAGTGCTCCACAATGTCTGTTAGTTAACGAGTCAAGTTATTACTGGCTACCGAGAACCGCGATTGCTTCACGGACGGGGATCTTTTAAAGAATCACACCTTTGCACTCGCCCCAGCGTGCTTGCCCGTTGTCACAGGAAACACGCGAGAATTCTATGTGCCAAGTATAGTGACAGCATGTGAACAGCGCGTGCCTGTGATATCAAATTCGGCACTACAACCAACAATCGTAGACTGTCGCCGTGTTATCATACATACGCCTGGGTTTATAGATATTCTCTTGTTGCGACAGAATTATTTTGAATAGTTAATATATGCAGAGTCAAATTTAAATTAAATATGATGACTCACATGAGGGTGATGAGTTGCACCAGACCTGCTTAGTTGCTTTCTGGAGTATCTCGTGTCATTTCCGGGTTCTGCTTCGCCATCTGTAGATTTAGGAGGGACAGATGACACCACAGTATGTGGTGCCTCTGTCCTGGAGCCACAGCCCCAGCTCATAGCTGGATTGGCTCACAACAGTGCTGAAAGATGATTCCAGATCTGAATATACAGGTTATAATAAGTTCTTAGTAAAGTCATTGTATATTCATTCAAGTCATACAAGTTGTGACAGTCCACAGTCCGTCCACATGGTTAGTATAAATATGGAGATGAGTCCTGCCGAAGTCTATCATCGGTCAGTCTTATAGTCATTAGGTTAAGGTATGTATGTCTACATTACTGTCCGTTGCCTGGTCTTACTGGACACTTATGGCTTTAGTATAATGGGAACTGACTGCCCACAGCCTGGTCTTACTGGACCCTTACGGCGGTAATGTAATGGGACTTGACTGCCCTCTGCCTGGTCTTACTGGACTCTTACGGCTTTCGTGTAATGGGACTTGACTGCCCTCTGCCTGGTCTTACTGGACCCTTACGGCGGTAATGTAATGGGACTTGACTGCCCTCTGCCTGGTCTTACTGGACCCTTACGGCGGTAATGTAATGGGACTTGACTGCCCTCTGCCTGGTCTTACTGGACCCTTACGGCGGTAATGTAATGGGACTTGACTGCCCTCTGCCTGGTCTTACTGGACCCTTACGGCTTTAGTGTACAGACGACACCACCATCGTGTGATGCCTCTGTCCATGAATCACACCTCAGCCCGCGGCCAGGGTGACTCTCATAGCTATAAGAATGTGTGTGTCATAGTACTAACAACCCATTAGTTCAAACAGTATATAAGTCATTCAATAATCAGAACATATTAGATGAATCTAGGTTAGATCCAGAATTACACAGTAGTTGAATATGTTATGCATAAAGCACGTAAGATAATTCTCGGGACCATTTAAACACGTAGGAATATTGAATACGTAGGAACTTGGTTAATACTTATTTTGTATGGTTAGACATTTAGATAATACTTAGATAATGTTTAGAATACTTAGCTTTCAATGTAGAGCGCGATATGAAGTCACATGGATGGGTTAAAACTGGACACTATCAATAAACTTCTTTAATACTGTCAGAAAGTTGAGTAGTTTGAACATACTCACAACTATGGCCGCCGCGGGGTTCTCACAGTAGGGTCACGTCACAGTAGTGTTGCCACAGGAGAATTCGCGTGACGTCGCGACATAGACTGTATACTGGATTTACACTGTGACGTTGTTCTTGACCTACGTCCTACGGGTCAAGGTTGCAGAGCTTTCGGAACAAGACCGGAAGAATGCTGTGCTTTACGCGAGCGGAACGCTTTACAAAATGAGTTCACATTTAAAGTTCATAGTTGAGCTGTTATGCTCTAAGTAGAGATATAATCCTTCGTCCTATTACAGCATTCCTAGTAATATTATGGTCGTGAAGGACAGACAGATGTAGAGATGTTTGTAACATGCAAAATTTGAAGTTAGTCGTCAAATGATAGTGACCACCATCACTCATGGACAATATGATGACTGCAGAAGCCTGGATGGTTAAGATAGATTGCCATAAGCCAGTAATGTAATTGGGGATGTTTTACTCTCCACACCTAGACACAGCAGCGCAAGCACCGCTTGGCAACAGGGTTAACCAATTAGATTTTAATGAAAGTGTGGTGAGAGGCCACAATAGAGAGATCTCTCTTCAGGTATATACCCTTGAGATGTTAACCACCCTGGAGCAGGTCGCGCTTAATTTTGAGCCAAAAATTTCAATTTTTGACCCAAAATTAAGTCGAAGCTCGAAGGAAGACTTGGAACTCGTATTTATGCATTCGCGTTATGAAACTTGTATGACGTCACTAGCGTAGGATACGTGCGATGTGCAGTTACCTTATGGACGATATAAATTGGTGACGCTGGGCTCGCTACAAAAGGCAAACAGATAGTTTGACCTGGATTAGCACAAAGGATAGATACTTTTTGCGACGGTTCCCGCGGGATAGCAATAATCCTTCGCACAGTCACAGCCAACAGAATACAGAAAACCGTAACAAATAAGACGCCCTAAACGAGTTTAACGGCCCAATACTTCATTAAGAAATCGCATAAGCGTAACGTCTGCCATTAAAAGTAACTAAAGCATAACAAATGCATTCGACTTCGCTCAGGAAATGCAATTCATCTTTATCAGTTATCGAGATTGCACTGGAGTTCTTTGCCGCAGACAAAATTAATGTTCCACCGTGTGCTATGGTGCTTTTTTGTCGTCAAAATGGAGCATGTATTCCTTACTATTCAGAAATTAAACTTGAAATTACTACAAATATCTTGATACAGGATAATACTTATATCTCGAGGAAGCCTGCAACACACCTGCGCAAGTTCAAGGGAGTGTGTTAAATTCCGAATCCGCTCTAGGCCTGTGTGCGAAATACAGCTTAAGCCCTCCAATTCTCAGAAGAGTGGCCCAACAATAGGACATGAAAATGTTGACCTGGGGCTCGAGTTTTGAAAGCACATATGTGAAAATACCACTCGAAAGTGGTGAAGAATTGTGCTGAATTTGAAATACGAGTAGCATAGAGGACAATCTCAGCTCTCCTTAATCTTTTGTAGATATAAACAGATTTATACCACTTTCATATATTTAAGGTCTTTTTTGTGATTTGTCTCTGCTTCTTTATATTTGTACAATAAAGCATTTACGTACTTACTTACTTTCGAGTGATATGCTTTCAAAAATCGGGCACCAGGAGTGGAAAAATTTGCCGTTAATGCTACTTTTTCATCAGGGTTATGTCAAATCGCGTGGTTAAGGATGTGTAATTAACATCATTTATTTTCATAGTTTACCTTAGCTAAACATTCATTTCCTCCATTTTCACCAGTGCTAGGCTAAACTAAGCTCCCAGAATAATAAGCACAGTCAGGTCATCGCAAAAGAAACTATGATAGAAATGCAACTAGAAAAAGTCAAATGTTAATTACAAAAATATACTTAGATACTGTTTAAGTAACCAAGATCTTAGTTACACTATTACGACTCTATTGAATCTTATTCTATGTCCGTATCGATTTTTCAATGACTTGTCCTATAAGCTATATGCTGGCAAGTTATAGGCTCTATCAGTGGCGTGGCGTCAAGTATATCAGAAGGCAAGCCGAAGGGAATTTAACTAGCCTTTTCCTCTAATTCTGCACAATAAAGTGCCCAACCGCCTTAAAATAGGCAAGCCGGTGGGAATCGAGTTTTATGGACGCCACGCCACTGCTATCTATGGTGTGCAGTTATAGAGGGTCGCCAGAATAGGCAGCACATACAAATTCTATCTTTCCTATCTCGGTGACTCTCCAGTTCACGCTATTGCATAGACATTATCGATACATTATGGTTTTGCTTAGCTTAGCTGTAACGACAAATGACCAAGTTTCCTTTTCAAATATTTCTTCTTCTTCTTCTTCTTCTTATTTGTGGCGTTTCAAGTCGTTCAACTTCGCCAATGTCAAAGTAACAAAAATATGATTAAAAAATCTTGTGACAAAATGTCGGCAACGTTGTACGGTAATGGTCAAAGACCCCCTTCCCCCCCTGTCGGGCTCTTAGCCAACGGTCAATGATATCCCTCAGAAACTGCCAGGAAATCATTAGCCGAAGCCCAGGGTGCACCGGATCAAGCAATGCTCTTCCCCCGGGCGGATCCAAAAAGAAACTGCAGCTCTTGACCACACGTGGAGGTAACCCGACTCGCACCCCTTTCAAATATTTCCGTACACGCAGCAATAATCAGCTCAGTCATCTTTGTTTATTTGTACACATAAAATACTAGAAGCAATGACAGATTAGAACACGGTAATAGATACTTTAAAGGTAATATTAGCCAATCGTGAGTGGGTACTTCATAATTACTATTTGTCGTGCAATTGTAGAGTCAAGTGGTCTTCGGCCCAACGTCATTGTGGTAAAAAGTGGGGAGATTTAAGATGAACTTATTTTGTATAAAGAATAATCAAGAGGCTTATCGACACTAGTGGAATACGAAAAGCTGGCAGCTTCCCCGCACAACCATAATGATAGCGATACAGCAAGGAAATGCTGCGGGAGCTCTTATTTAACTTGTAAAAAAATCCTGTAAAAAACTTGCTTAAAAAACTGTACTTGGGATTTGAAATTTCGGTTTGGAATCTTTAGATCACTTGTAACTATTTAAAGTCAATAAAGAATATTGCATCATAAAAAAACATTGTTTAGGTTAGTTACAGGCTGCTAGAGTTTGCTCTTCAAACGGGGGTCACTGGCGTCTTAATGTGATTCAATTCCGATTCAGTTTTGGCTCGCTAAAAATGATAGTTAAAACCTGAACTGAGTCGGAGTAGAATTGAGACGTCATGGTTAGGCCCCAGTAGGTGTACATTGCACCCGTGCCACGCAAAGCCGGGGGTATTCGTTAGTTTATTATAACTTGCACTCATGTCGAGATTTTCGTACGGTTACTAACTTTGTTTGACGTAAGAAAAACCACAAGTATTTTGATGACCTTACCTAATTTCTGATGTCTTTGTTTTAGTTTTTGTTCAAGTTTAATGAATAGAGGTTCGCCAGTTCAGTAGGCATTAGTTAAACATAAGCAGGAAAAGAAAAACAGGTAAGTCATCTCCGTGTCATTAGCTGTGGAGTTGAATGCTCAGACTACGTCTTTTTTACCCGACTGCGGCGAAGCCTAAAAGGAGGGTTATGTGTTTGCCGCGTTTGTACGCTCAGACATGACGGCATAGCGCTCAGA
This sequence comes from Pandemis cinnamomeana, assembly GCA_932294345.1. Classification (NCBI taxonomy): domain Eukaryota; kingdom Metazoa; phylum Arthropoda; class Insecta; order Lepidoptera; family Tortricidae; genus Pandemis; species Pandemis cinnamomeana. Next base: position 7,151,835 of record OW028721.1, read on the forward strand.
GTTATTTTATGATATAGTAACAGCCTTCTAAGCTTCATTCACGCTGGTTCATTTCACATGTTTTTTTTTCCATGGGCTTGTAGTCTATAAAGGTATTATATAGATAGAGGGAATGGGCGTAATTCTTAGGAATTATGTTATAGGCGCGATGCGGCTAGCAACCCATCACTATTTTGATTCCTTTTTCCACCTATGCGCCCACAATAGTAGTTAGTAGATTGCGGCTTCTGCGGCACTCACCGGCACCTTTGCGGAGCAAAAAAATTTTTATGCGTTTTTTGCTGCGGCAACGATTAAATGCCTTTTTTTAACCTAACCTAACCTAAACCCAATAACGTACGGATTTTTATGTGTTCCCACGATGATAATTCTGTTGGTAAAGTTTTTACGTATTGATTTGCGATCGCCTACTCACTATTAAAGCAGGTAGAGATAATGTGTGATAGGTGTGTTCTATTGTTACTGTTTTTCAAAGTAGGGTCACATACATTAATTTATTGGGATGGCCTGTATATTTCTTTGAAGTGGTTTATTTGTTTTTAAGAGCGTTGGTTGTTTTTGCTTTTTTCTCACGCAAAATCTATCGCAATGTCGTTGAAGCAACAATTTATGTAGGAATGGTAACGTTGACATGGGTCGTGAGAACAAGTAGAACAGTAATAATTTAAGAAAAACGATAAATATCTTATTTATTATGCATTGTAATGGTTTTTGTATTTTATGGAAGATAAAAATTCGATAAGAATAGGTAATATATAAAACTAAACACGATCAAACGAGTTTTTTTATTTTTATTTTAACTGGAAATAATCCGAGAGTGTTATACAGACCTACAGCGGTTAGAAAACGCGATCTAACATGTCGTTTCATGAAAAAAAGGCGTTAATTTTATAAGTTACAGGTAAAGCTGAGCAGGATCAAACACGTTGCATCTTTTTATATTTAAATAAGTATTTCGAAGGTTTATAAAGACACAGCTGCGCATAGGAAACGTGTTCCGACGTGTTGCATTAAACAGGTGTCTGTTTTATAGTTAAAGACAAAGCTGCGCATAGGAAACGTGTTCCGACATGTTGCATTAAGCAGGTGTCCGTTTTATAGTTTTTTGTCTTATCCTTAACATTAGTGTGGGTGTGTGTGTGTGTGTATGCGTGTGGCCAATAAAAGCGGCACTCCAAAAGACAGGACCGTCATTCGTTCAGATTGGTTCGCTTAAAAACCAGTACCTATCTAACTGGAACGGAAACAGTGTCGCCGGTGTACCTTCTGAATTGTTGACAGTTTTAAGTTTGGAACTCTCTGTCTACGTGCTATAATACTGCTACGTGCTGCTGCTACAAGATAAAATGGAGGTAAGCTTTAAACATTATGTATATCCGCCTTTGTACTTACATCTTTTTGTTCGCAACTTGTCTGTATATCCTAATTTTTGTACAATAAAGTGCGTACTTACTTATAAGTATAAAGACATTTCTATTTATAACAAGCCCCTCATTAATATTTTCTTTTTTGTTTTAGGCATCAAATGAGGACTCTGTTGATTACACTTTGAAACATTATTATTATGCCCATTTGAATGATGATGAAGTCCAGGACCCAAAACCACTAAAAATTCAAACCCAAAAACGAACTAACAGCATTGATGTATTCTTTGATAAGCCTAAAAAGAAGCAGGCAACGGAATATTCGTGTACAGTTGCCCATACTACAAATGGAGTTACCAATTATATATCTTCCCGCGTAGATGATGTTTCAAAGAGCACTCACCTTGTCAAAATCGATGTCTACGATATGAAAAAGTTGCGCGGTGTACCGAACGATCAACATTGGAAGTTCGCTGATACCAGAATCAAATACTACGCGCAAACTGAAGACGATGACCATTATTCTAACACAAAAGAATTGATCTACAAGATTACAAAATATATTGCAGCAAAAAACGACTGCAAAAAATATTCCTTCGACGCAAAGAAATAAAAAAGGCCGTAAGCCATAACTTATTTCCAACTCCACCCGCATCAAACCACATCCCCCCACCATGGAACAAATGATTTTTGGGTTATATAAGGAAAGCAAAACGAACCATAGAGCATCAGTTTCAACAGTCGTCAAAGTCAATCTACAACATGGACCTTCAAAACTCATTTTACGATGAAGACCTTTACGAACGTTGTGAGGACCTTTCGGATCTCAATAAGTCCCTTCTCGATAAGGAACTCTATGAACGTTGTGAAGAGATTGAGATGTTACACCTAAAGTCAAATGGATATTCACCTGCTTCGCAAGCTCAACAGTTCACTTTTTCCGGTATTAACCCTTTTTTAATAGAGTGGGAAGATGAAGAGGACACAGAAATGTACAATACTGAGGCGGCTTCTATTTCTGATGATGCATATGAACCTTTACTTCTCCATGAATTATGCTTTTCGCCTGTGTCGCAAAATGAATGGATAATGGAGTGGCAAGAATAAAACAAGAAGTTTGATAAGACACCGACTGAAATTTCAATTAAAGAAGATCTTTTGTAATATTATTAAGTATTTTTTAATGTATCTTTCAATAAAATTATTATAATGGGTTTCTGGCCTTTTAATTGTTGTTGTACCTATCCCTTGTGTAGTGTAGAGTGTGGAATATGAAAATAAATAGACATACTTCTTTGATATTATTATTTATTTCTTAAAAATTGATCTGAACATATTTCTTACAATCAAATCATTACAAATGGTATTTTCGGAAAATAAACTTAAAAAATCAAACATAGTTTTACCTTTAAACTTAAAATATATATAAACTAAACAGTATTCTCCACAAACCGAAGTTAACTGGTTCTGAATTGACACATGATTATAAAACCATTTCTTTGCATTTCTTTTTAAAAAAAGCTCATGATAACCAGAAGGCTTCCTACCAAATGAATCAAAGTATTCACCGTTGCCATTAATATCAATATGAATTGCTATCCAGTGAGAGCCAGGTTTTGAGTCCGGATCCAAATTGCTTATGATATAACCCGGAAGATTCACAAAAACAGGAATTCGATTAGCTGGGAAAACGTTTGATTCAATCGTGGGACAAATTTGCTTCATGCATAATTGTAATTCCTCAGTATCCATTACAAATTATTACATTTATTGATGAAATCGTTACGGAGGTCTAGGAACTAGTGATATAATGTTTTATAATCCTATGTTTATATAGGATCAATTCAACTATTGTAATCTACACTTACATCACGATTTTTATTTATTTCAATGATATTATCAAATTCTGCATAAACGATGCAATTAACGGTTGTAGTAAGGGCGCTTTCAAATCGAACTTCTAACCTCACACTACCATGTCTAACAAGATTCCAGTGAGAAGTAGAACTCGCTGATAAATCAGGTGTTAAATCAAAACACATCAAACAATAACCATTTCCATAATCATCTCTTGTTATTGAGTTGCCTTCATTAAGAAAATGAATACCAGTTCCAGAAAACAAGGTGTGATATGTAGATATCATTAAGCCATTACTGAAAGATGGTTGTAATGTTTTTGAAGGAATCTGATGGCCGTCCACATATAAACTGAATAAGTTAATATTGTGGTGGTGGAAGTTAAAAGGATTTAATTTTAAACTACCATTAAATGCTGTGTTATCAACAAAACCTATAATACATCTTTTTGGAACTTGCCCGAGAAAAATATTATCAAGCGTTTTGCCTTGTACCCCTGATGGTATTGTAAGTACTTTAACTTCTGCTCTTGTGATAGGATATTTTGCAGTCGTTGAAGCTAAAACCTTTTGATGTGCCAGCAAAACACTTGGATTGATTTTTGTTCTTCTAATTATTAAACTAGCATCCGTTATTCGAACTTTAAGTTTTTTATCTTGACTGCACATGAGATTAAAGGTCTCTTTTGACCGCACTAATTTGACACGGATTTCAACGCCATTTATTAAAAACTTTTCTTGATTAAATATATCACCGTGTAAGTGACCCATCATTTCAACTTCCTTACTGTCTTTAATAAATCCTTCTCTTTTAGTCCACCCTTTGTTAGTTGCATCAGTAAAATCCATATGATTCGCAGTGTCTTCATACCATAGCCCACATGTAAGATGAGACCCTTTTGCTGCTGGTCCATAATTCAGTAGAGTTTCCATGTATGCACGGTACGCATATGTATTATTAGGTGGTGATACTAATTTTTGATTTAAATATACATCCAACTGGTTAAAAAGTGAATGTAACCAATTATTCACCGGTGCAACATGAGTGTCTGCTGATTTAATGTTAGTACCATCTTGATTCAATACTTTGACTTTGACATGGAGTAAAGTGTGAGACAGGTCAATATAGTCATCACCTGATCCTGGAACTTGAAATTCAATCGGACCATCGTCAGTTAAAGACGAAATAGGTTTATAATGTATCCACTGTCCATTTTCTATACTTGTTTGCGTTGATGGAAGAGCAAACAAATCTAACTCCGACTTAGCGCATTCACACGAATTGTTATGTAAAAATGACATGGTTTAGTTGGAAAAGATATCGTTAATATTTATTTTCTTCTTATTTTTTTTTGTTCCTCTCCCTCGCAATGCTTTGGATGTAATGGTGCGCTCTCGTCTTTTTCTACTCATTTTATACCCCGATCCTGACATTAAAGAATCTATTTTTTCGTCAGCTTTTCTTTTTAAATTAGTGCTTGCATTCTTAAAACGAGACTTAATGGATTCATTCATAGGGTGCGCATTCATCATGTCAGTCAATAGACCAACACCTGCATTTAATGCTTCTTTTCCAACCGTTCTAAAACCACTAGATAATAGAGGAAAAACAGATCTAAACAGTCCTCCTAAAAAACTTCCTATACCATGTCCTCGCTGGTGAGGAACACCTTTGTAAATGATTCCTACCCCAGAACCAGCTTGATGAGAGTAATAATGTTCGTATGGACAAAGATTATTTCCTCGTCTATGATTCATTTTATTCGTCGAAAATGTAGCTTCACGCACGAAGTTCCAAACTGGAATGGAATCTTTCCTCCCGTATGCGTTCTTATATCAATTTCAACAGTATCAAACTCTCTACGTAAAACAGGTACGTAATGTGCAGGAGAAAAGCTATGCATTTTATATGCTCCATAAATGTATTTTGTTGGATCAAGTGGTATTATTCTTATTAACGATGTCATAACATCCCCTACCACTTGAGGTTGAACTATATCTGAATATATAAACAATTGTGATGGCAGCCCCAAATATAAATTAGTAGGGTATTTCCCAAGTTGACATTGAATAAGATTCGTATTCGGCTTAAAACCTAGCTGAAGGTTTAGTATTGGTGTTGCATGTACAGAAATGATGTCTTTATGTGCAGAAGTGATCTTAACAAGTTTCGAAATTCCATCATATCTGAAATTCACTTTGTTCTTCAATAATGCATTTTCATTAAAAGCAGATAAAAATTGTTCAATGTCATCATAAGTCGTAGCAGGGATATGTGACTTATATTCAATGGCAACAGGCTTGTTTTCGCCTGCTAATGTAACTTTTTTTTTACGTACACTACGTTTTCATGTTCTTGAACGTTGTACATTGAACACGGGTAGTGAAATTCCACTAATCCTACGACCCATTCTCCTTCTAATTTCACTGTCTTTGGTAGTTTTGTTAGAAAATTGGCTGTTGTATTTTCGGGGAAATACGGCACCGAACTGTTGCTTAACAAAGTTAAATAAAAACTATCATCACTCATATTTCTTCTAAACTCGATGCCGATATCCAACTATTAAATTTATTCGGATAACCTTTCCACTTCACAAGCACCTCCTTTCTGTTACCAACTCGCCTTGAACGTATTATTTTATCTATTTTATATACAATGGTGGGGTTATAAGTAACTTTCTGTAACTCTTTAGAATAAAAAGTGCCAGTGATTGGTTCATTCTGTAAGTCCTTTAAGGTATAGACAAGATGAGGTGATCTGTTAATGATTGATTCTATAACAAAGATTTCATCACTCCAATTGGTTTCATAACCTTTTTGAAATATGTGTTTGTATTTGGTTATTCTTACGTGATCACCAACACTTAAATTAGTATTAGTAAATGTTTTTACTCCGTTTCGTGGTTTATCGTAAAGATTAGTCCAAACAGTCATAATATTATTAAAGTTAACGTCTATCGGACACATTTTAATACTTGAATGGTAACTATGATTATATGAATACAGGAGGTCCTGTAAAATATCAATGTATTTATAAGTATTTTTATGGGTAAAATAGCGCCACATTTTCATTTTTAATGTTCTTTGAAATCGTTCTACAATACTCGCCTTTATGTCAGGATTATTTGTTGTATAGTAGTTTATTTTTTTACCTTCAAAATACTTTCTTACTTCTCTAGAAACAAATTCAGTACCTTTATCAGACTGAATGTGACGCGGAGTCGCCTTAGCTTCAGTAAATATATCTTCAAAGCATTTTTTTACTGTGTCCGAGTCCTTCTTTTTCATAGGTCTAGCAAAAGCATACTTACTAAATACATCAATTACACACAGTATATATTTAAAACCATCATTATATTGACTATAAGTACGCATGTCACTTAAATCTACTTGCCAAAGTTCATTATAGTTTGACAGGATATATTTGTTTCGTGTAAAACGTCTTTGAACTGGTTTATGTAATGTGTATGTTTCCTGAGACCGCAACCAGTTTGTAACCTCATTTTTGTCCATTCGACCATGCATTGCTTTAACTAACTTATCAATACTACTATAGCCGGCTGGATTAGATACATCGTAGTAAATCCTATTGATATCTAATAAGGGCTCCATCTTTCCCAATCTATTTTCTTTTTTGATAATCGGGCTGCTTTGTTTGAAATTGGTGTTGATGTTGACTGTCCTCTTACTTGGACTGATTTTGATCGAGTGTTTTCATATATTGGGGTTTTCTGGGCCTCATTCGATTGAAGACCATTTATATATTCTAGGTTAGTTGGGTTACCGATACAAGATGCAGGAACTCCGATATCTTTTAAAGTCGAAGCAAATTGTTTCCAACCAATTGGTTTTGCACGTTTGAGGGGTCGCAACGTATCACTTATCAAATCAATTATATTACTATCTGAGATAACTTGATTATCCAATACGATTTCTCCTCCTTCTTTCCACCAAATCTTTTCTTTATTTTTCAAAATGTTATCAAGTAAAGATTGTCCTTTTTTCGTATAAGTTTTTGGGATTAATTTTATGATATGAGATGGAGTAAACTGCACAGGGTAAGTCTGATCCGAAGGAGTACTATTAGCAGCGTCACCTTCAAGCCGTGTTGGATTTGGTAATGTCGTTTTATCTTCATTTTCTTCCTTTTTAACCATTAACTTCTCATAATCCTCATGAGAATTATTCATACTATCAAAAATTATTGGTATCTTGAACGGTTTCCGATCTGTTTCAGTTAAATGTAAAAATCTTTGCAGTGCTTGAGAATACAATGCCCATTTTTCACGATCTTCTATTTTACTTGCGAGTATTTTTTGCATATCCTCGTCTAAACGCGTCAGGGAATCTAAAGGTGTTTTTTCACTGTGTTTAAACTTCTCAATAAAATCTGGTTCTACTAAAATCATCTTCTTTGTGTTCTCCATTTTAACTATGTTAATGAGCTTAACAAACTACTTAAAACAGCTCCTAGTATAATTGGCAAGAATGCACCACCTTTTTGAACTATAATAGTCTTCCTTAATTTCTGTTTACCCTTTGAAACTAATTTACGTAATATATTTTTATGTTTATTTAACTTCGTTTTTTCTGTTTTTTCTAATGGAATTTTACCCTTTAAAACGTTGTAAATGCACTCACAAATAATATTTATTTCGTCTTCGTCACAAGCTTTAAGTAAGGCTTTACGATATTTTGGTTTGAGCGTATGCAAAGCTTGAAGTAGATGTTGATGTGTGATTACTCTACCAGGCATCATTTACTACTGACTAAGACTAGTTGGTTTTTGTCATATTTAAAGCCTTTTTTTGGAATATATACTGTACAATATTTATCAAAGGGGAACACTTTAGTTTTAAAACGACATATATCATCTGTGCTTTGTTTCAAATCAATCATCAGATAACCATGTGCTGACATAGTTGCATCCTTGTAGGCTTCTTCAACAAACTTTGAATTTTCTGGATAAACCTGTCGAGACAAGTAGCGTATTTGAGTTTTGTCTCTAGGATTTTTAAAATAAACTATGTAGGTGGAGTTCAAAGATATGTCACGCTGTCCTTTTCCTTGATGAAATAAATTTTGAGTTATATAAAAAACACTTAAATTTCTGTGATGGCTGCCCTTAGTAAAAATATCAACAATACGTCCATCTGATTCTCTCATTAAGTCATCGATTATAAGAAGTTTAGGTTGTTCCCCATCAAACATACTTAAATCAGGAATGCCTTGAACATAATCAATACCATTCAAATTATAAAGCGGTTGCATTTCATCATAGCACCACACTACTTGATTAAACTCTACATTACACATTTGACTGGCACTTTTCAAAAAATTTGTTACAAAGTTTGATTTTCCACAACCACTCGGACCTGCGATAATAGCAGTAAATGGATGGATAAAATGGTTCATTATTAACAAAAAATCTGTCTTTCCTCTCTCAAGTTTATAACGAAAATAAAACGCTAATATGAAAATATGTATATATATAACGTGACGTAAAAAAAAACTTTTTCGTTTTAAATAAATTTATTATTGCTTAAATAAAAATACAAGAACTTAAGGATAACATTTTTCTTATTCTAAACATGCACAGATATAACATTGAATTGAAAAAAGTAAATAAAATAACAATAATTATTGAAAGTTAAGTTTCTATCTAAGTAGGTTACCTTAATTTATAATGACCCCAAGCTAAAGTGTCAAACGAATCTTTACAAAGATATCGTTTAGTGTCAGAATGGGAAAGCGAGATTTTGTTTATTTTTTGTGTAAAAATTACATGTTTAATGGATCGAAATCGACACATTTCTGATAATATATATTCTTTTTCATTTAGGCAACGCTTGTAATCATGAATTTGAAACTTCTTAGTCACGCATTTGTTTACACCTTTAGCCTTAGCCACAATATTGTTATCAACGTTTAAGGCATACATTTTGGATCTTAAGCCTACGAATTCGTTTAAAATTTTTCCATTATTTTCATCCTTAAAATATCCTATTTTTTTCTTATTTATACATGGAAATCCGTAAATATTATTAGACTCGTAGTCGGATGTATCAAAACGGCTTTTAAGGTCATGTCTTATGTCATGATAGAAATCTTCCGTAAAAATTTGATAAATCAAACTGTCTGTGTCCGTGTATAACAGTTTTAGATTTTTTCCAAATTTTTGCTTCATGTAATCATAGTGAAAGTCATACATTAACGTTTTCGATATATCCAATATACAGAAGCCTAAATAAATAGGTTTATTATAAATTATTTTGGTTTTTTTTAATTGTACCGCTGCTAAACTTTCCGAAAAAATTGAAATACTATGGAATTCAGGCCGAGCTACATAACTTTGAATTCCTTTGATGTGACCGTGATTAGTCCAATGCGTTAATAATTTAACATCAACCCTTTTCTCAATGTTTTCCATAGTCTTCCCAAAAACTGCGTTATTCATCAACTTATAAAAGTCTTTTTCGAAATCCGTTTTTGCAGTTGTTCTTAATGTAGTATTTAAATCTATATATTTTTGAAGCCAGTTACTTTGTTTGAATTTTAAAATTCTATGAACTTTTATTAAATTTAATCCATTGTCTAAACATTGTATGAGATTTCTGTAGTGTACAATATATTTTATTTTATTGTTTAAATTTGGAACCAATTTTTTTTGTCTACTTTCATCAACTATTATGTGCTCTGGGCAAAATGGGACGTCTGAATGGGAATCGTGCAATGAATCGGGATATTCTAGATCGACTTCTAATATGTATCCATAATTAGCATCTTTTGAGATTCTAAAATCAGTTTCAGGATCAACCCATTCAAATTCACCAACAGGAAGGTGCTGGGACATCGCCCAACCGTATAAGTTATTAGCGTCGAGGTAAATTAGATACGATGTGGCTTGATCAGAATCAAAGTCTGGCATGTAGTGATTATTTGATTTAGCATATCGATTACTGCATTGTGATATACCACCTCTAAGTCCTTTTTTAATGAACGAAACTTTATCAAAGTCAGTTAAAAGTTCAAGTTGAACTCCAGTTATTTTAAGCATAGCATCCCAACTGAGACCAGGTGCGGTAAAGTAATGTGCAGGATCTAGGTCATAAGTTTCAATGCACACAGAACGGAAATTCTCGAAGATGTCTGTTAATAGAAGTACGTCTGTTTTTAAATACAAGTTGGAATAATCCAACATTGTGTTACAATTGAAATTATTCCAAACGTTTTGTGCATGTTGATAATCTTCACTTGTTATACAGCTGTCTGTTAGAGAGCTATAAAAATCACCTATTTTAGGTAGCGATGACGCTTCAAGTGATTCATTCGATTTCATAAATTCATAGGGAAATATTCCCTTTTGCTTTAAAAGTTTAAAATCTTCATCCCTGGGGTATTGCTTCCTCAGTTCAATAAATTGATATTCTTGAAGGTTTCTAGCTAAGCTATCTAAACTACTCGACATAAATCTAAAGGAATCGACAAATCTCAGTGACAAAAATCTCTTATCAAACTTGAGTTGTTTGCTAAAAGAAATATATTTTTCTTTATTTTGGGGGATGACATCGATAGCTCCTTCACGGAAATTCAAAGCTTTTACAATGAAATGTGCATCATAATTAGAAAGATTGTGAAAAAATACTGGAACGTGTGCGGGAGGTGTGAATTTATTATCACATACCTTATGAGCCACGTCTTGAAATTTACCTGTAGTCCAGTCATAACTGAAAACGCTTTGAGATTTCAAGTCGTTATCACATATAAAACATTTATTATTAACATTTGAAATAATATTTAAATCATCCTGATTCAATGGGATCGGATTTTTCCGAAAGCGAATTAATTTATTTAATTTTTCCAAGTCACTATAAAGGGAATCCATGAATACTTTAGCACAATCTGAGCCGGTGTATGTACAATATTTCGAAAGACTATCATCGAATGAGCACTTAATAAAATAACCAAAACTATACATTTCATGTTGTTGAATGTTTTTTGTGTAAGATTTAGATGTATCTGGGTCGCAAGATGCTATTGGATTTAAAAAGGCTTCAAAATCAGCATACACCACAAACGGTAATTTAAGCTTTCGTTGATATTTATCAAAAATAAGCTTATCGCATGAAATTTCATCGCCAAACCAATTTTTTTTTGTCTTTTCATGATTCGGCAGTTCAACAACAACATGACCGCAGTCATTTTTTTGATGATTGGTTAGTTGTTCACTTGAATAAAATGCTAGTAAACAGCCATCACAAATGTGAAAGCTGCAATTGGTTGTTGATATTTGACGGCTTACTAATCGAGATAAATTTTTTATGTAACAGTAATGACCCTGGCTACCCTTAGATATGAAGAGTAAATTTATATGCGTTGATTTACGACATTTAGTAAAATAGAGTGGACCGTTAACTTCATGTAATTTTAAGTTTTCATTATAACAAAGTCCAAAAACATTGATGCTTAAATCATTTAATTTTTCTACTTTATGTATATCTGTCAATTTAACTGGAAATGGTACATCAGCAAATTTTAATTTGTTTTGATTTTTAATATATGACGACACTCTCTGGGAACTATCTTTAACCGGATACAAGGCCGATAGCAGTGCCCATTTCAAACACTCGTGGTCATAGTTTTGCACGTTAATGATTGCTTTTTTGGTTTTAATATCGTGTGGTAAGTCAATGTATGAAGAACCACGCAATGGATTAAATTGGTTAATGTTCATATCTATGTATTTAATATGTTTTAGACTCCATCCACTATCTTTTTTTTCAAAATTTGAAATTTTAGTAACTAACGCATTTTTTAAATTTTCGAAAAAAGTTTCTTTGTCATCACCTTTACAAAGGGTCCAACTCAAAACATTAAAATCAAAAAAATTTATAATTCCTTTAGATTCTTGTATAAATTCTGCATGCAATATAAAACTAACTTTGAATATGGTTAGCTGAGTAACTGTCTCGTCTATTAATTGATTGAGAGATGTTTTAATTCTTTCAAAAAAAAGTTCAGGTGTTTCAAATTCATGATTTCTTTTTCTCTGGTCCGACACTATCCTATAAGTTAATAACCTATTTCCAAATGCAGCTTCAATTAATTCAACATTGGGCTTAGAATGTTTAAATTTTACACAGTTATTTTTATGTACGTTACTTTTTAAATGCTGTGTATAGTACCTTCTTGACACGTTTCGTTGGCAGATTTTGCACTCGACGGTGTCACCAACAATAGGAGAAGGCGGCGGTTCAGTTGTCGTCCGAGAAGTTGATGGTTGCTGAGACCCAACGGTTTGTAGTGGTTCTATGACAACAGCAGAAGCCGACGACGAATCACGAGGTGTGGAAGATTCCTCTGATACGCGTTTTCTTTTAACTCCACGTGTTACAGTTCTAAAAAAAAAAAAAGAAAGTTAGATATAAATACAATATTTACCAGAATTTCTCAACTATTACTCATTACTTGGAGCAAGGAATTACCTGTTTTATTTGATTGACAAATAGAACAATACGCTTCCATGGGTAATACACCATCTATCTCATCGTACTGCGAAGTTGACAATGCAAAATCGGTAAAGTGCCCATTGCAAGGCGTGATATACGGTTTGATATCCGGATCGCAAGCTATCGTTGCACTAAGTTTTCCACTTATGTACCACAATCTTAGATATTTATGAAAACTTTTTAATAACACTAATTTACTGAACATTTTAATATCCTCACTAGTCAATGACATCATGATGTTGAATAAAAATATTTCTTTAAGAATGCTGCTTATATTGGGTTGGGTTCACCACCCCACTGCTAGCTAAAAAATCAAAAAAATAAAACTAGTTTAAACATGCTTAAAATATTAATACTTACAAATTTGGCGACTGATTCTCGAATTTCTCACAATGTTCATAGAGTTCCTTATCGAGAAGGGACTTATTGAGATCCGAAAGGTCCTCACAACGTTCGTAAAGGTCTTCATCGTAAAATGAGTTTTGAAGGTCCATGTTGTAGATTGACTTTGACGACTGTTGAAACTGATGCTCTATGGTTCGTTTTGCTTTCCTTATATAACCCAAAAATCATTTGTTCCATGGTGGGGGGATGTGGTTTGATGCGGGTGGAGTTGGAAATAAGTTATGGCTTACGGCCTTTTTTATTTCTTTGCGTCGAAGGAATATTTTTTGCAGTCGTTTTTTGCTGCAATATATTTTGTAATCTTGTAGATCAATTCTTTTGTGTTAGAATAATGGTCATCGTCTTCAGTTTGCGCGTAGTATTTGATTCTGGTATCAGCGAACTTCCAATGTTGATCGTTCGGTACACCGCGCAACTTTTTCATATCGTAGACATCGATTTTGACAAGGTGAGTGCTCTTTGAAACATCATCTACGCGGGAAGATATATAATTGGTAACTCCATTTGTAGTATGGGCAACTGTACACGAATATTCCGTTGCCTGCTTCTTTTTAGGCTTATCAAAGAATACATCAATGCTGTTAGTTCGTTTTTGGGTTTGAATTTTTAGTGGTTTTGGGTCCTGGACTTCATCATCATTCAAATGGGCATAATAATAATGTTTCAAAGTGTAATCAACAGAGTCCTCATTTGATGCCTAAAACAAAAAAGAAAATATTAATGAGGGGCTTGTTATAAATAGAAATGTCTTTATACTTATACGCACTTTATTGTACAAAAATTAGGATATACAGACAAGTTGCGAACAAAAAGATGTAAGTACAAAGGCGGATATACATAATGTTTAAAGCTTACCTCCATTTTATCTTGTAGCAGCAGCACGTAGCAGTATTATAGCACGTAGACAGAGAGTTCCAAACTTAAAACTGTCAACAATTCAGAAGGTACACCGGCGACACTGTTTCCGTTCCAGTTAGATAGGTACTGGTTTTTAAGCGAACCAATCTGAACGAATGACGGTCCTGTCTTTTGGAGTGCCGCTTTTATTGGCCACACGCATACACACACACACACACCCACACTAATGTTAAGGATAAGACAAAAAACTATAAAACGGACACCTGCTTAATGCAACATGTCGGAACACGTTTCCTATGCGCAGCTTTGTCTTTAACTATAAAACAGACACCTGTTTAATGCAACACGTCGGAACACGTTTCCTATGCGCAGCTGTGTCTTTATAAACCTTCGAAATACTTATTTAAATATAAAAAGATGCAACGTGTTTGATCCTGCTCAGCATTACCTGTAACTTATAAAATTAACGCCTTTTTTTCATGAAACGACATGTTAGATCGCGTTTTCTAACCGCTGTAGGTCTGTATAACACTCTCGGATTATTTCCAGTTAAAATAAAAATAAAAAAACTCGTTTGATCGTGTTTAGTTTTATATATTACCTATTCTTATCGAATTTTTATCTTCCATAAAATACAAAAACCATTACAATGCATAATAAATAAGATATTTATCGTTTTTCTTAAATTATTATACTGTTCTACTTGTTCTCACGACCCATGTCAACGTTACCATTCCTACATAAATTGTTGCTTCAACGACATTGCGATAGATTTTGCGTGAGAAAAAAGCAAAAACAACCAACGCTCTTAAAAACAAATAAACCACTTCAAAGAAATATACAGGCCATCCCAATAAATTAATGTATGTGACCCTACTTTGAAAAACAGTAACAATAGAACACACCTATCACACATTATCTCTACCTGCTTTAATAGTGAGTAGGCGATCGCAAATCAATACGTAAAAACTTTACCAACAGAATTATCATCGTGGGAACACATAAAAATCCGTACGTTATTGGGTTTAGGTTAGGTTAGGTTAAAAAAAGGCATTTAATCGTTGCCGCAGCAAAAAACGCATAAAAATTTTTTTGCTCCGCAAAGGTGCCGGTGAGTGCCGCAGAAGCCGCAATCTACTAACTACTCACAATCTTGCTAAACGTGGCCTGTAGGTCTTGTTATCTTAGGCTCTGTCTACCCCGTAAGGGATGAAGACGTGATTTGTGTATGTGTGTGTAAAGTATTTACCACGTCACGTTATGAAATTATTTTAAAACCCACTCCACGCATTTCCGCGTCATGTCATGCTGCGGCGACCGCAATGCGCAACAACCCCCTTAATCGATGGATTAAATGGGTACTTAGTACAGTCGACCAAGAAAATGCTTTATCATTTCTATGGCAGTTCTTCCATCAGAAAAAAGCAATAAGGTTGATTATCACATGACTTGTGAGTGAAAACAGTCTTTGATGTTTTTAGCCGTACAAAAGACATTGAACCTTGAGGTGGTAAAGGACGTTCTTAGTTGACTCAGTTTGAAGGAATAAGTAGATATAAAGAAAAAATTGAATGTGACACGATATTTGGTATATCGGATGAAATATATCGATATTACATTCGATTGAAGCGATATATCGCGTACATGTATCGATATTACTGTATATTAACTCGGTTTAAACTTTGCCTCAATGGCTGTCTGTAGGAAATTCCTGCTATATTAAGTTGAATAGAGTTCATTGAACAATTTCTTGAATAACTTTAAGACAGAGACAGTAGATAGAGCCCAAGGTAACAAGACCTTTTAGGCCACGTTTAGCATGATTTTTGGCGCATAAGTGGAAAAGGTAATCAAAATAGTTATGGGCTGCTAGCTGCATCGCCTATAACAAGCCTATAACATGACTCCTACGCTAAGATTTTCGCCGATTACCTCGACTAAAGACCATTTACTTAAAATATGTAACTTCCATTATTCGTCTAAGTTCAAAACCAAAAATGTAATTAAGTAAATGCTTTATTATACAAACACAAAGAAACAGAGCCGAATCACAAAAAAAGACATTAAATATATCCACAAAGGCGAACCTATCCCTATAAGGGATCTCTACCAGTTAACCTTTGAGTAAATGAGAAGAGCATTAAGCGAGGGACCGACAAAAAAGAGTAAGTTTAAAATATCCGTATAGTTAACACGTTGAATGCGAGGCTCCATTTTTAAAACTTACGCTCAGTGCTATACATACCAATTTGGAATTGTAACATATTTTTTTATTGGTGCGGTACAAGACTATAAAGGCTTGTAATTAGACGATTAAGTTTTGCTTAATAAATCTTAATTGGTACTACAAATTATCAATTTAAGGATTGCAATAGGAAGTTGACGAACTGAATCACCTAAATTTATCGTCGCCACGAACTAGTGGCTTTGGTTTAGGAATTATAAGATGTCTAATTAACGATACAAAATTGACTTGTACCGCACCACGGGAACAGGTTTAAGTTATTTGTATCGATAATTTGGTAGGGAGGGGAAATATAGTAAAACAAAATAGGTATCGAGATTTATTTATTTTTATATTTTGTTTATTTGAGATAAATTAGAGTTTTTAACGAGATCAATGTTTATAATTCCTTTTTGAAATGTATGTACTTTCTTTTTTCCTGCCATTCTTCTATTTTTCAGTTTAGTCCTTGATAATGTTTCTATTATATATTCCCTGAAATTCAGCAAGCTATCATTTTTATTATTCTTTGCCTTGTATAAAATCCATACATTTATTTACTATGCATGTACCGAACAAAATACTCATCATTAATTTTCGATACCATTTTAAGCCTCTTTTTAAATGATGAATAGTAGGATGTCATCTAGTCACTAAACTACACAAACTACCACGAAACTAAACAAACGAACGTAATTTAGTAAACGCCTCAGTACATACAAGTCTGCATTGGTCACCGCACTAGCCTGCACTGACAAGTTCCCGCGGTGCGATACAAGACGGTAGCATACGAGACGCTTTTGACCAGTACCGCACTGATTGTATTTTTTTGTCATCCAGTGCGGTACGACTCGAATTAGTCTTGTATGTTTTTAAGGCTCCTATTGGATAGTATTTAAAGCCATAACAAATAATGTATACTTGACTCTTTCTGGCCATCAGGATTTCATAGTCAAATCGTTCCCGCACCAGACAGAGACAACCTATTTTCTAACGTCGCACCAAGCGAAAGTCCAATACAATTCCAAATTGACTTGTACCGCACTCAACGTGTTAAAGCCACAATAGAGCGTAGTACGTCTCAAAATACAATAAACAATTAATAAATAGGTAAACTACTAAATATCATTGCACACATGCATGCGTACACAGACAGATCACATAGGTACAATATAATATGAGTACACAAATGGAGATGGTGTGAGCCACAAAATGTAAATCCAACCTGCGTGTACTTTTCTTAAAAAAAAAATTATCATAAACACATTCTTCTATTGTCATATCTATCAAATGCTGACCGAATAATTATTTTGCAGAATAATAAAACTTATGCAAAGTGATGAGTTGATCTATTTAATAATGTATAAAATAAGTGAAGCTAAGCTATGGATACAATTGATTGAATCTATTAAAATTTTATAAATAAGCATATAACTACGGTAAGTATGTTTAGGACTATAAATTAAAAGTAAGACTTTCTCGGTGATTGTTCGATTTCAAACCGAAACTTGTTAATTTTCCAAACAGTATAGTATTTAAGCTCTCGTAAATTTCTACGGTAGTCACCAGTGGCGTGGCGTCCATAGAACTCGATTCCCACCGGGTTGCCTATTTTAATGCAGTTGGGCACGTTTATTTAAATAGTACCTATCATAAGAAATAGTACAAAGCGACTGACTCGTCGAAATGTTACAACATAACATATAATCGTGCAAGCATCAAAAACCGTATTTAATTACTATATGTATAACTTGCTTTCAGATCGGTTGACCCGAGAATGAAACGCGATGAGTCGATAAAGAGCGTCAGTAAGTATACGCCGACGCGGCGCCTGAGTGGGCAAGGCGCCGGACTCGCTCTCGGCTTCCGTCAGAATTCGCTTACTATCAGCGCGCTCGCTCAGCAGTCCGCTTACTTAGCCGAGAAAGCGCTCAAAGAAGGGTAAGATTCCGTTAGAAAACTAGACAGGAAAATGCAGGAAGCTAGGCTTTCACTAGAACTAACTTAGGTACCTACTGCCAACGCGCTCGCTCCGCAAACCGCTTACTAAGCCGAGAAAGCGCCGTAAGAAGGGCAAGTTCTCGTGAGACAATAAAACGAAAGAAGCAGTAGGGTAGGTTTTTACGCGAAAAGGCACTGTCAGCGCGCTCGTTCAGCAGACCGCTTACTGAGCCGAGAAAGCGCTCCAATAAGGGCAAGTTCTCCTAAAATAACTAAACAGGTGGATGCAAAAGGCTCGACTTTTCCTAACATTCCTTTATCTACTACGAGTAGGTATAAGCGTCCTAGAATAGCAGTCCGCTTACTAAGCTGAGAAAGCTCTAAGTGATTTTAAGGATTTAACTTTTACCCTAAATATTCTACTTTTATTAGATTTTAAAGACTACATATCTATTTGAAAGAAAGAAATAAATAAAAAAGTTTATTTATGACAACACAATAAATAAATAAACACTACTTAAATACTATATGACAAACTCCATAAATAGTCATAAAACGTTTGCTGAGTTTCTTCATAAGTATATTTATATCATTATTTTCATTCCTTTCAGAGATCAGGAGAATCTAGGTACCGCTGTTTCCATCCGAAAGCTTGTAAGTATTTGTCTGTGATCAATTCACACCCGATTAGGTATTAGTAAACTAGATAGACAATGCAATTACAAGAATTGACCCATCAAACTTCGGTCTGTTCTTTCCCCAAATTGCTATTTTGAATTGTATGAAGTATTTCTAGGATCTGCTGCTGGTGTTAATTGAAAGAAAGAAAGAAAGAAAGAAGAAATTTATTCCTTTTTGCAAGACACACAAATATATGATAATATACACAATTTTATAGAAAATGAACAAGGTAAAACAAAAAAAAAACATACAACATAAAAAATAGATCATCAGCGTTGTGTGTCTTCGCAAAAGACACCTGCAGCACTGATTTTCAGCCAGACGATTGAATTGACTAGAAGTTGTAACCTTTTCACAGTTCAGGTTCGCGAAACCATGGGAGTTCCTTCTCCTGTTCGTCGGGGTGATCATGGCCAGCTTAAACGGCCTGTTCGTACCTCTCGGGGTGATCATTTACGGCGAGTTCACGTCATTGCTGATCGATCGGACGGTGATGACCGGAACGTCGAGCAAGACTTGGTCTATCGAACTGTTTGGCGGCGGTAAAATACTGTGAGTATAAATAAACACTGTCACTACATAGTATGAAGCAAAGTCGCTTTCCGCTGTCTGTCTGTCCGTATGTATCTATGCTTAGATCTTTAAAACTAGGCAACGGATTTTGATGCGGTGTTTTTTAATGGATAGAGTGATTTGTATGTATAATTCTACGCAGACGAAGTCGCGGGCAGAAGCTAGTAATATTATAAAGAGATGTGTGATGGAAGTAATTGGCTTGGACGTAACTATGAGGAAATCTAATAAGTTTTGTTTGAGGACTTTGAACGTGGTAAGGTTTCATGTTACTTTAAAATGTCATTATTTTATCAAGACTTAAGCCATTAGACTTGCAAGAAAACCCTTGCCAGTTAACATTGCCAGGCCGCGACGTCGGCACTACTAGTGTGTGCCATTTACTTCTAGAGGATAGTGACGCGTCTCTTATGATTACGTTATTGGCTGAAAAACAAACCCTAAGGACCTGTTCATTTGACGCGTTTAACGCGCGAGAAGATACGCGTGTCGATACTCTCGCGTTTTCGAGATAGTAGAGCAGTGATGGGCAAACTACAGCCCGCAAGCCGGCTCCGGCCTGCGAAGAAATTGGATGCAGCCCTTCGAAATTAACAGTGTTATGGCCCGCGATGATGATATTTTAAAGGTCCTGCTGTATGAAATTGAATAATAGACGCATAGGCAAGGAGCCTTTGGCAAAATTCTGGCTCTCCTCTGGAATATCTGTAATTTTCTGGCCCGTCATAAACAAGGTTTGCCCACCACTGTGGAACTACAGACATTCGGGCCAGAGGATGTCGCGCGTTTCCTCATACGCGCGTAAAGCGCGTGCACTACGCTGGACTCTGGTTAACCAACTACAGTAACTGCAACGTGCTTTAGCCCTCACTTGTTTATTTTAACGCAGAACGAACGCAAGCGCCGAAGAGAACCGTCTTGCGTTAATCCGTGACTCGGAGGCGTTCGGCGTAGGCTGCGCCGTGTTTTCCCTGCTCCAGTTCATTGTGGGAGCCATCAGCGTCGACCTATTCAATTATGTGGCCCTCAAACAGGTAACATAGGTTTATATTCGAGAATTCTCGAAGCGAGAAATTCCGGAAAATCTGGACATACTCGAAAGGAAAAAAAAAAGAAGTCGAGAAAAAGCGTCTTTACCTTCAAGAAATATGCCAAATACCAATATTGAGTCCAGATTTTGGTGTTCTTTTAAATAGTCATGCTTTATTTAGTAGGGCCTTGTGCAGGGTCCGCTTGCATCGCTACCATCGTCTTACTCGCTAATCCTGCCGCCAAGAAAGAAGCAGTGCGCGCTGCTGTGTTCCGGCGCGGAGAGTAAGATAACCGGTGAAATTACTGGCACCTGAGGTATTTTATCTTAGCTTTTTAACTTGGCAACGTATCTGCAACGTATTTTACGACGCCCAGGCTGTAAGTAGCAATTTATCGCCAACTACGTGAGCGGAAATTTCCACTTCCTGACCAGGGGAAGTATTGTGTGTACACACCTCGGGCGGTGATAAAGAAAGCTGGTCGCATGTTTATCGCCCACGCCTTTGTCGTGGGACAAGGTCCTGCAATCTGAGACATTCTTTATTTCACCACCCTCTGAATCTAATTTACTATTTACCACTTACAAATTGTACCTACGTGTGATCAGCTTTCAACGCCCCTGACTCGCCCATAATTGGAAAACGTAGAAACAATTGAATTTGAAGAATGCATTTAGAACATTATAATTCTGAAAACGTGAGACACACTTTATTTGAACAGATTGAAAGGGTGAAAGAGAGGTTTTTGCGCGCCGTGCTTCGCCAAGACATCGGCTGGTACGATCTGAACACAACCATGAACTTCGCAACCAAAGTTTCCGAGTAAGTTCAAAACTACTATTTTAGATTTATTTGTAAATGAAGGAGCCGCAATAAAAACACGTCCCACTTTACGCGAAGTCCTTACTTTTTTTTTAAATATGTACCGAAAATTTGCTAGATTTGTATCTGATGTTTTAGAGGCTCTTTCTTTTGCAGTGACGTCGAGAAGTACCGCGAAGGCATCGGTGAGAAGGTCCCTATGCTCGTCTACTTGGTAATGTCTTTCGTCACGGCCATCGTCATATCGTTCTACTACGGCTGGGAGTTGACGCTGGTCATTCTGTCTTGTACTCCTGTTATTATAGCAACAACTGCTGTAGTTGCTGCGGTGTGTATTCTTAAAAGATCATCTAAAACTACTCTATTATTGTCACCCTTGCCAAATACTGACGGCGATTTGTTTGCGCTCACAGGTCCAATCATCATTGACAACGCAAGAATTGAAAGCTTACAGTATAGCTGGTGTTGTAGCTGAAGAGGTGTTGTCATCAATTCGGACTGTAGTCGCGTTTGGAGGGGAAGAAAAGGAAATACAAAGGTATCATCATCACTATCATCTCTAGCACACACTCTCTAGTACGCACTTCACTACCGAATAAAAGTGATTCAGAATGAGAAGGCTTGGGCCGTAGTTCTCATGCAAGCCCCGTGTGGAACTTCACTCACCATTGAACTGCTTTGGAATAAAATTTCCTCGCGATGTTGCCCTCCACCGAAAAACTCATGGTAAATTAAAAGTAAAATTTCGCACAAGTAAGTTCCGAAAAACTCAGGTAACCCAGCCAGAGTTGGAACCCATGATCTTTAGAGAGCTAGATAAACTCGAGACTGGAATTTTATATTTGTCACTGCTATTTTTTTTTTCAGATATGCGGTCCGCCTTAGTCCAGCTAAAAAGACTGGCGGCAAAAAAGGAATGTATTCAGGCATAGGAAGTGGCGTGATGTGGCTCATTATTTACGCGACGTACGCTTTGGCGTTCTGGTACGGAGTAGGCCTCATCCTGGAAAGCAGGCACGAAATTACACCTGTGTATACGCCAGCTGTTCTCATGATAGTAAGTTACCTGAATATCAGCTTTACAGATATTTAGCTGGACAAAAATTTTAGTTATCTCCTCAGCATGTGTCAGTTCTCTACTGGACAAGGGCTTCTCCCATGGCACGTTTAGAAGCTCAATCTTTAGCCCTCCTTTAATCCCTGTCCACTGCCTTACGAATTTCATAGCCCTACACTACAGGGCACCCACGCATACGTTTGCCGACACGTGGTCTCCACTCAAGAGCCCGCCCCAACGGCCATATGTAACTGGTCCGATGCAACTTCGCTTAACTTATCTTTGAAATACTGTGAAATAACTCATGGGGTCCTTTAAATTTCTAGATATTCTTCAGCGTGCTACAAGGAGCGCAGAATGTAGGTCTGACGTCCCCTCATCTCGAAGCTATATCAACCGCCCGGGCGTCTGCTGGCGCTATTTTTGAAGTTCTCGATAGGAAACCTACCATTGACAGCCTTTCGACTGAAGGCACTAAACCACCGTTAGACGGAGATTTGGAGCTAAGAGACGTTAGCTTTAGATATCCAGCGAGAAACGATGTTATGGTGAGTTAGGGTTAAGTTTGATATAGCTAACAGCTTTTAAATTCTTTATAATGATGTTTTTACTAACAGATTCTCCGATTTCTGATCGATCTACATTCCTTAACCGATCTTCGATTGATGGATTTATTGGCGTAGTAGTATTTAACCACTATTGCCTGTATTAGTTGCTTCGTAAAGTTACAAATAGGTACTTTGCTGAAATATATGGGTGAAAAAATGTGTCAAGACTGCGTATAGTTGTCTAGATTTTCATTGCTTTACTTACTCTCCTTTTAATCGATTAGGTCCTCAACAACATATGCCTGAAGATAAACCGTAACGAGACCGTAGCGCTGGTGGGACCCAGTGGTTGCGGCAAGTCCACTGTCCTTCAGCTCTTGCAGCGAATGTACGATCCTGACGCAGGAACAGTGTACGCTTCTGATAAAGATCTGAAAGAAATCAATGTCAGGCATCTGAGGAACCATATCGCTGTGGTGGGGCAAGAGCCTGTGCTCTTCGCTGGAACCATTATGGAAAATATCAGGTGAGAACATGGGAGTAGCGACTCTCTAGGGGTTGCTGGTTCTCAGGTGTGAACTGCTTAATCGTTATCCTTCGTTCTATCCATAAAAATAGAAATAATATGAGAAATGGAGAACTGGTAAACGAGGCATAACCTGAAGACTAGGAACATTAATATGAGCTCTTCTTTAGTGCTGTTTCGTGAATGTTTTGAGGTGTTAAAATTAGATGTCTGTTTTTGTTATAGAATGAGTAATCCATCTTGTACTGACGATGAGATTATTGTTGCGGCGAAGCAAGCTTATTGCCATAATTTTATCAAAAAGCTACCGGAAGTGAGTACCTATATAACTATTATTCTGATAAAAGCAATTGAGATACCTACTTTCAAAATCCCTTCTACTACACCACTACAATACGAAGTAATCTGATATTTAGATACGAAAAAAAGAGGGTCAGTTGGTTCGTTTGCGGTTTTTATCTGTAGAATATATCTGTATCTCGGGGACTATAAAACCAATTCTAAGAGCATTTCGCTAATAGAATAACAGAAAGAACGTAAGATAGGTAATTCATCTCAGGAAAGTGATAGATTCCTGCGAGCCTAAAAGACAGCCAGCCATCATTAAAAACGCTGTTCTCTACAGGGCTACAACACTTTAATTGGTGAAAGAGGTGCGCAGTTATCAGGAGGTCAGAAGCAGAGGATAGCTATTGCTAGAGCGCTGGTGAGAAGACCCAAGATCTTGCTCCTGGACGAAGCCACATCAGCCCTGGACTCCCACAGCGAGGCGAAGGTGCAGAGAGCCCTGGACGCAGCCGCCCACGGACGGACCACCATCATGGTGAGCCACAGGTAGATACATTAGTAAAATAAGTTGGTAAAAGGCATGATCGAAACGAAGAAGTTCAAAAGTTTTCACAGTTTTAAAAGATTCACGGTTTCTAACATAAAACATATTAAATGTTTTCGTCGTAAAGACCTCGTTGTCTATCTGGAAACCATTGTATTTACCGCTACGTCTCTATTGGAGTAAATTTGAACTTACGAGGCAGCAGTCAGTAATTTTTGAAGTGAAAACTTCTTTAGTGGCGTTGCACACTTTTTGGGATGGGTAAAAAATGTTAAACTCGCGTCAGGTCTCGTGACCGTCAGGACACGTGACCTGATTGAAAATACGTAAGACGGAGGGAGAGTTGCTGCTGGGTCGTTTAAGCGGCGCTGGGGGCTTGCGCGAGTGTGCGTGGATGTAGTTTTTTTTAAGATCATTAGTCTCAATTGGATTGTCGGTCTGAACATCCTTGCGAAGATTTTTGTGACTCCTTGGTACAATTAGGTAATTACTGACTTTTTTAATGTCTCTCTCGTTGCATTACTTAAAGCAAGTATCTGGACCTAGAGTTTTCGCTTGTACTCCATCGAAAGAGATCTATCTCGCCCATCTTAAATAAACACTCATTATTTTTGAGTTTTTTTGATCTTTCAACTTTTGAATTATAAGATTATTTTCTTTAATAACCTGAACTTTTCAGATTAGCAACAGTTCTCAATGCAAACCGGATAGTATTCATCGACAAAGGCGAAGTGATTGAAGAGGGTACTCACGAGGAACTCCTCAAAATGAAGGGCAGGTACTACCAGCTTGTCTTGGAAAATGAACCCAGCATTGCACCGCCTTCATCTAATATGGATATGGTCAAACGTAAGTGATAACACTAAACGCTGGATATTTTTTCTCTAAATACTTAAAACAGCTGGGAAACAAAATTAAGTATTGTATCAGGCCTGTGTGCAGTAGCTCAGCAATGAGCGCGGAAAATAGATCAGTCCAATAAGACCCGTTAACCACTTCAACGCCAACGACCGATATACCGATTACGCAATGGCACAAGCTTTAAATTGTAGCGACCCTAGCGCCACCTAGTTGGCCTCTACATAACTACTACGACGCACGAGTCACATCGATGACAGCTGTCACATCGTTCTACATGCCGCTTACGAAGTTTCTCAATGCGGCCGCATAAATACAACTCTCAACTCTCTTCCTTCGGACTTCGGTCTCCAGGCATAATATCTGCCTGGAGAGAGATCTCTCTATTGTGGCACCCCCCACAAAATTAACTTAAATATTTCGTCAGACTTGGCGTTCAAAGTGTTAAATCTGCCGTTTTCTTCGCAATCCTGCCGCTAAGTAGCAGTGCTTGCACTGCTGTGTTTCGGTGTGGAGAGTAAGACAGCCGGGGGAAATTACGGGCACAAGAGGCATTTCATCTTAGTGCCAACCTAGGCAACGCATCTGCAATCCCTCCGGGGTTGCGGATGTCTATGGGCAGTGGTGATCACTTACCATCAGGTGACCCACTTGCTCGTTTGCCTTCCTATTCATATAAAAAAAAACTAATCGCAACCTCACATCTTTGTTGGAAACTCCCCCTAGGCTTTTCATGAAAGACCATATAATACCTAAATGCTAAAATTAAAAATATTTATTGCAGATGCCAAGTTGCATAGGCCAAAGCTAAAGAAACTGGTATCAGTGGAATCCATTCAAAGTACCGCGTCTCAAGAGTCATCAGGTTCTGAGGACAGTGTGGTCGACGAAGAAAAAGCACCAAAGGAGTACAAACCTTCCACATGGCAGATCCTGAAGTTGTGCGAACCTGAGAAGTATTTGATGTTGATTGGAATCTTGGCTGCCATTGCTGTGGGCTCGTCTTTTCCGATGTTTGCTATACTTTTCGGTGAAACTTATGGTGTAAGTTATTAATCTGATTCATTAATTTTATTCAAATACGTAAAGGAAATAAAAGCGAAACGCATAAGTATATGGTGCTATCACACCATACTCTCACAGTTTGCGCAAATATCTACAAAAACCACGCCTGAATTTTTGGTGAAGGTTGAATTCTTCATAGTCAGTGGCGTAACTATACCATCTGGGGCCCGTGGCAAATTCTTTTGATGGCGCCCTATCAGTAAAAATCGTCACGTTGTACTCAGTTTGATTTTAATATTTTTGAGCTCGCGGGCTCTTGGGCCGGGGCCCTCTTGGGTCGGGGGCCCCTGACATTTTGCCAGCCCTGCCACCCTATTGTTACGCCACTGTTCATAGTGATGGCACTGATGGCATAGTGATTCAAAGCGGTGTTTCAACTTGACGTAGTTAGTAATTAAATCTCTACTTTGTGTCTTAGTTGTTACAAAGCAAGGACGAGGACTGGGTGCGTGGTGAGACCAACTTCATAGCTGTGATGTTTCTTGGCGTCGGTTTGCTGACGGGCTTTGGAATCTTCTTCCAAATCTTCATTTTCAACCTGACCGGCGTACGGCTGACCGCTAGACTCAGGTAAACAAGAAATAAACTGTTCTTTACCAACTACCGGGGATCTAGTAATGGTGCGTTTGGCAGAATAATTCAAAGATCCCTTTCCGATGCTCTATTTTTGCAATAATTACTAGAATTGAAATCCCAGTTGAGGAGTACCTAGTTAAACAGTGAAAGTAGTAAAGTTTCTTCTAGAAGTTACTGTTAGCTTATCGAAATGTGAATGTGATCTGGGTTGAGTATTCAAATGAACTTGATTACGGTACGGAGTATACGTGATGAAATATAGAAATTGGCGTCAAATCATACACAAATCAATAGTGGTAGAAAAACACTGCAAGATCCGCTTTCCATCACCTTGATTTTAATGTATCTATGTTAATCAAAGGGTGGCAGCATTTCGAGCTATGCTACGACAGGAGATTGGATGGTTCGATGACCCCGTTAACGGTGTTGGGGCGCTGTGCGCCAGACTGGCTGCCGACGCTGCTGCAGTGCAAGGAGTGAGCTATGACACTTAGTTCTTTTATGAATCGTTAAGTAAACGCCAAGAAAAGAATAAGTCAGTGGCGTACCTATAGGGTCAGAGGACTGGCCAAAATGCCACGGGCTCCGAGGCCCCTAACTAACTTAGCCTGTAGCACAAAAGCGACGTTGATACACTTCTTTATATTGGGAAAGGATCTGATGATTTTTCCACGACCCGAGTTACCTATAAGTACACCACTGAAATAAGTGTGTTATGGCGTGGAGAGTAAACAGCCGGGAACAATTACGGGCATACGGCATTTCTTCTCAGTCCTTCAGCTTGGCAATGTTTCTGCAATCCATTATGCATGACTTGGTTTTATTGGGATTCAATCTTTAACTTTCCAAGCACATTGGTTGTGACGTGTAACATGCTTTTCATCGATCCAGGCTACAGGCACCCGCATCGGCGCGTTAATGCAAGCAACTGCCACCATCGCGATTGGTATCGGTCTCTCGCTCTACTTCACTTGGCAAATGACTCTGGTCTCTCTGGTATCCGTGCCTATGGTCATCGGGGCCGTTGTGCTGGAAGGCCGGGTGTTGGCTGAAGGCGCCAACACGGTTTTGAAGGCGTCTCACAAAGCTACAACTATAGCCACTGAGGCTATCACGAATATTAGAACAGTTTCAGCTTTCTGTAAGTATTTGGTGGAATACTTTTAGTCTTCTACCTTTATTCTTTAATAACTGGAGACGAATAGCTTTTTTCTTCATGTAGGTACACCTTTTTTTTTAACTCATCTACGAGTATAGTCGCAGAGCGCGTGTATCAGAAATTGCAATGGCTCATACGCCTACCGTCGGTTAATCTAATCCGCTAGCACTTTTAATCGGCTTATTTCGATCTCATTAGAAATAACATTTCGTCAAAGATTTCATTTTTGATACAAGCTTTTTTGCTGACTGTAGAGTCATTCGGGTCAAGAGCACGCACTTTTTTTTTGATGGCCTCCCAGACCTATAAAGAATTATATAATTGGCATGTTATGATATTAAATCTGTAGAATATTCAATAAATTTTCACTATTTAAGAAAATTTTCCATCAAGATTAATTAGTTTTAGCCCTACATAGGCTTAACTGGAAACTTTTCCAATGCGTACTCTTGACCCGATGTGTGGGTAAAATTACGCAAGTCTTAGGGTAAAGTTACGCACGCGGGGTAAACGTACGCAGTCATTCGGGTCAAGAGCACGCATTTTTTTTTGATGGCCTCCCAAACCTATAAAGAATTATATAATTGGCATGTTATGATATTAAATCTGTAGAATATTCAATAAATTTTCACTATTTAAGAAAATTTTCCATCAAGATTAATTAGTTTTAGCCCTACATAGGCTTAACTGAAAACTTTTCCAATGCGTACTCTTGACCCGATGTGTTCGCCTTCATTATTTGGTCATCTGAGATGAGGGTCCGCTGAGGGGCCTTCCTTATGTAATTTCTCGGCATTTTGGTGTATTCTGAAAGATTGAACAATTTTTGATATTTTTATTTCATTTGGGGTATAAGTACGCAACGGGGGTAACGTACGCGTGCGTACTATTAATCTCGTACTCTTACCCCAATCGGCAAATATACCAAATAATCAGTCACAACACACACGTTAAATACTTTTTACGAATATGATAAACTTACATAAAAACTACATTAAATGAACAATAGAAATATAGTATACTTACTGGCACAGAGCTATCTATTTAACTACAGCACACTTTTCCGTGGCTCAAAAATTAAACGAAATAAGCGTGCTACAAGTATTCGGCGACGTGTCGCGACCAGTACTTAGATTGCGTCGGCGCGGCCCGTGGCTCCTAAACGGCGACAGTAGCGCCACTCTGTTTTACAAACACAGACCTCGGCCCCCTCACCCCTGTCGGAGATCAGACCACCGCGTACTTTTACCCACCGCGTGCTGTTACCCCGAATGACTCTACGCTACGTTGACTGTACTTGCATTGTCATCCATTTTATCTGTTATCAAGTTCTCTCATCAGACATTTAAGGCTGGAAATTAAACCCAAGTACACTTATCACAAAACGGGGCGATATGATCACGCGAAACTTCTTTCTACTTCTGGAATCTACCACGTCAAATTACTACGAGTCTGTGAAGATTATAGTTTCAGTTTGATTGCTTTGTCTTATACTTATATGTTGGTAATTGCAGGCGGCGAGGAAGGAATTATCATGCGCTACGTGAAAGCAGGTGCGGAGGCCCACAAGACCGCGCGCGAGAGCCTGCGCTGGCGTGGGTGCGTCTTCTCTTTCGGGCAGACAGCGCCCGTGGCCGGGTAAGAACTAATATTTAGATTATCAACTAATCTAGTGATGCTTAACATGTGGTTGAAACCCGTCTAGGGGTCCGTGAGTGTGCGTATGGGGGAACGCAGGCTCATCACTGGATCATTTAACAATATAAATAAATGCCATCAAAAGTCTCGTAATCGCTACGCTTCGATTTCTTTTTCATTAGGGGGTCCTTGAAAATTGTGCCAGATTTTCTAGGGGTCCATGACTGCAAATGGTTAAGCAACACGGAATTGGTTTGGGCAAAATAATCCATACCAAATAGATTGTGTAATGTGTAGTCTTATTATGCCAGGTATGCGCTGTCTTTGTGGTACGGAGGCACCCTCGTCGCTAACAAGGAGGTGGAGTACAAGAGTGTTATCAAGTGAGTGATCTATTTGTTTGTACTCTATGGTACGTGCAAGGCTTACTAAATGAAATGAGAAAAAGTGTTCAACGTTGGGAAAGTCACGAAGTAGTTTACGCGTAAGAGCGTAGCAGACAAACGAACTCAGATTCGCGTTAATAATATTAGTTAGGATCGCCGAAGTGATGAAACAGGTTGTTTAAAGAAAGTGACTATAATCCTAGACTACAACCGACAAAAGAGCAAGGGAGCTTTGTTACGTTAATTTATTAAAGACTTCTGTTCTATGCGGGTGGTAGGGCCTTGTGCAAGGTCCGTCCGGATCGCTACCACCATCTTACACGCTAATCCTGCCGCTAAGTGTGTTCCGGTGTGGAGGGAGAGTAAGACAGCCGGGGAAATTACGGGCACAAGAGGCATTTCATCTTAGTCCTCTAGGTTGGCAACGCTTGCAATCCCTCCGGGGCTGCGGGTGTCTATGGGCAGTGGTGATCACTTACCATCAGGTGACCCACTTGCTCGTTTGTCTTCCTATTCATATAAAAAAAAAATTAAAGCAAGCATGCCCATACGCCCAAGTCCTGTCGAACGTGAGCATACCTACCTACTTTTCTTTGTGCTGTCATTGCATTCATTCTTTCTATGCTGTCAGGGTATCAGAAGCCCTGGTATTTGGTTCCTGGATGATGGGGCAAGCTCTCGCGTTCGCCCCCAACTTTGGAGCAGCCGTTTCAGCCGCCGGCCGAGTCTTCATGCAGCTCGAGCGAAAGCCACTCATCGAGAGCACCCATGCCCCCGCAGTGCCTGAGGACTATGTGAGTATCCTTTTTCTAATTTTCAGTTCTGGTACATCTAATGCTTGCTATGGTCAGTCGAAAAAGAGAAACTTAGGTAGACAAGCCAGAATAAAGCTCGCTGGAGATAATGCACGTGGCAATCCGAGCTAGCTAAACTGGGAAGAGGTTTGAATAAAGATGAAGGGACTTCTAATATTTGGCAGTGCGGTAATGTAGATTTCTACAGCGCTAACCCTTGCTGGTTTCTATATTTGGGAGACAAGACCTACGTACTAAAATAAAGACTAGTTATATGAGCTTAAAGTATGAATTAACTGCTGTACCGTATTACCTGATGAAGATCCCAACCTTAAAGTATACATACATACATACATACATAAATCACGTCTTTATCCCTTAAGGGGTAGACAGAGCCTAAGGTGACAAGACCTAAAGACCACGTTTAGCATGATTGTGGGCGTATGGATGGAAAGGGGAATCAAAACAGTGATGGGTTGCTAGCCACATCGCCTATATAACATGATCCCTAAGATTTTCACCCAATCCCTCGATGGGCTTTTACCATCTGCGCGGGAAGAGAAGCAACTGGTACATTCTATGTTTTTTCTTTGCTCCCAGACCAGCATGGAAAAAAAAAAAAAGCTTAAAGTATACGTGCATGATATGACTTATTCGAATCCTGACCATTTCAATTACAAACCAGATCGCGAAAGGCAAGCTCCAATACAAGAACGTGAAGTTCCGTTACCCGACGCGGTTGGAAGTGGAAGTTCTCCGAGGGTTGACTCTGGAGATTCCCAGCGGGAAGCGGATCGCGCTGGTCGGCCCCAGCGGCTGCGGGAAGTCGACCCTCATACAGCTGCTGCAGCGGCTGTACGACCCTGAGGATGGGATGGTGGTAAGTGGAAGATATAAGGTGTACAGATGAAGATCTATTGATCAATGCGGTCGAAAGAATGACTGAAAATGAATAGCGAAGCATTTTTAGGTTTTGTTAATGATATGACAGCCACGGGCTAAATCTGTCATGACGTCATCAACGCAACAAAAAAGGGTACCTTTCAAGTTTGACAACCTGCTTAAACTGCCACCACAGTGTATGCCTTGGGGAAAACAAACGACATACCAATTTGATTTTTAATTCCATTGCAAAAGGATTCATTTTGAGTTTTATGTTGGTCATGTATGGATGA
This sequence comes from Pandemis cinnamomeana, assembly GCA_932294345.1. Classification (NCBI taxonomy): domain Eukaryota; kingdom Metazoa; phylum Arthropoda; class Insecta; order Lepidoptera; family Tortricidae; genus Pandemis; species Pandemis cinnamomeana. Next base: position 7,183,713 of record OW028721.1, read on the forward strand.
CTTCGGCGTGTGAGCCTCGTCATTGGCTGTCACGAGTACTAGGCGTACTAGGAGTGACTAGGCTGATCAAGAGTTTAAAATCCGTACATTCGATTTCTTTCTCTCCCAGTACATGGACGACTACAGTATAACGGGTGACATGCGTCTGTCCACACTGCGCCGCAACCTCGGCATCGTTTCGCAAGAGCCAGTCCTCTTCGACCGAACTATTGCCGAGAACATAGCGTACGGTGACAATACGCGGACGGTGCCCATCGAGCAAATCGTAACAGCGGCTAAAGCAGCCAATGTGCATTCGTTCATCGCTGCTTTGCCGAAGGTCAGTTTACTATTGCTCATTTCTTCGTATACTCATTTAAAGATAGAGTCCTTTTCCTTTCAATTTGCTAATTGCTTTATGTACAGTCGAGTTCTCCAATATATGCAGCCAACTGTTCAAAAATATCTTAACGCGCTTCTTATCTCACCGAAAATAAAGTTTATGTGTGGGTATTTTTGAATGGACGGCTGTATAGTGGTTGGAGAACTCGACTCTACCTACTAACATACTCGTACACGTACATACATGTAACACCCTTAAATCGATAATCTTCACTATCGATACGTTGATCTTGCGCGTAAGAAAGTCGGAACCTCGATCTAGTGTTAAGTTTTGACGCGATGCGTTCGAACGCATTTGTTAACCAACCATCCATCATCCATCTCCATACTTACCAACAGCTGGGCACAGGTTTCCTCTCACAATGAGAGGTATTGGGCTATAGCTCCCACGCGGGCCCAATACGGATTGGGAACTTCACACTTACCATTGGATTGCTTCACAGGTGTGTGCAGGTTTCCTCGCGATGTTTTCCTTCACCGAAAAATGGTAAATTTCAAATGGAATTTCGAACATAAATTCCGGAAAACTCAGAGGTGCGAGCCCGGGATCCGAACGCACGACCCTCTGCTTGAGACGCCACAGGTCAAACCACTAGACTACCACGGCTTTTTTAATGTCTCAATCATTGGCAATTAAATTGGCAATAATGACTGTGCTTCTAAAGACACGTAACGATATTAAACTATGAATTGACATTGTAATATTTAACATTTTGAACGCAAACGCATTGGAAACGTTTATTCGGTATTAATACTATACTCGGGAGCAATAAAAACGGGGCACTTCCCGTAGAAAGTTGTATGAAAATTGCACCGGTTTCTTTGCTCCCGCGTATATATTTTGAAAGTGTTGAAGATTGTATTTGCTAAAATTGAAATACGAACAAAATCGCAGCTCTAATACTAGAGCTGTAGTTTCATAACAACTACACAGAGTTTTATACCACTTTCGAACAGTAGAGTGATGTGCTTTCAAAATAGACCCCAGACCTCTAGTTTGCCTGCGCAGGGCTACGAGACGCGCATCGGCGCGCGCGCATCGCAGCTGTCGGGCGGACAGAAGCAGCGCATCGCCATTGCGCGTGCGCTCGTGCGCAACCCGCGCGTGCTGCTGCTCGACGAAGCCACCTCCGCGCTCGACACGCACAGCGAAAAGGTTACTACACTCCATAGAGCAAACAACCTTGGTAGAGCTAATAATTCCTTTCATTGGCGTAAATCCGACGCCCCATGCGCACGCTGTGCACGGACACCCACGTGGGTCTGTTGGTCATTTCGTGCGTAGCGTGTGCGTGCACGGCTGTGGAAAGGACCGCCTACATTTTGGTACGGACCGAATATGTACGGTCAAGTGCAAAAATAAGTATCGATACGAACTAAAAATATGTCCCACGACCTTATTACGCTGGTGTAAGAACGTGTGGTACTTATTTTTGAGACTTTATTATTATTACACTTGACTGTACCCACGTGCGTAGAGTGACCGTGCGCTGCAGTGCGGTGTCGCCTTTATTATAACATCTAGCCGGACATTCTCGGTCTCATGCCATTCATCAGATGGAGGTCATTCTTCAAGAAAAAGATGTAGTGTAGGTAGGTGTAGTCTTTAATAAGACCTTCGGATCCATCTGGGTGTTTCACTCACTCTTATGGGTTTGACACTTGGATCGCTCTGTAGCGATATGGCCGCCTATCTGTTACCTTGTAATATTCTGAATACTTTTTCTGTTTTGGTTGTTATTATGTGGTGTTCAATAAAGAGTTATTGTATTGTATCGGCCGATGGTACCCGTAACGTAGCTAACGGACTGTGTATACATCGACATCCTTTTTGTGCTCTAGGCCTATGGGCATTTCTATGGGGCCATAAAAGTTATGCTATTGTTACGCTATGGATTCCTATCAGCGTCCACTACCACCATAATACGAAGAAAACGGCGAAAACAGGATAAAAAAACACTTCATGTCAAAAATGAAACGTTTGCGAATGACGGTCATCATTCTTCTAACCACTTAGATGGTTGAATTTTTCGACAATTATTTTATGACTAATGATAATGATTGTTTATTTGAATAATAATTAAATTAAAATTGGTGGAATAACTCTTCGTTCCGCAGGTGGTGCAAGAAGCCCTGGACCGCGCCAGCGAGGGTCGAACCTGCCTCATCATCGCGCATCGGCTTGCGACCATCCAGAACGCCGACATGATCGTAGTCATCGACAAAGGTCAGCTTTACACACAGCGTACATTTCTATAGATGTGTGGGGAGTGCCACAATAGAGAGATCTCTCTCCAGGCAGATGTTATGCCTGGGGACCGAAGTCCGAAGGAAGAGAGTTGAAAGTTGTATTTATGCAGCCGCGCGCATTGAGAAACTTCGTAAGCGGCATGTAGAACGATGTGACAGCTGTCATTAGAACTGGCGCTAGCTACTCGTGCGTCGTAGTAGTTATGTAGAGGCCAACTAGGTGGTGCTAGGGTCGCTACAATGGTTTTACTTTTAAGTATTATTAATTATTAGTATTAAGTAATATTCCTTGCGGTAGGTAGCAACTATTCTATTTGAATTTTTGATGGTTACAATAATGATCATAGACCTATTCCTGAACTGGACTGAATACTCAATTTTACTAGCCTCATTCCCACGGAACAAAGTGGAACACGGATGAAAGAGGGACTCATTTATAGTTGCCAATGTTAGCGTAAGTACCTAACCTACTCCGACTCTACTACTTTTAGGTCATAAATATGCCAGCAACATAGGAAAGCCAATCCAAGGAAGGAAGAAGAAGAAGAAAGAAGAAAGTCCATAAAATTCTGTTGATGCAATTCCTTTGAGTCCTAATTGTATTTACTTTTAGCTGAACAGATTGAACGATTACATTAGGTATAGACGTCTATTAATTACAGTGCTGCACTGTGGCGTAGCTACCTAAGGACTAGGCGGTGCAGTGCCCGCGGGCCCTCAAGCTCAGGGGCCCTCGAATCCTTAGCAGAAGTAATATTTAATATTTTTACTTGGTAAACCTAACCAGTTTAGATAGTGGAACCCCATTTTTTTATTTGCACCAGGGCCCCTGGTTACCTAGCTACGCCACTGACAGTGCATCTCGATCTGCGTATAAAGCTGTTTTTTTATTCCATAGGCGTTGTAGCGGAGACAGGAACACACAAGGAGCTCATAAGGCTGAAAGGCATCTACGCCAGGCTGTACGAATTACAATGCGGCTTTGTTGAGGAGAGCGACGAGAACCTACAAGCTGAAGAACAGGAGCAGTAGAAGCGGTACCCGTGAGATGCTAAGCCTCTAGTGTAAATTATCCCACAAAAAAGTTTCCTACGCGTAAACGTTTCAGTTACACTATGGAAAAATTGGCAGCGCCACTTGCGGATCGAAACGGCAACAAACTAGTCTCATAGTATTTGACATTTTAAAGCAAACGTTCAAGACGTATTTTGTGACCGAAAACTTACACTAAGCTTAGTGATAGGCTTGAGGGGAACTTACCCGTGGTCCACCTAATTTGTCCACCCGGAAAAAATGATGTCATTGTTTTGAATCACGCAATAACATTTTAATACAAAAATAGTAGGTTAGATTACTGAAGTATCTTCAGTTGCCCAAAGGGCAAAATAACTACAAAAAGGAGCGCTGGCGAAAACCATGTGGGCCAGGGTAGGTGGACCACGGGTAAAGAAAAGTCACGAATTGAACAAGAGAATTGTAGCGAACACTTTAGCGAGCGTTCCAACGAAACTACCAGTAACTTGCAATGTTTCTAAATCTTGTATGTTCGTGTCAAATTTTCGAAAGTGGTCGGATTGACGCAAATTTTGTCATACCTGTGCGCTATATATAATTCCGATGACAATACAATACTGTCTCTGCAGGAAGTAACTCTTCAATGGTTGGTCCGATTGACCTGAGATTTGGTAAACATAATGTAGGATGGAAATACGACAGCAAAAAGGTTTGTAAGTTTTTTTTAACCAACGAAAAACAGGAGATGGTTTTCAATTCGACGCGTATAAACCTATATATTTTTTGCATTTACTTGAGAGCGTTCGCTAGAATGATCGCAGGAATGTTCATAGCGACGTAGTGTAATGTTTCGCTCTGTGCTTGCCTCTGTTACTTGTGTTTGCTCAAGTCTATCAGTATCTCGATAGATATATACAATACAACATATACTCTTATTTTAATACACCAGCCAGCACTTTAAGAAAGTGTAATATCAAGCTGCTTATAATTCGTTTACCATGTATTTCATTTGTTCTTTTGCAAACCTTTTTAATCGCTAGCATTGGCCTGTTTTGCAAGTTAAAGTAGATTTCAACTTTATCTGCGTGGCATGTGGTTTAAAATTTGGCGTAATTTTGCCTAAAGGGCCGATTAAGGGCAATCTTTAATCACTTTACCGGTTACTTGGCCTTGGCCGAAAACTGGAAGTGTGCCAAAAAATTGGCTTACCGGTTTTAAAAATGTGATTTGAACTGACTGATTAAGGATGATGAAAAATTGTTAAATAAAGCAGCGACAGTAAGATTGAACAGTGGAAGCGTTCGAAAATATTTATCAAGCAAATCACATCTTATTAAGATAAAACAATTACTTATTCATTTGCGTGTTCCTTGCTGTATGTTACGTGCATCAACGAAAACATAGAGGAAATATCCAACCATAAGTTGTTTGTTCTATGACCGAAAATGATTGATGATGCCTAGTAGGTATTAAGGTTGAAAAGTCTCTCAATCTAAAAAGATTTCAAAACCATGTAACTGACATGCGTCAGCAAAACGTACATTTATTGTGTGTATGCGTCATATATCGTGCCTTATAATATAACCTAACGCAGATGCCACAATGTGATTTAATAATAAAACGGTTCAGTTTAAAAACCCTATAATTTAAATTTTTTCGTGACCCCCATAAGATCTCTATTTATTTTATACCTTCACTTCAGTTGTAAGTAACCTTTTCATTCTGAGGTCACAACGCCACAAGACAAAAGCTTAGATACAGTTTTCATGCAATTAGCGAGACAGAAGATTGCAAGCATTTTGATCCTCGTGTGATGACGTTTTCTATAGTCAGTAAGTACTGCTTAAAGCCATAGAAATCAAATCAACATCTTAATCGTCACATTTGGCTTAAAAATAGCATATAATTCATGAAGGAAGGAAGTCTGTGTCCCTTTCATTTTTAGAACAATCACAAAAATGTATCTTACGTTCCGCTTAAAAATTTTATGCACTAAAAACTAAATGACAGTTATTTATTGTACCTACCCTCTCTCTCTAGATTTCAAGTTTACTTGCAGAGAGGAAAACCTTGTGCTCTTAAATATTTTTGAGCTGTTCATGCGTGAGTGGTTATTTCTGCAGAACCTTGTGCGATTACCCTAAGTATTAGAAGTATTATCCTATTCCGACCTACCCGACATTCCTAGTACCATTCCCTATAAGTACCTTTTTTCGAGTAATCTATAGACGATTTAACCTTATTATTTCCTCATTTACGATCAAAAATAAACGTTTTTTCTTGAGCGTCCGATTAAAGTCATTTGAATTGCGTCAAACTTTGGCGTTTTCTTAAGAAATTGAGGCACTATTTATTGTCCTATGTATATAATTATATGTTGTTATCGCTATCATAATAAAATTTGGTTAAAAGTCTATAGATTTGTGATCTAGTTCTTACCTACTTAACCAATGTTTTGTTTAACTAAACATTAATGTATATACCTATATGATTTAAAAATTGTAAATAACTTCTCCAATGTAAATTATTATGTACGATTCCGGAGTTAGATTTCATCCAGTCAACATTATATTTAGTTATTTCGTACAATTTCAGTACAATATAATTTTAGCAAAGTAAATGCCCTACGCTGCATAACAACAAAGCATTTTTTGTGCCATTTGGCTTATGCTTTGCACTTGGGAAAGTAAACCACGGGTTAATTGACAAAAAAAAACTTGTACAAAACAATAACCGCAACTTCACGTTTCACCCGTAATCGTATGCATTTTCTAGACGTAGCATTAAGAGAACAATCTCTGTTGTTAGTCGATTAACATAGTTCCATAGATGTCATGCTCAAGTACCGATTTGTGATGTCGAAGTATTTTTATAATTGTGCGTTTTGTAGTACTGTATTCTGTTAAATAGGTATACTAATAAATACATTATAAACTTTCTGCGTGTTTGATTTAAAATACCTACCTAGATTCAACAAGCAGTCAGATTAACATAATTATATATATTTTTTTTTTATTTCGTTTGTCCTTTCGGACAGGCTAAGGTCTGAGACCATACCGCCTCGTCATCGGTGTTTTTGATTTCCGAGTCGTAGATTCATTAAAACTTCTTCAGTATTTTCTTTCTATGTTATTACATCCATCCTTCAGCATAATTGTATTACTTTTATTTTACTCGCTACTGTCACGAGAGCATGCTTCAAATATTTTTGACCTCTTTTGTCCGTGGTCCTACTACAGTTTATCCTACTGGGTTTCTTTGATACTCTTTAACGCCAAAGCGGTCGGGTCGAACTGACCTAGGTGAAATTCGGTACAGAGATAGATTATAGTCTAGCCACCAGGCCACTATTATCCCGGAAATCTGCGTAATTCCCGCAGGATGATAAAGAAATTGTTTTCAGACGGAGTCGCGGGTGACAGCCTGTAGACCTGTAATAAAACCTAATTCTAGGACACAATATAGTTATGACGATAAGGTTGTAAATCAATATTCATTCAGCGGATTATTAGCAAAAGAAACAAATTCATAAAGTCTTTATTTATTAAAAAAAATAGTAAAATGTAAAAAATAAATACATCAAAAAACACACACAGTTACGTCGAACTGTACTACGTCAAAAAGGTTTTTGAGAAAGGTAAAAAAACGTGAAAAAGAAAGAAAAGATGCGGTATTATGCTACGTGAAATAAATTATGCGCGAAATTATTGTCTAGGTGTCGTTCGCAACGGGGGAAGATCTCCAAAAATATCACGTATTTTTCGGAATGACCAACGTTATGGGGTGGGACGGATCTATATTTATGACAAACACTTCATATTTTTTTGGTATCTGTATGAACAGGATCAGTATCAAATTTAAGGATTTCTTTTTGTATTTGTATTGTACCTAGTAAGATTGGTGTTATTTGAGACAATCGAGACTAGATGCAATTTTTTTTAATTTTCGGGTATTCATCTGGCAACTTTATCATAATAATTTAAAACAAGAACATCGCATAATTTATAGACATTGGCTTTTATTATAAGAACTTTTGTAAATAACGTGTTGACGACGAATGTTTTAAACGTTTAATTACTCGTAGTAACACCGGGAATTGTTTATAAATACCACTTGAAGATTATGAAATATATAAAATCATAAAAATGACCAAGGCTACCCAACGCAAGTGCGTTTCCTTGGCTGCTCGAGGTATTTGACGTACAGGTGGGTATAGAGTTCCTTCGCGTCCGGCACGGAGCCTGCTTCTGCGGCCTTTTTTGCTTCAACGCATGCCGCCTTTGCATTCTTGTTTATTTCCTACAAAATATGAAAATAAAAATAATACCAACTACAAAAATCCGCAAAAATAACTGAAATCTGTAAGTTTACAAATGAAATTAAACGTTCTGTTTATAAACGAGTAGGTGGTCTCTTCAGTCACCGTTATCAATAGACAACCAATCGCAACACCAGAAGTATTTTACAGAGAATTATGAAAACTATCGGTACTATCGATAGATAGTACCTATCGACTGAAATTATCGTAAACTTGACTGGCTTGGGTGACTTTAAAAAGTAGTTATAATGACGAAAACTTTAATTTTTACTTGCGTTCACCGCTTCGCCAATCGATGTTTTCATGTCTACATGCCAAACATTCGCGTATATGGACAATATCTATTTTATAGCAATTTCAAAACGATCAAAGTAGCCCCAAAATTATTAAAGTCACCTCAGATAACGGTACTCAAAACTATAGTAACAATAGTTTGTGTAATGTTGAAAAGCAATTACATCGATACTACCCATAGTATTGTAGTTTACCAATAGTATTGCATGAATTGCATCGATACTCTTGTCTTTGCTCAAACTATAGATTGAAGATCTATCGATTATACCAGTAGATACTTTCGAGCGGCAGAAATTCTCAGACTATCTTTTTTTTTTTTATATGAATAGGAAGGCAAACGAGCAAGTGGGTCACCTGATGGTAAATGATCACCACTGCCCATAGACACCCGCAACCCCGGAGGGATTGCAGATGCGTTGCCAACCTAGAGGACTAAGACGAAATGCCTCTTGTGCCCGTAATTTCCCCGGCTGTCTTACTCTCCACACCGGAACACAGCAGTGCAAGCACTGCTACTTAGCGGCAGGATTAGCGAGTAAGATGGTGGTAGCGATCCGGACGGACCTTGCACAAGGCCCTACCACCCGCTCTTCGATCTTACTCCTAACACTAGAACAAGCAAGCTCTGTTCAGCATTAGCGATTACCTCGATTTCCTGTTCCGTAGCCAGCTTCTTATCCACGATCAGCTTCTTCAGCTTGTTGACGGGGTCCCTCGTCTTCCTGACCTCTTGCACCTCCTCCCGGGTTCTGTAGCTCACTCCCGGGTCAGACATGGAGTGCCCGTAGTACCGGTAGGTTTGCATCTCTACTATTATCGGACCTTCTCCAGAACGGCTGTAGTCTGATGCTACCTTTGCTATTTCCTGCAATTCAATTGTAGTAGTTATTAACTACTTACAGTACAGTCAAGTGTAATAATATGTATCAAGGCAACGTTTCAAAAATAAGTATCATACGCTCTTACACCAGCGTAATAAGGTCGTGGGACATATTTTTGAGAAGTTCATATCGATACTTATTTTTGCACTTGACCGTACCTACACGTTTATATATTCACTTCAGGATTTGGTTCCTGAATACCATATTATTTAAAAACATAAAATACATCGAAGAGCAACTTGACATATCCTTCCGAAATTTGTTCTTTTTTGGGTTGTCGTTAAAAATTAGTCTCGACAAGTAACGCCTACTTGCGAGGTAATGTCTTATTTTGGATAGTTCCTGACAGTTTGACACTAGTGTTCCGTGAGGAAAGATCGAAAGAGTAAGATTAGCATGGATTTCACGGTCAATATCATCGCGATACTGATGTCAATACAGGATCGTGGATTTCTAAGCAACCAGATTCGCGATACGCAGCAATTTTTCGTGATATGGATATGCGTGGATCACACCACACGATAATATAGGCCGTCTAACCTATATAGGTACCATTCTACTTTGGAAAAGTGTCGTCGTTTTATTAGTTTCCTTAGCTGTAAACACACCATACCTATAAAGGAACGTACTCACGGGAGAGCATTCTTACCCGAGCATTTGTCAACGAGCAATCACTGTAAGCTTTGTAAAGGTCTTCGCACATTAAAACAACTCAACGGCGACTCGACTCTATGCTAGACATTGAAATTTAAGCCCTGTGTCATATGTTCTAGGTTTAATTTCAAAAAATGATTATAAAGTAGTGTACAACGAGTGGCCTACGCATCGTACACTAAAGGTCAACCCCGACACGTTTGTCACGCAATGACCACACGTCGTCCACGCAACGACCACACGTTGTCCACGCAACGACTATGCGTTCGTTGACTGCGTTGACTGTTCGTTGACTGCGTTCGTCCACTCGTTGACACCGCGTTGTCCACTCGTTGACAACGCATTGCCCACTAGTGACCATTGGGTGGATCAACTAGTTGACTACTCATCGAGAGTGTGAGTTGAGTTGGTGTCGGATTGGCGTGGAGTTGTTTTAATGTGCGAAGACCTTAACCCTCGGCTCCACGTCCACACCACTCGAATATTTAATAGCCAATGCTTTAAACATTACACGCGAATGCTCTCAGTGAGCACCTTCCCTTACCTCTTCGCCGCCGCACTATGAATGAAGTGACAGGCTCTGTGCGCCACGGATAAACAAACGACAGACTAGCTTGATTTTTGCAGAAGGATTAAATTAGAGTTGAATGTTGGTGATCTATTAATGACCGTGGCGCGTGTGCCATTCCTTGGCTATCACGACTAGATGACTGGGGCGGTGAAGAGGTTAGTATTGTAGGAATAGGTTCGGCTAGTTTATGCTGGCAGGTTTTGGGTGCTGGCTGGTCTGAGATAGTTCAAGTTCCGAATATCGAACACCCGTTCGATATTTTAAGTGTTTTTGTTTTGGAACTTGGGGACGGCTCTCAGAACAGCTCGAACCGAAAGCCGCATAGGCAGAAAGCATTAATATTTTGTAATGATAATTTGAAATTGAAATAAAAACAAGAATTAATAAGTTTGCGTTTTAACTTGAGATAGCTCGGGCTTCTGCTACAACAGTTTGGTTAGGAACTTTATATCTCGATTCCCGTACAGTTTGAAGTGCCTCATCAGGGCAGCTCTACAGTATACGGAACCTCTAGGAGCAAATCAACATTGAATCTCACCCGAACGCTAATGACGTCCATCCCGTCAGCCCTAATGCCAGGTATGACCCTGCCAGCCTTGAAATAGTTGGTGCTGGAGGACGAACGCTCTGACGCCGTCCCCATGCCGTAGTAGTTGTTCTCACAGACGAACACAACGGGAATTTTGAGCAACGACGCTATGTTGAAGGACTCGTGTACCTAAAATAAGTAATTGCGTCATCTCCAGCCCACTGCTGGACTCGCCTCCTCACAGGATGAGAGGACTTAAGCAGCTCCCATGCGTACTTCACGTACACCATTGAACATTCACAATACGTGCGATTTCCTTTACTTACCGTTAATGTTATAGTTATGTTGTGTTATGTTGTAGTTGTTTCGTTATGTTGTGTGTGTATTGCCTGGTAGAGATCGCTCTGTAGCGATAAGACCACCTATTGTTACCTTGTAATATTCTGTATACCTTTTTTCTGTTTTCGTTGTTATATGCGGTGTTCAACAAAGAGTTATTGTATTGTTGTATTGTAATGTTGTGTAATACCCACGTACCTGGCCCTGATTGGCCGCTCCGTCGCCATACAATGCGAAGCATACGCCGCAATCGTCGGTGTACATGTGGCCAAAGGCCAGACCGACGCCGAGGGGCACCTGACCCAATAAACAGTTAAATAAGTAGGTATATTATAATACTCCATTCTATGACACAAAATATTCCTAGTGATGTTTTCTGGCCAGAAAAGTATCCCACTATGTAGCCTAATCGTAAGGTCTTACTATAATAAATCAGTATTTAGTCATAACTTGTGACCATAAGGTACTAGTCTCTCAACGCCCACCCTCACATGGCGACCCTGCCAGGATCGTAAACTGAAGGCAACTCAAAAAGGTCATTACCTGTCCACCAACGATGCCCTGGCCGCCGTAGAAGTACGGCGGCACGTACAGATGCATGGAGCCCCCTTTGCCTCCCATGAGACCGTCAGCCTTCCCTGTCAGCTCAGACAGTACCAGGCGCGGCCCATCATTGCCTTGCTTTCTTTGGAACATCATCGCGAAACCTGAGACGGTATATTTTGTAAAAAAAAAAAACATTTTTAATACTAGCTTTTTTGATGATAGTACTTTTTGTTGACTGTACTTGCAGTGTCATGTGTATGTACCGACCGAATTTCATGGTGAACCGACCACCTCAAAAAAAAAAACAACGAGCAGATAAGACAAGTTAATATAAAAAGCTTGTAACTAAGTAGCTCTTGCCTGCAACTTCGTCCGCAAAGAATTCGTTTACCACTAAGTATCTCGCGATACTACGCATTTTTTCGGGACAAAATGTAGCCAGGCTCCCTACCGTGGCATCTATAGGACGTTATCAAATTGTCTGGCGGCTTCATAGCAGCGACGATCCCAGTACCGACCGCTTCAGTCCCCACATAGAGGTGGCAGAATCCGTATATCTTCTTAGCCTTGTACAAATTGGCAGCTTCTGTCTCCATCCGTCTTATAAGGACCATGTTTTGGTACAGCTCTAGAGCGTCTTGCCTGGTAACCTTGACTTCTGTTGGGATTTTCGCTATGTCAAAGTTGTGGACTTCTGGTGGCTGAAAGGAGACAATTACCACGAGCTGAAGGTTGCATAAAAATTGAGTGTCTGCTCTCACTTAAGATTCAAACTACGCCTTGCCGATTGCTCGCGAGCATATCTCAACAAATTTAAATTTCTAAATGTCACTGAAAATTTGAACACAGAAAAACCCGAAAAGTAAAGCTACGAGGGCCACACCGAAATGATCGGGAATTGAGTACCCGGGACTGAGTTAGCGTAACACCTTTTTGGTGACGTGAGTACTAGCTACTTACGATCAAAATGACGTTTATAAAATTAAAAAAAAGTGTTTTGTTTTTTTTTATTCTCATTTAAACTTGACAAGTCGATGAGCAAAATGGACCTCACGCGAGAAAATTTTCGCGCCATAATTTACCACATCTTTCGTCGCGGGATATTGCGAGATGAGTGTATCGCTGAGCTTGTATTTATTTATAATGATGAAGCATCAAACCAAACAACAATATATCGTTGGTACTCAAAGTTTCGGCGAGGTCGTTCCTCTCTCAGCACCGTACCTCCTACCGGTCGACCAAAAACAGGGGTAACGGCCGAAAATGTGGCGGCCGTGCACAAAAATATTTTAGAAGACCAACATATTACCTATGAGCAGATACGAGCGACTATGGGCATTGGAATGACTGCAATTCAAAAGATTTTGCACGATGGACTGGGTGTCAAGGAGCTTGTTTCCCGCTGGGTGCCTCATAATTTGACTGAAGAGCAAAAGGCGGCTCGTGTTGATTGGTGCCGCTTTACTTTAAAACGGTTTAATGGAGGAACGTCAAAAGCCGTTTATAACATCGTCTTAGGTGACGAAACATGAATTTATTCCTATGAACCCGAAACAAAACGTCAGTCGGCAGTTTGGGCCTTCGAAGATGAGGTGAAACCAACGAAAGTGATGCGTTCCCGTATCGTTTCTAAGAAAATGATCGTATCGTTTGATTCCAAAAAGGGACATGTGACTACAATTCCACTACAGGAAGGCAGAACGGTTACAGCAGATTGGTACACCTCGGTTTTTTTACCAGAAATGTTAGCCAAATTCCGTGCAGGCAACGCTACTCGTCGGGTCATCTTGCATCTGATAATGCGAGCTCCCATACTGCTCGCAAAACAAAAGACTTTTTAAACGGGGAAAACATTGAGTTGATGTTTCAGCCTCCATATAGGCCCGACCTGAGTCCAAACGATTATTTTACGTTCCCCAGAATTAAAGATATGTTGCGTGGTCAACGGCTTAAAGACCCAGAAGCGGCAGTAGAAGCTTATCAATCGGCCATTTATGAAGCAGCTACTTCCGATTGGAATTATTGTTTCAAAAATTGGTTCCAAAGAATGCAAAAGTGCATTAATTGCAGGGGAGAATACTTTGAAAAACAATAAAATATAATTTAGGTAAAATATGCGTGTAGTTTTTTTTATTCCCGATCATTTCGGTGTGACCCTCGTATGGCCGGGAATCGAATCCGGATCCTCGTCATTCCGTGACGCGTGCTATACCCCTAAACCACCCATAGCAGGAGGGTAGTCTTAGAATTTATCTAACTGTTACTAGCTGTCACGTGACCTTGTTACTATGTGAATTTTTGTCGCTAAGCGTCATCTGTTTGAATGATGTGTGTCTGTACTGTACGACACAATTACAAACTCCCGTGGAACATCTACTGCTCACCAGGAACGAGAGAAGGCGCTGTTTTTCAAATGGAAGGTACTATCAAATGAATCAAGAATTCTTATTTCTTGATTTTTATGTTTACTTTTACGGTTTTTCAACAAATTTGTTCATCAAACTTTGGTCGCACTTCTGTACTTACTCACATGCTGAGTTTAATTAAACCAGTCTCACTTCGCCTTTGAGGACTCCGTCTTTACTTTGTCTGATTTAAGTGAGACCTGTGCAAGTCGAACATGAAACGAATAGAATGGAAATGCCATTTGTTTTTTTTTTAATAAATAGTCGGTGAAATTACTGGCATGTGAGGCGTGGACTGATGACCTGGTTACGGTCACGGGAATGCGCTGGGTGAGGACCAGTGGCGAAACTACAGGGTGGCAGGACTGGCAAAAAGCCACGGGCCCCTAGCTCTACGAGGCCCCGAACTGGCGTGCCTAGAGCACAGGAAGGCCGATGATGCACTTCTTTATATTGAGGAAGGACCCCCATCTGATGAATTTGTCACGGGCTTATAACGTTATAGTTACGCCGCTGGGATAAGTGCTTGCTTTTTATGGCGCTCTTTGGGGAGGTCTATGTCCAGCAGTGGTCTGTTGGCTGATGATGATGCAATTTGGACCCAACAGCTACACACCTGCAATCTTCTAGTGTTAGGAAAAGGAAAGGTAGGTACTATACAAATCATATAAGATAAATGACGTACAGAAATAGGTACTGTGGCTTCCTCAGCATATTGTCGTACGGGATTCTGAAACAAGGAAACATGCGAATCAATGATTCTTATTTGTTTTAAAAACATTAAACGTGCTGGGAAACATATAAACGTCATGAAAAAATTAAAGAAATATATAAAAAATGCTAACCAACCGGCAGGCAGTAATATTCCAAATTCCATTAGTTTTTACTCTTAGCCAAGCGACCAAGAGGCTCTACAATTCTCGGATCGTCGAGAATCGATTTACAGTTTCCTGGGCCTCTGTTCTTTATTGGGCCGACGTGGGTCGATATCAGTTTAAACAGCCGTTGGAATCGGGGGGAGCTTTTTAGCGGGAAGGTCTTCTGAACAGCATCGAGAACAACAAAACAAAAACAGATGGGACTATTTCCAACAGGGCCGGATTTGGGGGAAAGCCGTGTAGCTACAACCTAAGGGCGTCCACAAGAAAGGGGCCCCCACAACGGTAACATACATACCAGCGCTTCATCCACATTCATCAATCTCTTCATACGTGCTCGTCGGTTTCAGGTACTCCTGACGTAACCTTTTTCAAAACGTCTCCTATTTGGTCCCGGGACGTACGGGGTATTCCCCTCCCAACGCATCCATACACACCCCCCACAATGGAGGTAAAAAATAACAAACATAACAAACTAGCTATTCCCGTGACTTGCTGTGCAAAATTCGCTTATGGCTATCCCGCCGGAACTATGCATTTTTCGGGATTAAAACTATCCTATGTCCTTCTTCGGAACTGTAACTATCTCCGTATCAAGTTTCATTAAAATCGGTTCAGTGGTTTAGGCGTGAAAGCGTAACAGAGAGACTGAGTTACTTCCGCATTTATATTAGGAGGAATTTCGACGGGTCAGCAGGGGTCAGCAAGCAGTAAATAGAGGGCTCCACTCGTTCGTTGTTCCAGGACCTCCACACATCCAAATAAGGCTCTGAATTACCAAGTTAGATCCTAGTAAAAGTAATTCGAAGTTAAAAAGAAAGATAGTAAATTTTCAATTCAACATGACCTGCTAGATTGGTGCAAGGTTTTCATAAACGTATTCATGTACACATTAGTAATTAAATTTTGAACAATACTCACCAAAACATATTTAAAAAAGTTGTTTAACTTGAGATTTAAATTTCTGCTAAATTTTGTTAACATTTTTCCGGAAATTTTGAATATTTTCGCATCAAACTTGTCCAAATCTCGACATTTATGTCTAAATAATTTTGACAGCTCCCTTAATAAACAAGGATGTTTTTTTATAGCGACATTGACGACCTACTTACGAAAAACTCAAGCGAAATCTGAGATAATTAAGGACAGCGAAATAGGTGAAATGACAAAAAGTGAAAACAAAGTATTTATCTTCAGATTTTATTAATAATTTAATTTCTCTTACAGTTATCAACGAAATGTGCAAAATATAAATTAGATAATAATGTGTGAGACCAGGATACAATATTGATGATACGTATTGGCAGTTTATACTTACAACTATATGATCCGTTCGCAAATGCTACACACTAGCTACAAATATTGACCCAAGAATCATTATCAAACTATATTTGTTGCAAATCACGAAGGCGTCTCGCCTTTATTGGTGTTAAAATGTGAATCTGTGCGTACACACTAACGCATTACGACATACCCACAACTAAAGGTCCCACACATTCGTAAAATGCAACAGTTATCAAATCAGAACTAGGCAATTAGGCTAAAAAAATTCGTTGATTATTCAGTTCTAAGTACAGCAATACAGAGTGCAGTGTGCCATGTTTTCTGCATAAGTGTGAAAACAACACTATGCGGACGTCCAAAGATCTATGCCCAACTAAATATACATATTTATATACATTTAACAACGTAATATTTTACTATAGTGGTATTTAAATCACTTTTACATCACTATCAGTATACAATCTCACTGATTTGTACAAATTCAGAAATATATTTACTATAAAAAGCAGTTTTTGTGTGACATTAGTTTTTAGATTACAAGTATATTAATTACTGTGACGCTCCAACTAAACCCATGGTCGTCAAACCGCAGCCCTCGGTATAGCAAACAATTTTAATAGTCAATAACTATTAAAAAAGATTTTGCTTATGAAAAACTAAATACACGTTCATTAAAATGTTCCTTACGGAGCGCGATAATCGAAGTCTAGTATGTTTTCTTGATACTAATACCTCTTACGTTCATCAGCGTGCGGCCCAGTGTTATTTCACAGTTTCCTATGTGACCTTTGAACAGAAAAGTGTGACGAACACGGATCTAAACGTATGCGAAGACAGCTCATTTTAGCCTGTAGTAAGACTATCAGTTAACACGTCGATAGACTTTACACTTTGACTTTGGACATTAATTACACTTAGGGCCTGTTAGCTATGATGACGTCTGTCTGTATCGTTGTAATAAATAGTAACGAAATCATAGATAACCGACACTTAAGATAATTGGAACTTAACAGCGTGGTGAAACGGCCTTTGCACGCGACTTTTTAACACTTCAAACACACAGTGTGGGAGCGCCATTGGCCTTTCACAACACGCGAACTGAGTCACAATTTTTAGGGTGTTTATTTCCTCTTACAACTCAATAGCCCGTAACTCCAGTCATTGTCATTATACAACTTGTGAAGTGCTAACTGTCGCCTTGGAGGAGAATGAGAGTTACAACACTCAATATTTCCTATGGCTATTGGTAAAACAGAATTGCTGAGTTAAACACTTACTTAACTAATAAATAAAGTCGGAACTAACATTACAATAATTTATGATCGAAAACAAAAGCGTATATATAAGAATACAAGGCGCAGAAAATGAAAGACACAGAGGTCCAATTTCTAGAAGCGCAGCGCTCCAAAGTACTATTAGAAAATGGTGTTTTTTTTATTATTATAGGTCTAAGGCATGAACAAAAAAGGTATTACCTTGGTACTCGGCTACCACTCAAGCCACACGCAGATGAGTACACGCCTTAACGTTCATTAATATTGGCTTCCGCAAAGTAACGCCTGATTCAATAATTTTTTTTTTAATTTTTTTTATTACGAACTGACCAGTGATTGACCTCTATCTCACTTGGTGGAAGGTGCAGGTGAGGCCAAAGGTGTAACTCACTGGTTCAGTAATAGCCTATTCACTCTAGCCTTGAAGAGCCCTAGATTGTATCTGTCCGGAAATACAGACGATGGGTGCGAATTCCATTCCCTAGCAGTTCGCATTAGGAAGGATGAAGCAAACCGCCTTGTGCGGGTCAATGGTATGTTGACAACAAATGGGTGAAAACGCTCCCCCCGCCTGGATGTTCTAATTCATCTTGTCGACTACTCGACACTCTTAATTCGAGCTCTCAAATGGTAAGAACAATTTTTTTAAGCAGCATAATTATACAACTTTCAAACGTCAAAAAGGCATCACATGCAAAAAAAACGGTGCCCTTATTAATTTCACTATTACTTAAAACTGAGCTTCAATGTTGGCAGCTCCGTCTTGATTCAGTTAAGTAAGCCTTTGACTTTTAAATTTCGAAATCTGTTTTTTTTTTAATAACGCGTCCTAGGCATGACCTCGAGATGTTGGAGCGGCGCCTCCGGGTGCATCCCCCTGATTACTGGGTCCACGTTGTTGTAATAGATGTCGCCACTCAACTCCTCGACGCCTATCTCCGGCTCAGACTTAGCTAGTTTCGTGGCTTCGTCCACTTCAGCTCGGACCTTCGCGTCGATTTCCTGTGAAGTATAAGTCTTTAAGGATCGTGTCAATGTGTTAGTTAATTCTAAGCGACACTGAACGTGAGAACACAGAAAAATCCGAAAAGTAATGCTATGGCCGGGAATCGAATCCGGATCCTCGTCATTCCGTGACGCGTGCTATACCCCTACACCGCCCATAACAGGTTGGTAAGCCTTCGATTTTTTCTGTCTGTTACTAGCTGTGTTAATATGTTTTAGTAAACTGGCATTGTTCATTTTTTTTAAGCTGTGCTTTTAACACCTTTATTTGATAAAATGGACTATTTCAAGCAACTAATTTGAATATTATGCTTTTACGTAGCTTTGTTAATTAATAATAAATATTTTTTCGCTGTTTGATAATTCGTGAATTTAGACAGAATCCCAATCGCCTTCGTTCGGCTGGCTATAAAAAAAAGGGCTTTGTCTATGGTTTTGTCGATTTGACAGTGACACGTGACAGTTGTCGTAGGTAATTTTGTTTTTCATTTTTGTGGCAAACATTCGATGCTAGATTCTGTCTAAAAACCCGGTCGTTCGGTCAAACAAAGGTTCAAAGTACTTTTACAAAAATATCTGCAATCATAAAGTATTTTTGAAATCGGACAAGATAAATCGGATAATTGATGGTTTTCGAATTGGAGCATACTAAAAAAAATGAACAATGCCAATTACAGTTGCTGTGTGTTAATTACATTACACTTTCGACAAAAATCTATTTGAAGTTACCTTGAGCTGGTCAGGAGTGACGAGTTCATGGGACAGAATTTTCTCCTTGAAAGACGTGATGGGGTCCCTCGTCTGGCGCACCTCTTGGATCTCGTCGCGGGTGCGGTACGAGGTACCAGGGTCGGACATCGAGTGGCCGGAGTAACGGTACGTTTCCATCTCCATCACCAGTGGTCCTAAGACAAGTAAATAAGTACAAGGTCTCTTGAAATCGCCTATCTGTGTTAATTTGGACTAAATAGCCCTGTCTGTACAGTCAATGAATTTAATTCCCCACCCATTTCGTTGAAACGTTGTTAGACCATAGATAATAACTAATAAGTAATAATAAAAATATTATAAAGAGGAAAAATTTGATTGTTTGTTTGTTTGCATTGAATAGGCTCCGAAACTACTGGACAGATTTCAAAAATTCTTTTGCCGTTAGAAAGCTACATTATCACTGAGTGACATAGGCTACTTTTTACCGCGGGAAAATACCTTTTCCTACGGGAAAATTAATTTACCGGGGGCGAAGCTGCGGACGGAAGGCTAGTAAGTAATAATAACCATTCTTAGCTACAGAAAAAAAATACAGATATTTCCGTTGAGCTATGTATTTTATAAAAATAAAAACATTTAACTCAGTCTCGTCGGCCCCATATCGGCTGATTAGAAGTAAGGCCATAACATCACAAATAAATAAAAAATGGCTGCTTGAATCTGTGGTAAACAATGACATTTATCACTGACGTTAGCAAAAAGTAAAAAGAAGCAACGGCTAAGTGGCGCCGTCTGTAACCAATCGGTGTTACCATATGCAATTTTTTTTTAACTCCCCGTTTATGGTAGGTAGTAGTAATGTTTTTATTTTTATAAAATTAAGCTCAACAGAATAATCTGTAACATTTTCTGTAGCTAAGGATGGCTATTCCTATCAATAGAAAAATCATGAAGTACTTTTAAAATAATCATTCTTTCCCAATTAGGCAGTAGGACGACCGGATAGCCTAGTGGTTAGTGACCCTGACTATGAAGACAGTTGTATGATGAATACGAATGTTTGTGCCCGAGTCATGGATGTTGTATGTATTTAAGTATGTATTTATCTAGATTATATAAGTATGTTTATCCGTTGCCTGGTACCCATAGCACAAGCTTTGCTTAGTTTGGGGCTGGCTCAATTGGTGTAATTTGTCCCAAGATATTTATTTATTATTATTATTTAGGAAGCCTGACCTTTCCCGCTGGTGCAGTATTCGATGGCGTAGCGCGTGGCCTCCCTCGTCGCGAGCACGTCCATGCCGTCCACCCAGATGCCGGGCACGTAGTCGCCGCGCGAGTAGTAGTCCGTGCTGGCCGACGACCGGTCCACGCTCGTGCCCATACCTGTACCATAGCGGAATACAAACTAAAGTGTATACGTAACGATTGTAGATGCGCCTCAAGTATAACAAGTCTTCGCAATTTAGCTGTATAACCGATGGACAATGTTAATGCCAAATTACAAACATTGGTAAGTGGCTCAACAATCCTGGTTCAGGGCTATGATTTTTTTTATATATAAGAGGGGGAAAACGAGCAGACGGGTCACCTCATGGAAAGTAATCACCATCGCCCAGGGACACCTGCAAGACTTGGGGAATCATAGGTGCGTTGCCGGCCCTTTCAGGAACAGGAAGGCTCGCTTTTTAAAGATCCTTAAATTGTACCGCTCAGGGAATGTTGCAGCAGGAAGTTGGTTCCAAATCTTTGTCGTACGAGGAAAGAAATTGCGTTTAAAACACACGGTACTTGACTGCCAACCATCAAGATGTTGAGGAGGGAAGGACAGACGGTTCCGCGAAGTACAGTAGTGGAATTTAGCCGCAGGCAGCAATTCGAAGAGTTCATCGGAGCACTCCCCATGATAAATTCGGTACAGTATGCAGAGGGACGCTACAGCCCTCCGCACAGCCAGAGAATCGAGCCGACCAGAGAGTGCCTGGTTATCGACAAATCGAGCAGCTCGCGTTGGATGCGGTCAAATGGAAGGATTTGGTACCTACTTGGTAAATTGCATCGAAAATCATGCTATTCCGTCCAGGGCTGCCGACAGTAATATGCTAAAATCCCCAAACGCATTGTCGAAATTCACCACATTAGGGAAAAGTAAAATGACAACGGCTATCTAAAAATACAATACAAATCCCTGTTTCGAGTAATGAATTGTAAGAAATCAATCAAAACTAGCAGAAATTTGATGTTGAATATCGGGTATTTGTGTTCATACTTAAAATTTCCCTAGAAATGAAGCTCTCTCACATTCCCCAATCAGCTTCGCTTTCCGCAGTCTGGGGAATTCCCCACATATTGGCAACCGTGATTTCGTGCAAAGGACCTAGCATCCAGGCCATAAAATCTTAAAAAAAATAAAAACGTACCATATCCATTGTTCTCGCACACAAACACGCACGGCAGATCCCACAGCTTGGCGATGTTGTACACCTCGAACAGCTGGCCCTGGTTGGCGGCGCCGTCACCGTACAACGTGAACGTCACGCCGCCGTCGCCGGAGTACTTGTGGGCGAACGCTATGCCCGCACCCAGGGGGCCCTAACACATACATACATAATAATATTATTACATACACATGCACACATACATGATTGGAGGCGACTAGGTGGAAAGGGGAATCAATCAAGTATATATCCCATACGGGGTAGACAGAGAAATTAAATGAAATTTATTCTTGGTAACAGGCATTATACAGGTCACTAAAGCTTATTTCTATTTATTCTGCGAGTGGCAAATATCATAAAAAACATTATCAAGAAGCCACTTTTTCGGTCGGCCTTTAAAAATCGTGATGGAAGCTGCATTCCTGGCATCGTCTGGCAGACGGTTGTACACGGAGGGCCCCGGGTAGTACACGGATCGGTCCGATTTGGCGAGCCTGTGCCTGTCCGAGGTTAACCTATTCTCGTGCTTATTACTACGTAGTAGGTATCTCGGGTTCGATCCCTTACGCCCAAACACGTCAAGATTGTCGAAGGTAAAGACCTAAGGCCTAATAGCCTAAGGTAACAAGCCCTACAGGCCACGTTTAGCAAGATGGAAATTTTTTTTTTTTTTTTTTTTTTTTATTTAGAGATACCGCTCTGGAATCTCTTGGAAATACAATCTAGTCTTAAGACTAATAAGTATTTTAAATTTGACCTAAACTACTAATAAGGCTAAAAACTAAGAATGTGTCCATTAACACTTTTCTTATTGTCTCTATTAAGGGGAAGACACTTTGTTAATGTGTTCATAATATACAGCACTCACTGCACTCATTACGCTATCACTATACTAAACTAACTCAAATGGTTTTGTCCTTTTCAGTCTTCTCTCTATGTCCGTGGTATCGAGGAGCTGGATAGCCTCGACATTCACATGGTGATGAAGCCTGTGTTCGTGGGCTTCGGCATATTTTTTGATGATTTGGCTGACAGGTTCCACTGCGAGGTCCCGGTGGAGGTTGTCGTTTCTTATGTACCAGGGTGCGTTTACGATACATCCGAGTACTTTATTTTGGAAGCGTTGGATCATTTGGATATTGCTTTGTTTGGTACAACCCCACAGCTGAATACCATAAGTCCATATTGGCATTAGGACTTGTTTGTACAGTAGTATTTTGTTGTGCACTGACAGCGCCGAGTGCCTCCCGAGCAGCCAGTACATCTTCCTATAGCGAAGATCTAGTTCATCGCGTTTCTTTTTGACATGAGCCTTCCAGCGAAGCTTGACGTCCAGTGTCATGCCCAAGTATTTGGCTGTGTTTTCGTACGGTATTGCTTTGTTATTAATATATACCGGGCTATATGAGTTTCTTTTATTGGTGAAATCTATATGAATTGACTTGGAATCTATATGAAATGACTTGAAAGATGGAAAATGAAATCAAAATAATAATGGGTTGCTAGCCCCATCGCCTATAACATTATTCTTATGATTTTCGCCCATTTCCTCGATGGGCTTTTACCATCTGCGCGGGAAGAGAAACAACTGGTGCATTTTATGTTTTTCTTTGCTCCCAGACCAGCATGGAAATGCGTCCGTTCCTACATTATTCATTTTAATGTTCACAGGGCACGGCTTAAAAGGATTGACCTAATTTTAAAACGAAAATTATGATTGTAAAGAAACTTTTACGGGGGGGTATTGAGTAACTAATACAACCGTTCGATAAAATATTTGAAAACAATTCTAAGACTTTTTTTACATACCTGAGCTCCCACGATACCGTTGCCACCATAGAAGTTTCGCCCGTACAGATGCATGGAGCCTCCCTTGCCGCGGGAGCAGCCGGTCCTCCGGCCAGTCAACTCCGACAGCACTCCGACCAGACTGACCCCCATGAGGTAGGTCCACCCGTGGCAACGGTAAGCGGTGATCACAGAGTCCACATCACGCATCGCCTGACGCATGCCCACAGCAACCGCTTCCTGCCCTAAAGATATTACAAAAGAGTGAGGAATTTTACTCTCTAATTTTCCTGAACTAACTTCCATACCACAGAAAAAACAGAATTTTCCAGTTGCTAAGCCCTTTAGATCCTGTTACCTTAAGTTCTGTCTACCCCTTAAGGGATATAGCCATTATTTGTGTATGTACGTAATTCGCCACTAAACTCCATTGAGCTAATTAACAAACATATATATATCTATATTATAGTAATGTGACTGATTGACAGAGAACACACCTACCACTAAAGCTACAGACTTGAAATTTGCCAAACATTCCTTGAGTATCATAGAGGTGCTAAGGGGTTTTTCAAAGTACTAAAGATGCTCAATCGCAGTAACAAATAAAAAGCGAATCCAAGATTTTTAGAAATTCCCATTGAATAGCAAATAAAAGTGATTGATATTGTAACTTTGAAATGGTCCTATCTCCATTAAAATTAATTCTATGCTGACGAAATTGAGAGCAAAAGTTAGTCCACACATAAAATATTAATTTGTTTAGTAAGATAGGAGGAAGTGAATTACAACATTATGAACTTAATTACTATTTTTTTACAAACCTGAATACAAATGGCAGAAACCGCGGATGATTTTCTCTTTGTACAAGTTGCCAGCGGATGTCTCTAGACGACGGAGCAGCGCCAGCGTCTCATAGATCTTTAAGGCATCTTCAGATGTGACAGTGATGTTTGAAGCTGGCCCTTTATCCAACTTGTGTAGTTTATAGGGCTGGAATTATTATGACATTAAAAATCACAATATTATAAGTAGATACATAGACAACATTCATCAGGTGCGATTGTGGTCTAACATGTTCCTAGAATGCATTAAAAAAACCCAGAAGTAGTCGTTTCATCATTATAAAAAATATATATAACAAAAAAAGTTACATTATGACAATTTTTTTTCATATTTCTTTTCATCTTCTCTTGTTTATAAGTTTTAAAAAGGTTGGCCGCGATGGCTCTACAGAAACTTGGGGACATTATAAAGAGAATAGTATCCACTGAAGGAGGACCTTGACTAGGAAGCTGGAAAAAGCTACCTTGACTATTAGGTCAATATATCACTAGTATATAAAAAAATAATAAGAACTAACAAAAATTTATACTCTGGAAAAAAATTCATGGAATTTCATTTGGAAGGAATTTCATGTTTACAAATTTCTTATCACAACTTCTTGAACTTGATCATTATAAATAATATGATTGAGACAAGTGGTAGACATGGCTATCACGCCTGCACGTCATGCCTGCTCTCAGACATAATGACGTCACAATTGGTGCATAGAATATCTGATGGAAAAAGATAACGTGAAGTTCAAAATAAATAAATTTGAAGGTTAGGTTACATAAGTTAAGAATATCGAGAGAAAGCGACTTTAACATTACTATTTAAACTTTTACACTATATACATGGCTGGAAATAATACAAATAACTTCTTTCTTATTCATGATTACCAAAAATTAATCTATTTTTTCGTTTACCTTAACTTCGAACGTAGCTTCATTCTTCGTGCTGTATTTAGCTTTTGTCGATGTCGCAACTGGGGCAGCTGCTTTCTATAAAACAATTCGACAGTCAGTATAGTCTTTAACTACTTTTACCGGTCAGAGGCAATACATATAAGTAAAATAAAACCAAAAATACAAAATGTAAACTGTCCTTACCGTAATCGCATTTCCAGTCAAAAGTTTGGCAACTGAGGGGATTAGCTTGCTCATTTTTGACACCAGGTTTTTTACAAAGCCCAGTATAAATCAGTGGTCCACAATCGGGACCACTTTTAAATACTTCAATTGAAAATTTTAATAGAAACACGGGCTAACCCCCGACGTATTCAATCGTGAAGAGATGACAGATGTCACAGATGTCATTCAGGACGAAAAGGTCACGTATTAGTGACACGTGTATCACCGCCCTAATTTTTGAGATTTGCAAAATTATTTGAACTAGCTAAATAGGTTCGTTGATTAATTTATCTTTGTAACGAAGAACAAATTTCAACATGATAATAAATTGGCAAGAACAAAATGCTTTTAAATATGTCTAGAACATTAAGATAAAAAGAAAAACAAATGTCATTTTGGCACTGACACTGACATTATTATATAATTCACGAAGCTAACCTAAGTTGCTGCAAAATGTGAACTGCACTTGAGTAGAAATCATTCTCAAAATGTATTTAAAAAAACCTCATTAAAATTGAGAATTTAGATGTAAATATATACAAAAGTTAATCATGCTTCGGACATTTGCACCAAGTGATGACTTAAGTTCACTTTACTAAATTTGTCTTGAAAATGTCTGTCTCTAAAATATAGTTATATTGAAAGCTATCTTCATAAACTTAAATTCATGGAAGATGTTCGTTCGTTTTGTTTCATTGTGGTGTGGTTTCATTCTCACTTCTCACTCGTAAACTGCCGTGTCATGCCTATGTCATGTAACTCTAAAAGCATAGTTTTGAGTAAAATCTGTTTAAAGTTTTTTTCGTAATTCGTAGTTTATTTTGAAATCAAGCAGCAAAAATAAAAATAAAAATACTCAAATAGATTTGTGTTAGGCTTATGCATATTATGTAATACCTAGATTATTAATGTTTTGTATATTTTATAAGTTATAGGCTATAAAGGAGTTAGGCATAACAGGTTCGCCATACAAAGTCTGTTTTGCGGTGCCCTGTATCTCAAGATACATGACTTAGGCGTAACACGTTAAATATAAATATTTCTCTCGGCTGTCTACCAGTTTACTTATATAGTCGTAATTATACCATAAGGCTATATAATTATGTACCATAATAAAAACTTTTAGTAAAAAGGATAAATAATGAAAAAAACACCCCAAAAATAAAAATAAAACAACTGTTTTTATAAGATTGTTCAACATAAATATAGAGATTAGAAATAATCAAATTATATTGATAATGATATGGGATCATAACTATTGTCCTGATGTTCGTCTAAATCCGGTACGTCGTTTTCTTTCAAATCATTAAAAACTGCCGGTAACCGATAGGAATCGACTCGCACAGTTTTAATAATTCGGATTTCTTGGCTTTGCTGATTCCTCTACACTCAGTTTCTCTCGGTACGTCAATTAAGCATTTTGGATTGACAAAATGTTGTGTTCTTTTTCAGAACATTTAAAAATTTAAACTGAGCCTCGTCATATGCAATTTTCACAAACATTAAGGTTGAATTTTTACGAAATTCAACTACTTTTAATGCTTGCACATTATATTTTTTGGAAGGCCTGTCGCACCTAAGTCGTGTAACTTGAGTAAGTAATTGCTCGATGCGCATAAAGCTTGTCATGGCTATGTCGTGTAACTACTAGATACAGTATATAGCCGTATTAGCTGTGGCCAAAACTGAGTTACACGACTATTGAGACAGACTTGTACAAGGAATTGGTAAGCAAAATTAAAAAAAATGTTTTATTGGTAGGTAAAGACACCCAAAAAAATACGATTCAGACTTGTTACGCGTATCTCATGTATCTCAAGTTAACTGACATAGGCATGACACGGCAGTAAATCAAAACGTAAATCACAAATGTCAAAACGGGCCTTTTATTTTGCGACGAGTTTAGTTTAGTAGTCTGTGTTAATGTGTTTTCACGGACGTTGTTTTTAGTTAAACAAAAAGTAACTATACTATCAATTTAGTGATAAAAAACAACTTTTTCGACTATCATACATAATGAAAACAATAGAAGGTTTATATTTTGAGAAAAGAAACTTCTACATCCTTGCAAGATATTGAGAATTCCTCAAGTCTATCAAGGAGTCCAGCTATGGAAAGCCGTAAAACAAGTAGAAAACGTGTACGTTCAGATACAGACAAAGATGGTACAGTATCAAAGAGGCTGCGCATGGAAGTAAATGTTACTAGTAATGAAGATTCAGAGTTTCCTAGCGATTTACAGGATAAACCTGGACTAGATGAATCGGATAATACTAGTCAAACTAAGCAATACATTCCTCATCACTTGATTGGAATTATGTATCAATTAGACTTGTCGGTGCTTTGCTTACTTAGAGAGTCTATGTATAAAAATAAATATCCTTTATTATCACTAGCGTTTGGGGATTCCCTAATTGATAAATTTAATGATATTGTGGTTCGTTATGAAAAGAAGTCTATTCATATAAAAGTTGAAAATGTAGACAAGTATTATGTAAATAATGGCATTAGTTATGCTAGATTATTTACTAAAGAAAAACAAAGTTTTTCTATCAATAATTACTTTGATAGTTTTGTTAAACATCTAATGTCTAATTCAGACAGTTTACTGAATAATATAGAATATCTTATTGTATATACTAATTCAGGCTTGGATCTTACAAAAGAAAAGAATTTAAGTGAAGGAAAATTCAAAAATTTTTATCCTTTTAAATTTGAGAGAATTAAAATAGAAGAATTTGACCTGTTAAAGGACTTTTTGTTTACAAATGACAATATGCAAGAGAGTGGTTTTTATCGATTTTCGCAAGACAAAACAACGAAAGAAGAACTTTTAAGGCGGTTAGAGTTTTCGTCTGCTATGCAGAAAATAAAAGAAAGAAAAAATTCTCAGGAATTTGAAAAAGAAATAAAAGGAGCATTTTTAGATAAATTAGTGTTTGCAGTTAATCAACCTAATAGAGAAGAGCTGAACAGCATTGTTAAAAATGAAATAGAAAAAAATAGCACAGTTGAAGATGATTATATAGCATTACAGGAAAGAGTGTTACAGCATTTAACAACTCCAGAAAAGGATAAAAAACTTGAGAATCATGTGTCTAGAATTACATATGAATTCAATCTATTAATCCTCTTCCTACATGACATGTTTTTGCAGAAAAATATATTTTCCATAAATTATGAAGGAAAAGGAAAAACTCATGATATATCTAATAACATTGCCCTTGATTACAAAGATAAAATTACTTATGTAAAGGCTTACAATACAAATGGTAATATTGGTTATAGTCAGTTATTTCCCTTTAGACAACAGAATATGTTTTCTATTAATAAGTATTTTACTCTTTTTGTTGAAGAACTAAGAGAGAGTACAGAATACTTTATTATCTATACTAATGCATATCTAGATCTCACAGAAGAAAAAATGTTAAAAGAAGGGCGATCTAAAGATTTTTATCCTCTAAAATTTGAAAGGGATAAAACTTTAAGAGATTGTTCCTTTATAAATGGGAATGGTATTTATCGATTTGTGCAAGAAGAAGCAACAAGAAAAAAGCTTTTAAGTCTATTAAAGCTTCCACCTTCTTTGCAAAAAGAAAAAGAAGAAAGAAGACTTTCTAGTGAGAATGTACAAGAATTAAAAGAGAAATTTTTAGATAAACTAATATTTGCAATTAATCAGCCTAATAGGGAAGAATTGAATAATTTTGTTAAAAATGAGATAGATACATGCGATGTTCCATATAATTATGAAGAATTACACGAAATAGCATTACGTTGGTCAGAATCTCACGAATTTGGCCCTCTTAGAAAAGGAATAATGGAAACGCTTTTGGGAGATATTAAAAATAACAGATCTAGTTATAAGAAGATCCAAAATAAAAACATTAATGAAGAAATAAAATTTGCTAGAAGTGTAGTTGGTAGAGAGGGAATACCTGCATTTAATCAGTTCTTAAATTTTTTAATCACAGGAGAAGGGATAAAGTGTTTAGAAGTTCTAAAAAGGGAAGGAATAGATTTAGCTAGTATGTCCAGTATTTTGCATGTAGCAGGAGGCAAAGCTGCAAAAGCTTTTAAAGACTTATATGATGTTTGGTTCAATGAGCAAGGAAATAAAACACAATATTTAAAAACTCTAGAAAAAGAAGGAATAAATCTATCTAATATGTCCAGTATTTTAGGTGGAGCAGGATCTAATGCTTCTAGAGCTTTTAAAGACTTACATGTCCTTTGGTTTGATGTGGAAGGAAATAAAACACAATATTTAAAAACCCTAGAAAAAGAAGGAATAGATCTAGCTCGTATGTCCAGTATTTTGAGTGGAGCTGGAGCTAACGCTGCAAAAGCTTTTAAAGACTTGTATGATATTTGGTTCAATGAGCAAGGAAATAAAACAAAATATTTAAAAACTCTAGAAAAAGAAGGAATAAATCTATCTAATGTGTCCAGTATTTTAAATGTAGCAGGAGTTAATGCTGCAAAAGTTTTTAAAGACTTATATGACCTTTGGTTTGATGTGGAAGGAAATAAAACACAATATTTAAAAACCCTAGAAAACGAAGGAATAGATCTAGCTCGTGTGTCCAGTATTTTAAGTGGAGCAGGGGCTAACGCTGCAAAAGTCTTGAAAGACTTATATGATATTTGGTTTGATGGAGAAGGAAATAAAACGCAGTACTTAAAAACTCTAGAAAAAGAAGGAATAGATCTAGCTCGTATGTCCAGTATTTTAAGTGGAGCAGGAGTCAATGCTGCAAAAGCTTTTAAAGACTTATATGATATTTGGTTTGATGCAAAAGGAAATAAAAGACAGCATTTAAACCATTTTATTGAGGACAAACATGGGAAAAAAAGTTTTACACTGCATAACTTATCTGGTATATTAAGTAGAGCAGGAGCTTATGCTAAAGATGCTTTTGAAAAGTTTCATAGTGTTTGTTTTAGTGACAAAGGAAAGAGAACAGAACTTTTACATGATTTCTATAAGGCAGGTTTTACGCCAAGTAACTTATCCTCTGCGTTATGTGGAGCAGGAATTCGTGCTTCCTTTATTTTGAAAAGATTTCATGGTACTTGTTTTAATGAGAAAAGAGAAAAATCAAAATTTTTAGATGATTTCTATAAGGCTGGTTTTAAACCGCGTGATTTATGTGGTGTGTTGAGTTCAGCAGCAAATAGTTTAAAAAAGTTTCATGATTTTTGTTTTACGGCAGAAACCAAAAAGTATTTGAATCATTTCTTAATTGAGGAAGAAGGTTTTATACCAAAAAATTTATCTAAGATATTGCATGGAGCAGGAGCTAATATTTGTTCTGCTTTAATAGATTTTCATGATGTTTGTTTTGATGAAACAGGAAACAAAACGCAGCTTTTAGATGATTTTTATGAGGCAGGTTTTAGGCCAGGTGATTTATCTAATATATTATCCTTGGCAGGAAATAACGCCGCTTCTAATTTAAGAAACTTTCATAAATCTTGTTTTAATAAAGAAAATTATTTAGATCGCTTCTTAGGCGGGAAAAAACTTTTTACGCCGAAAGATTTATCTAAAATATTATATGGAGTAGGAATTAATATTTGTCCTACTTTTAAAAAATTGCATGATCTTTGTTTTGATAAAGTAGGAAACACAACAAAATATTTAAACAATCTTATCAAAAATAACCCGCCAAATAAGATGCTTATATTACATGAAGAAGTAAAAAAATCTCCTGCTTTCTTGGATGAACAGAATGTTAGTGAAAGAGACAGAACAACTAGTGTAGGCCTCAAGCAGAGTAGTTTACCCGGTAAAACCAAGCAAAAACAAGATTTAGGTGGTTTACAACAAGGTGATTCTAAAGCTAAGAGAAAAAAAAACAGGATTAAAATAGTTTTTTTTACATAAATACATATAAAATTTAATGATGTTTCAAACATTAGCACCAATTGATGAATTATACTTAACTAGCCGTTGCCCGCAACTTCGTTTGCATAGAATTCGTTTATCGCTATCCCGCGGGAATCACGCAATTTTCCGGGATAAAAAGTAGCCTATGTGTTATTCCAGACTATAATCTATCTATGTTCCAAATTTCATCCAGATCGGCCCAGTACTTTTTGAGCCTATTCATTACAAACATACAAAAATAGGTACCTACAAATCTTTCCTCTTTATAATATTAGTATAGATAAGTTTATTTTACTCGATTTGTCTTGAAATGTCAGTCTGTCCCTATATTGGTATTTCGGGAACGTGCGAAGTGTATCGAGGGTTGGTGGGGGATAGAAAACGATCGTAGCGCATGCCGTGGCAGAAATGTACAACAGTAAGGGCTTGGTGAAATGCCT
Source organism: Pandemis cinnamomeana (assembly GCA_932294345.1). Classification (NCBI taxonomy): domain Eukaryota; kingdom Metazoa; phylum Arthropoda; class Insecta; order Lepidoptera; family Tortricidae; genus Pandemis; species Pandemis cinnamomeana. Next base: position 7,215,558 of record OW028721.1, read on the forward strand.
TGTCAATGTTACTTTGAAAATGGGTAATTACTAAACTTGTTTTATAGGGTGTTTGTTTAGCGAATTATGTTGGCTCGTATTAAATAAATATTGACATTAGTTCTTTGTTTTTCTACATTCCTAACGAGTTCTGCTAAAACCAATTTATTTCCTTTTATAGTTTCATAGCATAATTGGGAGGAAACATTTTGAGTTTTGCACTCTCAAAACTATTTTTTGTAATGACATCCATTTTTCCTATTACTGTTTGAAACAAATGCCTCTAAAAAATACTATTTATTGACTTAATTTTATATTTACTTTTAAATTAAATGACTTGTCATTCACTATTTAACAAACCCCTAAATATGCGTTTGCGAGATGGCGCTACTGTCGTGCACAGAGCCAATAGTTATGTTGGAAGCTATCTTTATGAACTTAAATTCACGGAAAATGACGTATCATTGTGAAAAGGATGACGAATTAGTTCGCACGCAACATCGAACGAATAATGATATATAAACTCGAAAGTAAAGTTATTTCGTCATTATAATTTCAACAACCAGTTAAAAACCGTGCTACGAAGTGAGTGTTGGATTTGAACTTGAATTTAAATACATAGAATAATGGAGTTTCCACATATAGGCAAAAATTGTTCGTATAAATCCTGCAATAAATTGGGTGAGTTATTCTAGCTGTTCTGTAATTTTTCTATAATTTCTTTTTGTTGAGTGTTAAATTTGTTCTAGAAGTTTACCGTAGGAAATGACTGTGTTTTAAGTACTTATTAATGAAAGGATTATTATTGCTTTATATTTTTTTTACTGCTATATTTCAGATTTTCTTCCCATGAAATGTGGAGCTTGTCGTGACGTTTTCTGGTAAGTTATAATTATCAATTAATTTAAAAGTTTACTAACTTTGATGGTGTTCTTTTACTAACAAACTCTTCTGTAATGTTTTTATCATAAAAATTATGGTGTGCTTTCATTGCCACTACCTTACCACTTCCTAGGAAGTGGCAATGAAAGCCTTAATGGCTATAATATTGGCATATGATATGATAGTTAGACAAATGATCATCATCTCTAGACTACAGGTCTAAGCTAATCACAGAATAGAAAAAACAAGAAGCTAAAATAGACAAAGACTAGTAATAATGATATTTCTCTGTGCCCATAATGTCTTCAAATTCAATGTTCAGATATTTGTACTTCGTTTGTCTTTAATATAGTTTGACATTGCATGTAAAAACAATATATTTCTATTTCGCACAAGCAAGCTGTCTTGCACATGAGAAGTTAAAGGTTTTTGTTCTTTTACAATTACAGTTCGGATCACTTTGCTTACTCCCACCACGAGTGCCCGGCACCCAACACGAGGGATGTCCAGGTGCCCGTATGCCCGCTCTGTGGGGTGCCCGTGCCCGGGCGCCGCGACGAGCCACCAGACGTCGCTGTTGGGGCCCACATAGACAACCTTTGCACATCAGACCCTGCTAGGGAGAGAAGGAAAAAGGTAACAAAAACAGTACTCAGATTTTAGATAGAATTGTACTTTAATGAAATGTGGTTAAATTAAATATGCTTTAATATAGAGTGAAGGTCACTGATTGTGATTATCGCGGTTAGCATACCAACCCGCTACACTCTGTGAAACATGGAATTATGCAATATAGAAAGTTCCTGATAAGTACAGTCAAGTGTAATAATATGTATCTAGTCAAGGTTTCAAAAATAAGTATCATACGCTCTTACACCGGCGTAATAAGGTTGTGGGACATATTTTTGAGAAGTTCATATCGATACTTATTTTTGCACTTGACCATACTTATTTCATGAGTTTCTTGGAGTTCCCCTGCCTTTCTTACAAACATTATGTGATTAATTGATGGCATGACACCCCTTGGACATAGGTTAGGTACTCAAAAATTTGACTACTGATGATTTGACCCATTAATAAGGGTGGATCAACTTTTTCTTGTCACTTGTTGCTATGGTTGCAGTCTCCTCAGTCACTCTTTAAATTTAAATCATAAGTTTATAGGTTACAAGTTTTCCAAACATGTATTTTTGCGGTAGTTCAAGGCTTTTTTTTTATTTGTCATCTACTAAGTGACTTGCTTAAAGTGTGTTAGTATAATGTGCCACAACACTTCTTCTAACAAACAGTAATACTTTTGTTGCCTCTCTGATGGACAGTATAACAAGAAATAGTCGAAACCACCTAATAATTAATACTGTTGTAATGTCATATTAATTACTCTTTACAAAAAATTTGGTCCTCAATTTACTACGTTATTTTAATACTTAATTTAATAATAATAAGTGGTGTAATACATTTTTTGAGGGAATGTGACAAAGGATAATAGAGTGAGGTAGAAGTTGTACTTTCCGTTTAAAACAATTAACAAGTATAATTAAATTATTAAACATAAATCTGTTTGTCTCCAGGTTTTCACAAACCGTTGTTCATACAAAGGCTGCAGAACAAAAGAGATGGTGCCACTCGTTTGCAGCGAGTGTGCACTCAACTACTGTCTCAAACATCGACATATGACGGACCACGCCTGCGAAGGGAAACTGGCTGCTAAGAGACGACAAGCTGCGTAAGTTTGCTTTGTTTTTTGTTAAAACTATGATTCATATTGCCGGGTCAACACTGAGCCAGCTGCTTCGAGGTAGCCATTTTGTTTCGTGTCTGGTTTTGATATACTAAGTTATGCCTCATATGGTGTTGTTGTGTCGGCGACTGTCTCAGTGTGGATTCGACAATTAAGGCGTAGTCCAAACTGTACAATGCTATCGCAAAAATGTACCTTGCTAGAATACAACAAGGGTGAAAAAAAAACAATCTGAATGTAAATTGCCAGTATTTCTTAGGGGATTATTAGGTTGTGACTAGAGAAAGAAATGTTGTAGCGAAAGTATAAATGATGTGATGTATGTTTAACCAATTTATGTCCAAGAACAATCCTGCAAGTGGCATTAAATTGTGAGGCCAATGAGGTAATGAGCTTAATAAATATACTGCAGTTAGAGATGTTCCTATAAGGTGTTGATACTTTATCATGTTCAAATACAAGTGTAATGAAAATATTTTACGTCCCCCCGGGCTTAAGTAGCAATTTACCGCCCACTACGCTAGCGAAAATTTCCACTTTCTGGCCAGGGAAAGACGTATTGTGTACACACCTCGGGCGGCCATAAAGATATCCTCAGGTTGCATGTTTATCGCCCTCGCCTTTAGCTCGTGCGACAAATTCCTACGATCTGAGACATTCTTTATTTCACCACCCTCGGAATTTAATGTACTATTTCGATTCTGCCGAGTACATTGAAATACCAATATGATACTTATTCCTGACCATTCTGAAGAAAATGTTTTTTTATAATAAACAGGACAACTAATTTTATTTACGTTATGTATCACTTCAATTTTTTTTTAAACAGCTATACCTACAATGGTGAGCTGGTTGAGTCTGATTTGCTGAGACTGGTCTAATCTAAATATTTTACATCAAAATTTGGTTGACGAATTCAGTTCAATGTCATTTGTTTTATACTGAGCAAGTATAGCCAATATTGCTATACTAAAAGGATGCTTGCTCAGGGGGCGTCTGTTAATCATGTGACATCTTTTTTTTAATCTCACGAAGTATCACTATGGGTTAAAATATCATGTGATTTCTGGACGCTCCTTTACCTGTATAGGGACATCCCTAGCTGCAGTTCAACGGGGGCATCGGGGGCACGGATTGGCTTTGGTGCCGTATGGCGCTGGTCCTGTGCCATCCTAGCGCTAATCAGTGACACGGCATACAGCATCCTAAGCGTGTTCTCAGACCGCTGGGACAATCGCTGGACACAGATGCGTGTCCTCAGTCACCCGTAATTATCAGACGTTTCAAATGATATGGTTAACATTAGTTTTTAATCTGCTTTTTGGTTGACTAACTGTTTGCATGGGAAAAATATGTCAAGGAGGTTTCTTTGTACAGCCTGTCACAGGAGTTAAGCTTGTTCTTAAAAAGTACATAATATAATTTATGTATTGGCCATTTAAATGTGTTCTTTATTGTTAGGTCTGTTATTTATATTTTATTGATTACTAGCTTCTGCCCGCGACTTCGTCTGCGTAGAATTATACATAAAAGCCTTCCTCTTGAATCACTCTATCTATTTAAAAAAACCGCATTAAAATCCGTTGTGTGGTTTTGAAAATATTAGCATACATAGGTACAGAGAAAGCGACTTTATTTTATACTATGTAGTGATGTTTGATTATTTGTTTCGTAATCAATAAATAAATGGTATTTGCTCGTGGCAGGCGTGTGGCCGGCTTACGAGGTGGAAAATGGCGAAAGTAAAAGCATTTGGGACAATTTATGTGTTTCTCTAAAAGTTTTAATATCGTATTTTTTGTCAACAGTAATGCTGCTATGGCAAGAATGAAAGCGGCCGAGAACAGAGTGAAGCCTGATCCTCCCGTAGCTCCGGTAGCTACATTCTCAGCTGTTCAAGGCAATATGGTAATTAAAACTAAAATGTTCTTATTTATTATTTATTTATTATAGCCTTTGTATTCCGAATTCGCTACAATTTCAGTACCTATGTTGTTGTTTTTTTTTTTTTAACTGTCGCGTAATTCGGCGTGCCTCATGGCATAGGCCTCCTCCGTGTATTGGAGAGTTTGGGCTATAGTTCCCACGCGCGCCCAGTGCGGATTGGGAACTTAACACACACCATTGAATTTCTTCGCAGATGTGTGCAGGTTTCCTCACGATGTTTTCCTTCACCGAAAAGCTCATGGCAAATTGCAAATGTAATTTGCGCACATAAATTCCGAAAAACTCAGAGGTGCGCGCCCGGGATTTGAACCCACGACGCTCTGCTTGAGAGGCCAAATGTTCTACTTAAGATACAACAATTCAACTAAGAAATCGAACAATTGTTCAGTTTAGTTTACATACAACTTTGTTTTTCCTCATTACTGTATTATTCAATTTGAGTTAGTTAATACTACATTGATGGCAACAGCATTGTTCGCATAGTAATTAGTCTAATGGCAGTACAAAAAGTATACATATGTATATAGCAACCAATACTAGGGTTGTCTAAGTGTGTAGCACTGGGAGTATTTTATTAGTCTACAGTAATTTTATTTCGTAAAGTTATGTTAATAAGGGCCTGTCTCGCCACTCTCTGTTAAGTTCCTGATATCTTAAACGTCAGTTATCTATGGTCCTCTATATATGTTACTACGAAACAGACACAGACGACATCATGGATAACGGACATTTAAAATATCAGGGTATTAACTGAGATAGAATAAGGAATAGTGTGATAAGGGAATGTGCGGGTCTGAAAGAGGATATAGTGACTAGGATAGAAAAAAGTATGCTTTGTTGGTTTGGTCATGTAGAGCGGATGCATCAAAGTAGACTCCATTTATAACTGTTTAATACACGTCAGTATACAGTGGCGGGCGAGAGACTACTGGCGCTACGGGCTGCTTGACTACTAGCGCGATGTAGTCATATCGCAAGCTAAGCAATTCTGTGTCGCTACAGTAGGCCCCCTAACAAAAAAAAAAAAACAAAAATACCAAATAACACAATGAATTTTAACCGAACATTGTGTAACATCGACGAAATCATTTTAATTAGTAACAAACAATTGCAATCGTTGCATTTTGCGCGCCGAGCGTATTCAGCAGAATCGCTGACCGGCGCTCGCTCACGTGAAATACAATACACGTGATACCTACATAATTTTAAACTGTCTAATTCAATGTTCAGTCATTCTAACCCAACCGCTTCCTGAAGTATTTCGGATGATTTTAATACACAGTGTATGTTTGTACGAAGCTCTAATATGTTTAGTAATTAGGACAGCAGACATACCCCGTTACCACGGGGAAGTGGGGATGTGGGGTTTTTACGCACTAAAACCCCGGGGTGTTCCTTCCTCGCCGCTTTTCTAGCGACGCAACGGTTCAACGGTAAAACCCGTTACATAGTAGACAGCCCTGGCCTAAGACAATAAAAATTACCCCCGGGACTAGGCAGGGCATAGCGTGTGTAATGTCATTTACGTTTGAACTGTTCGAAGGTTAATAATACTGTAAGGTCGAGTTACTTGGGGCTTTGGGATTAACTCGGTCCATGTTTTATTATGGCTAACCTTATGGTTTTTGTCAAACCAAAACCATTGAATGGGCCAAAGTCGCACCCCGTTGGGTCAAAGTCCAGTACGGGGGCGTAGCGTCGGGGTGTGAGGTCCCCCCCTCCCCCTGCTGTGGCCGCCCGCCGCCTACCCCCCTGCTCTCACATCGCACAACTACTGTAATTCGACGTTACGGTGTTCGTTTAGTAACTATAAAATTTATGGTTGAAACAGTTGTTACATTGGTTTACATAAAATGTCAAGTAAGCCAGCCTAATTTAAAAAAAATAACTAGAAAAAGAATACTAATGTTGCAAAAACAAGAAATATACAATACTAATATTATAAATGCGAAAGTAACTCTGTCTGTCTGTCTGTCTGTCTGTTACCTTTTCACGCTTAAACCGCCGGGCCGATTTAGTTGAAATTTGGTATACAGATAGCTTGAGTCCCGGGAAAGAACATAGGATAGTTTTTATCCCGGAAAATTGCAAAGTTCCCGCGGGATAGCGACTCTGCGCAGACGGAGTCGCGGGCATCAGCTAGTATACAATAAAAATTGCAATAAGGATTGGTTCTCCACTAGGGAGCGTCATAAACATAACACAAATCAAAATGAAATATTAATTAAGTATAAATAAATAATAAATTCGTGAAATGTCATTTACTAAGAATAATCATAAATTTCATGTTCAGGAATTCGTTAATAGTGTAAAATTTCAAGTGTCAAATGTCAATTTCGGAGGTACAATGATGATCCTATTTTTTTTTTCAGACTGAAGACGAAGCTTTGGCTCACGCACTGGCAGCCTCTCTGCAAGAGAGCGCCAGTCTCCATTCGCGAGACACTGCACTTGCGCGCGCGCTGAACGGGCAGCGAGTCGGCGGCGAGCAGAGCAACCGATGCTCCGTCTCTTAGCGTACCACCGCTGAGTCTTTAAATTTAAACCCAATAAAGGTACTTGAACGAAGTACCCTCGCTTTTTTCGTCCGACTTAAATGGCTTTAACATACCGCTAAGGCCATCCATAATTGGCGACACACTTATTTTGGGAATTGACAAGTCACTTCTGTTTGTTAATTGACAGAAATCATCAGACCTCTCTTAGAAATGTCACTTAATTTATTTCTTCATTCTTGTAGATTAAATTGACAGTACGTACCATCGAGCAAATTGATTCTTGACCTACTGTAAAATCCTTTCACAGTAAATGTCATAGTGACGTTACTTTGAATTGCCAAGAAAAGTTACTGCAAGAACGTTCCACGATGTGTAAGGAATCAATTTGTTCGATAGTATATCGGCCGCTCGACTCGCCCTGCGGCTAAAGTATACGTTCTCGAAGCTTGCTACCTGCGCAAATCGCACTATCCTTCGTGTTCGTGACGTCATTATTATGGTCATGACGTCATCACAGTTCACTATCAACATTATTGCTTCAGTGGTGTATGATTGCGTTAACGTTTGCCAACGCTATTTTTTGTGAACAGTACGATAGCTGTATTCGCAGGTAGCAAGCTTCAGGAAACCTAAGATAGAAGTTATTGCAGAAACTTATTAAATGTTCCAAAAAATATAATAATAGAAAAGGGTATTGCTTGGATTTTTACAAAGTTTATAGTAAGTTAAAATACAATAAATTCGAACAGCTTGCGAAACTGTAATGAAGTGTTTACAAAAAATGGAAAATTTCATGATTTCTAAGATTTCAGTTATGGAAGTTTAATTTGATGTTTGTTTTAAACATATCTTGCTGTTCAATTATTGTAATAGATAAAGCTAGGGTTAGGATTTACTCATTACATAATAATTAGAATAATTATGCAATTAAGGGGACCTGGTTAATGTTTTCGGCATTTGCCATTAAAAAAAAGAGACGGTTAAGTTTTAAAATAATCTCTGTATACTTCATTGATAATAAAATTATTTAATGTATATAATACAGTTTTTGGAATTGATAACATCTCTATGTTTGAGCTCACGTATTATGAAAGAAGCATTTGTAAGTAAGTATATTTGAACGTGATACACGATTTTTCACTCGAGGCATTTTAAGGACGATTTAATTAGCTGGTACTATTATTGTTTACACGAGAATATTTACTTAGATTGTCACCAGTCACTTGTTTAAATAAAATACCTCTATTTGCTCGTTTTATGATATCACTGACGTGCAGTAAATTGCGAATTCAATAATACACCTTCGCTTGTGCTGTGTTCACTTAAGTTAAGATTTACCAAGATCTATACATATTTTTGAGATACATACATTAATGTTAACTAAATTGTCTTTTATTTCACCTGGCTGTTTATTGTTAAAAAACCTGTACTTGCATTGTCCATTCTACTACATATGTGTACCAAATTTCAAATCAATCGGACCAACCATTGAACAGTTCCCTCCTTCGGAAACGGTCCTGGTCGGGCTACCAGAATTCTACAACCAGATTATTGTATTGTCATTCGACTTAACTACACAAGTATGCAAAATCTCAGCTTAATTGGTTGAAGATATACTCTTCAAAATGGAGTGGCATGATTCCATCCGTACTAACATTTTATAGCAATGGCTTACCTTCCCTCAGTGAAGTTCACTGAATCACGGTTTGAGAAACTGCGTAAAAATTAAAATGGGCTTTTATAATCAAAATCACGGTTGCAACAGTTGATCTTTTTATTTATAACAATTATAATAAAGAATTGTTTACAATATAATAGTTACATCTTATATCACAACAATATTTGGCAAAATTCGCACATTTTTAAAACAACAGTAACAGGTATATACAGGGTGCTCGCGAGGAACCCGCATAACTTTACCAGTGTATACCTGAGGTCGTAATGATTAAAAAACGTTATATAACATAGGTCGAAATATGATTTTTAACTTTTTTTAACTTTTCATACAAATTAAATAAATTATTTTTGGTTCACCAGTAACACAATGCCTCATAGGACGAGCTGGCAACGTTTGTTATTGTTATCTCTTTCTCTCTCTTTGCCCAAGACTTTCGACTTGACAAATTGACATTGTCAATGTTCGCAACTTGCTCGTGTAATACAAATCGGGGTCCGGACTCTTACGAGGCTGGAATAACGACTTTGGCCGAACTCTGTTGACCAATGAGGCGGGCGTTGCTACAGTTACGTTTAAACAAAAGGTTAACCAATGACGGAACGCGATTTTCCGGAAGCTGACGTTGCTATGGTTACTTAATAACAAAAACGTTCAACCAATGCCTGAACGCGATTTTCCGGAAGCTGACATTGCTATGGTTACTTAATAACAAAAACGGCCAACCAATGACTGAACACGATTTTCCGGAAGCTAACGTTGCTATGCGACGGTTAAGAATCAATACTGTCTAAGTATCAAAAATACAATTTTACAGGAAGCGTAAAAAACGATTTAAAATTTTGAATTTTAAATTATTGAAAATATTTAAAGACGATTAAAATTATAAAAATGTACTAAAACTATTGTTATATGACGCATCTTTGTAACATTGCCCTGTACTTATATATTGGAAGTTAGGTGGTATTACTACAAAATAAACTTATATTTTTTTAAAATTTGTAAGATGAGTGGTTAAACGGAAAAAAAACAAAAAAATGTTTTTATTAACGTTACACTTATTAATACTCGAAAACCTTGATAATAAAATACTTTTATACCAAATTGAAAGGATCACTGCTGTTTAATATAACCGTACAAAAAGTTTGTGTAAGTAAGGTGGTATTGGTTTAAATATAGTACTATTTTTATTTGGTTTGTAAGATAAGTGGCTGAAGCGAAAAAACAAATTATTGGTTTAAGTTAAGTTATTAAATGCATTTTTACGAATAACAAGTCATCGCAAAATATTTTGAAATAATACCGTTAATGGCAAATAGCTGTAGCATTGCCCTAAACAAAGTTTTTGTAAGTTAGACAGTATTGTTTTCAATATTTCTACTCAAATGTATTTTAATTTTGATGTAGAGTTAAACTGGATTAAATCAAACAATTGAATGATATATCACTATAATAATCAAACACGTATTTATTATGTAATCATAGCTTTACTTGGTACGAATAACTTCTATATTTTCGTAAATATATACAAGTAACGAGATCAAAAATAAAAAAATCATTAATTTTATGAATGCGGCAGCGAGTCATAAAAGTCATGACAGTCTCTGGGCAGGACTGCTTCCAAATCTTGCAAGAGCCGATATTTGGTTGCTGTTATTGGGATCATCTCTGAGTGTGTAGGGGAGCGTAATCAATGCTGGAAACATTATTTTTTTTGGTCTTTGTGGTATAGCAAGCCATTCCTGATCGAAATAGACCTTCACTTTAATATTCTCATATGGGTTGCATTCGATTGCACGTGTATCGGTCATAGTATGATCACCTGCTTTACGTCCAGGTCTTATAGATTTGTACAACCAGATTGATTCATTAGCGTAATTTTCGATGAAATTGTGGTCCTCGTAAGTATCTATAAAAAAAAGAGTTCATTCGCCAATATTGCGTTGCGATTCTGATAAGTGCAACCATCAGTATAAATAACTTGGTTTTTGTTTCGGCAAGCAATGCCGCTCTAGATAGTATCACGACACAAAAGTACTCGCACTAAGATCTGCCGCAGTTTCAGTGAACCAATAACGTGCCTACATGTTTATGTTATATTGACAGAATTTCACTAAGTGTTTATCACGGTTCTTCTGGAAAGATTGTCTATCTCAATTTTGAAATATACCTAACTGCTACTTTATCGTAGAAATACATGAAATTATTAAATATAAATCATGCGTAAATTATAAAATACACCAAAACATTCCTTATACGGCTTCTTGTCTCAAAAAATATGAATTTATCACCGTTTTACTATTTTTTTTCGTTAGAAAGTTAACGTTACGCACTTGCAAAAACACTAGCGTCGTCACGGGATAGCTGAGCCGCGCTCTATTGGTCTCTTTCACACCCGCAGAGTACTTGCCGACCGCAGCGACAATGTTACGGCACCACACCCACTCGCTCACTTCAATCGCGGGCGAGCAACCGTGGAGTATAGACGTTCGTCAGAGCACATAGATGGTATTGGCAGAAAAGTAAACGTGTTAAACAGATAGATGATATTTCCAGGGCGGATTACTCATCCATTTAATAAAATAAAATTTAGACGATTATGGCATGCTATGCGTTATTTTTTTCTGAACCTAACTGCATTAAAAAGTGAAAAACGTCCAAAACGTTAGTTAGACGGTATTGATTCTTAAGCGTCGTATGGTTACTTAATAACAAAAATGGTCAACCAATGACAACGTGACATTTCCTGCTGACGTAATGTTTAATGTTTTGAATCCAGCAATGCTACCAAAAGCACGATATAAGTAAGCAGAAAAGGATCAAAAGGAGGAAGTGATTTGCTTGATTAAAAGTAATATTTTATTTCATTTTGGAAACGTGCTTCGTAAACTTTGACTTTAATTATTCAGTTTAGCAATTCGTATTTGCGTTCAAAAAGTTTATTCTTTGGTATTATTCTCGGTACTGGCCACTTGGAAATTTCCTTCGAGTGTCGAGTGTGTACTTTAAATAATGATATCAGTCACATGGATGATGGGTGACATTGTTGCTATTGATTCTAACGGTGTAGAAAATGTAATTAAGATAAAAATAATCTTTGTAATAAAACTTGAAGAAATTGCGAGTGATCAGACGGTCAACCTAACAGCTAAAAAAAATGTTGCAGAGTGTTTTCGGTCCATGGTGCAAAATATCACTCAGATCCTGAGAAACGTGGGAGTGCTATTGCGGATTTTGAGTATTCTAGCTCAGCGTCCCCGGATTTCAACGCAAGTCCCGGCTTTGCACGTAGCTGATACAGTGATTTACAATTACTCGTGTACTAGGGTATTCATGTATTGTCGTGTAATAATAAATGAACAAATTGATTAATGGTTGTGTATTTTTACTTAAAAAAACAAATAACAAGACCCTTATCATAAAGTTTAATAAAACCGAATAGGTAATTACTAAGTTAACATAAATTTTCATTCACGATAGATTAAAAATCATAATTTTCCTACCTATTGCACAAATTGTGCGGTTTAACTTAGACGGTTGACGTCGATAGTCGAAAAAAGAGTAAACATAGGCTACTTTTTACCGCGGGAAAATACCTTTTCCTACGGGAAAATTAATTTATCGCGGGCGAAGCTGCGGACGGAAGGCTAGTGAATGAGATTACTCATTAAAATTCGTTTTGATTTATTTAATATTGTTATTGTACATTGAACATAACATAATTATGGGTAATAAAATATTATCATCACGAACTGTTTACTTTCATGTGTAGTTTCTCATATTTTAAGTGAATATCCAGTCCCACCCAAGGCGGGGGGCCCTTGCGATATCTAAGCATCGTTATTATGCCATCATAAGAAATCAATCGATTTTACAAATAACACTGTGTTAAGTATTTTAATATTCTACTTCTTATTCTCTCCTTAATGGCGGCCGTATTTATTTTCAATGACACATAAACAGAAAGACAGTGACAGGAACGAACTTCTGCAGTTTACGCCAGTCAGATAATATGACGCGGTCTTGCAACGTCGCTATCATAAAGGTGCATTATACTGGTTTCTATTTAAAGCAAAAAATATTAATTACTCGCAAACTAAGCCGAATCCAGCTTACTTTATACAACATTTTATTTTCTAAACATGGTCAGGAATACGGTGGCAAAGTTATGCGGGTTCCTCGCGAGCACCCTGTATATCCACCACCTAACTAATAACTATGTACAGTCAGCTGCAGAGAAAACAGACCACCTCAGTATGGTTACAGGTAGGGTTGCCATCTCTAAAATTTGGAAAACAGGACAAGACGCGTGAAAACCCCGGATTTTATAGTCCGAAAGCCGGACATTAGGCCAGGGTCCGATACCTTTGAAAATGATAAAAAGTAAAATAAAATTATAGTAGGATGAAACCCATCAGAAAAGGTAGAGAATATTACAAAAATGAAAGGAAAAATAAATTACGGTCGATCTGAGGTCGGGAAGAGGGGGGGGGGGGGGGGGTGGTTTAAGGGTGAAAAACGGTTTATCTCGATTTCCGGCGAAACTACAAGTCTTATGAAAAAAAGTTAAATCGCAAAGTTGTAGGTAATAAAAAGGTCTACAACTTTTGTTTTACACTTTTTTCACATAACCTCAAAATTTATGAGAAAAATTCAAATAACCAAGTTTTTGGTTTTTTATTTTTATCTTTTGCAAAAATAATTATTTTTTCACGAAACTTGGTGAAAACTTACCTTTTTATGTCCCGAACATACAGTAATTTTTTTGATTTAAAAGATTCATTTATTCACCTTATTTTGACTTAATATTGAAAAAGCACCCTAATTTTCCATCGAAAATTCTCACGTCAAAATATCTGCTTTTTTAAAAAAGTCGGTGCCTATTTTGTTCGCTGAAATCTCTACTTTCTGATGGTATAAAAAAATATATACATTACTATGGTAAATGTTCTCAGAAAATGCAAATAAACGAAATGAACATTATGTTCAATTTTGAGCTATTTATTAAAATTAAAACTTTAATTATTCGTTAAACGTAAGGTTTCATGTTACATTGATAAACAAAAAAAAATACGGATCCATAAAACATAAAGATTGCAAAAAACATTCGAAAATTGTTTTTTTAATATTTAAAAAAAATTGGATTTGAAGGGGATTTCCTATAAAAATGTGACTGCTGCGATTTTTTTCAGTAATAAAGTTGATTTATTAAATTTTAATTACATTTATGTCAAAGAAATTCTCATAATATATAAATATATTATACATGTAAATCGTACTATTGAATTTCGATACTTTATACTGGTTACGTTATTCATTATAATTTTCTTAAATACAATAATCTTGTCATTTATAAATACCTTGTCTTGCATTCTAATCACTTCTCTGTTATAATGAATAACGTAACCAGTATAAAGTATCGAAATTCAATAGTACGATTTACATGTATATTTATATATTATGAGATTTTCTATGACATAAATGTAATTAAAATTTAATAAATCAACTTTATTACTGAAAAAAATCGCAGCAGTCACATTTTTTAGATGAAATCCCCTTCAAATCCAATTTTTTTTAACATTAAAAAAACAATTTTCGAATGTTTTTTGCAATCTTTATGTTTTATGGATTCGTATTTTTTTTGTTTATCAATGTAACATGAAATCTTACGTTTAACGAATAATTAAAGTTTTAATTTTAATAAATAGCTTAAAATTGAACATAATGTTCTTTTCGTTCATTTGCATTTTCTGAGAACATTTACCATAGTAATGTATATAATTTTTTATACCATCAAAAAGTAGAGATTTCAACGAACAAAACAGGCAGCGACTTTTTTAAAAAAGCAGATATTTTGACGTGAGAATTTTCGATTGAAAATTAGGGTGCTTTTTCGATAGTCAAAATAAGGTGAAAAAATGAATCTTTTAAATCAAAAAAATTACTGTATGTTCGGGACATAAAAAGGTAAGTTTTCACCAAGTTTCGTGAAAAAATAATTATTTTTGCAAAAGATAAAAATAAAAAACCAAAAACTTGGTAATTTGAATTTTTCTCATAAATTTTGAGGTTATGTGAAAAAAGTGTAAAAACAAAAGTTGTAGATCTTTTTATTACCTACAACTTTGCGATTTAACTTTTTTTCATAAGACTTGTAGTTTTGCCGGAAATCGAGATAAACCGTTTTTCACCCTTAAATACTCCCCCCCCCCCCCCTTCCCGACCTCAGATCGACCGTAATTTATTTTTCCTTTCATTTTTGTAATATTCTCTACCTTTTCTAATGGGTTTCATCCTACTATAATTTTATTTTGTCTCAAAAATTATCGACCCTGGCCTACATGTCGACAAGATCGTGACGGGAGGGGTGGGGGAACGGTGAATATACTTGGTTCGTCGTTTGATCGTGGTGTGCGAGCATAGTGCGTGTCTCGCGGGCGGCACAATTTTTTTTTATTTATTTATATTTTAAAACCCGGTCTACAAATGAAACCTTCCCCGGACGCTCCCCGGATGCCCTCTAAACTAGGACAAATCCGGGGAAACCCGGACGGATGGCAACCTTATTACAGGAGATGGGGCGGTCACCTTTTTCTGCAGCTGACTGTAGTCTACCAATATCAGACTACAACATTAAATAACGCTAAAACCTGAACGAAAACGTGTGATCTAGTCACATGATCTTTGGCGAAGCAATAAAAATATAAACTGGAATGTATATCATTGGCTATATTAATTTGGTCCCACGCTACTTATCTCTAAGGGCCCTAACCCACTGGTAGATACGCTACGGCGATGTCGCGAGCTACCATACTAACTTAGCTTAGCAGAGACTGCTGCTTGTAGTTTATCTACAAGTTGCTTATAAGCGCTTTATTGTGAAGCGTTCGGAATTTGTGGTTATCATTCAAATAACTCGTTATGAACTCCGGTGGGTTCCTTGCCAGGAACAACTCTATACTCATGTATCTGGCAGCCGTGAGACGCTTGCGTTCCGCGTTCGAACGGCAGAGGTTCTTATGCGCATGCGCAGAGAAACTTGCCGCGGCTTTCTCAACAAGCTTGGCCGTCACTTGCTTCTTTGGATCGTCTTCTAGGAAAGGCTGCAAAATGTTCAATGTTTTTTTTTAATTTTAAGTATAGCCTGAATAGAAATATGAAAAACCTCGCCATATTCCTAGTAAACCCCACAAACCCCATAAACCTAGGCCACGATTAGCAAGATTGCAAGATTTTTTGAAGATTAGGCTTTAAACATGTTTCGAAACAAGTTCAAAATACGCATGTGGTCTTTTTATTCCAATATGCATTCCGTTCCAAAACTGATTAGGTACTTAATCCTTAAAAAAACATGGTTATAAGTAACTCACCGCAAACCGTATCCACTGCCAAATCTGTGTTCTAGAAATTTCTGCAGTGGCAGAGTCCTCGACGTTGCCGTTATAGAAGAAATGGCCAATGCCCGCCAACCAGTGGTATATGAACATTATAGACACGGCCACATTATGCCTCAAGCCTTGAAGGGTGACGCCCCCACTCGGTATGGTCAGTAAATCCTCGGCTGTTATGTTTACGGTCAACTGCTTTGATATCTGGTTGGGAGTTGACCCGTTTTTATTCCATAGCTTAAAAACAAAAGAGGTAGTTAAAGTGCCTTAGTAGGCTAAAATCATGTGTGATGTCCCCATAAAAACTTATTCTGGCTCTTAATTAAGTTGTAACACAGCGTAACAATAAAAATAGTGAGGTAACTGGAATGTAGACAATATAATACGCAGTGCAGTACGGCGCAAGGTCGCGGTCCGACCTTCAGCCCGTGCCGGGATTCGGCCGATCGTGCAATTAGCATAGATATGGAGACAAAGTGCGCTAACTATTAGAAATTATTACGCTATGTTTTATTGTAATTGGTTGCACGCACATTACACAAAGGTAGTCTTTTTTACTCAGGCAATTTAATCCCTCAAGCAATTGATTAAATAAAATAATTGATCTTGCTTGAGGAAGCATATAATTAGTTTCCAATTTCCGTAACCATGCAAAAACAAAATTAAATTGTTGAGAAAAACATTCCAATTATTTGGATAACTGGGTAATGAGCAACCAACGGATTATCAAGAGTTTTTGTCAAAATGAACACGATGGCGATTGCGAGCGAGTTAGGTACTAAGCCTACTTATTAAGCTACTAGATTAAACATAAAATGGTATACGCATAAATGGAATATGAAATAAAAGGACGAAAAAAGGCAACATGTATTATAATGATAAAATAATATCAGTTGCATGATACACCCCCTTGCAAAAAAACGGGCACCCATGGTTTTTGTATTTTATGTGCATAAAAGCTTACTTTCTAAGCTTTCATGCCTAAAAATCTGAAAAACCATAGGTGCCCAATTTTTTTGCATGGGGGTGTATAATTTGTGAGGTTGTAAGGGGATAATCTCTGGATCTACTGAACCGATTTCGAAAATTCTTTTACCAATACAAAGCCACATTGTTTGTGAGTGTCATAGGCAACAGAAATACATCATCTGTGAAAATTTCAACTGTCTAGCTATCACAGTTCATGAGATACAGCCTAGTAACAGACGGACCGACAGCGAAGTCTTAGTAATACCCTTTGGGTATGGAACCCTAAAAACCAGAAAGTAAATATACAATCAAAATTTTAATTACTTAAATGACTATACGTCGAAAAAGAGGTTATTTCCTCCTATTTATTTCTGCGCGGACGAAGTCGCGGGTAGCAGCTAGTCCATGAGTAAAACGGTGTTGCTGTTGATCTTACCTCATTGACATGGGGCACTACCCTGGAATCATACACCATGAAACCATCAACACCCGCTTCTATCTCTTTCAGCTTGGCATTCAGTATCTTGTTTATAACTTCCTTAGATCTGTAACAATGAAAAATATGAAGACTCTTTACCACCATCTTTTGGTCAGCCCAGCTAGCACGAGAGCGAGAAAGATAGACTACCCGTCTCTTTTTAGAACAAACAGTAAGAAAAAGACAGACTATCTTGCGCGCGACGCGACTCTTGCATGCAGTCTAATCTAAACAATTGTTTTATTTGTCTTCCTAGTATGTTTTTGTTAAAAAAAATCAATGGTTGAAATTGGCTTGAACATTTCTGTGAAAAAAAATCACCGTAATTTTGAATTCAAATTAAACCACCTCTTTGATGCTCACTTTGAATAGAGATACATTTGAAAATTCTTGAGAAAAAAGTACAGGCGTTTAAGTATTCTTGATTAATTATTAAATACCAGCTGTTGCCCGTGACTTCGTCTGCGAAGAATTCGTTTATCGCTATCCACAGAGAACTACACAATTTTCCAGGATAAAAAGTAGCCTATGTGGGCTATGTGCTATTCCAAACTGTAATTTATCTTTGTTCCAAATTTCATCCAGATCTGTTTGCAGTAACATACATCCATACATCCATACTCACAAGCTTTCGCATTTTATACAAGTAACATTAGCAGGACATGACAGTGTACAATTTTACTTTTACGAAACATACTCCTTGTCTGTGGTGTCTGCGCCAGGCCTAAGAGTGGCAGCAGCCATGCCACCTGTGGCGGGCGCCCCGCGAGCATGGCAAGTGGCAACAACAAGTCGCATGTAGCTGCTCAGGAAGTGACGATCCATGTTCACGTATTTATTCCTGTCAGGAAGTAGGAACTCTTTGCGGCTGCCTGAAAAAAAAGTATGTCAGAATAAGTATGTATGGCCTAATTGGCATTGTTCATTTTTTTTAAGCTGTGCTTTTAACACCTTTATTTGATAAAATGGACTATTTCAAGCAACTAATTTGAATATTATGCTTTTACGTAGCTTTGTTAATTAATAATAAATATTTTTTCGCTGTTTAATAATTCGTGAATTTAGACAGAATCCCAATCGCCTTCGTTCGGCTGGCTATAAAAAAAACGGCTTTGTCTATGGTTTTGTCGATTTGACGGTGACAAGTGACAGTTGCCATAGCTAAACTTTTTTTTTTCATTTTTGTGGCAAACATTCGACGCTGTATTCTGTCTAAAAACCGGGTCGTTCGGTCAAACAAAGGTTCAAAGTACTTTTACAAAAATATCTGCAACCATAAAGTATTTTTGAAATCGGACAAGATAAATCGGATAAATGATGGTTTTCCTCGAAATGGTTTTCGAATTGGAGCATACTAAAAAAAATGAACAATGCCAATTGGCCTATGGCGTGCAGTGGAGGATCGTCAAGGCAGGCAGCGGGTACAAATAGGGAATATTCATGATTTTCTTCATACATACATACACAAATCACGTCTTTATCCCTTACGGGGTAGACAGGGCCTAAGGTGGCAAGACCCAGGCCACGTTTAGCAAGATTGTGGGCGCATAGATGCCAAAAAATGGATCCATGCTGGTCTGGGAGTAAAGAAAAAACATAGAATTTACTAGTTGCTTCTCTTCCCGCGCAGATGGTAAAAGCCCAACGAGGGAAAGGGTGAACGTCTTAGGAATCATGTTATAGGCGATGCGGCTAGCAACCCATCACTATTTTGATTTCCCTTTCCAGCTAAACACCCTTAATCATGTTATACATGGCCTTAAGGTTTTGTTACCTAAGGCTCTGTCTACCCATGTATGCATGTAATTTTCTGTGATTCGTGTCTGTGTCTTTATATTTGTACAATAAAGCATTTACTTACTTACTTAAAACTCAAGTGGCAAAACAGCAATCAAACTATTTACTTCACTTCCTTGTTTTTATTCACCTCTTAATTAGTAGGTATAACAATCACATTAAGTACTTACCAAATTTGCTAATTATGGAGGCACAATAATCCCATATGCCACAATTCAATCCTAAAGAATGGTCCCTCAATGCATATAATATTTCTTCCATTTCGAAGGTAGAAATAATATTCTCTATCAGCACACAAGCTTTGACAGTTCCCTGGGGAATGCCGAGTTGGTGCTGGGCCCATATAAATATACTATTCCACAGTTTAGCTTCTACGGCACCCTCTAGTTTTGATAAATAGAAGTATGGGCCACTGTTGGCCTCGTAAAGCTTTCTTGCATTATGGTACATCAAAATAGCAAAGTCAACAAGCGGACCTATTGCTTCTTTGCCATCAATCTGAAACACAATCATTTATCTGTTAAGAGTCAGTTCACTTGAACACTGCACACAATGAGAAATTTAATCTCTCAATAATAAGTACCACTTTGCAATGACAAGAATAGATTTATTTTAATTAACAAAAATTACATTGTATAAAAAACATGCATGTCACAAATATAAGTATTACTGTTGAGATCCTCCAAATTAATAATAACAAGAACATAATCACTACATAGTATAAAACCAAGTCGCTTTCTCTGTCCCTATTTCCCTATGTATGCTTATATCTTCAAAACTACACAACGGATTTTGATGCGGTTTTTTTTTAATACATACAAGTGATTCAAGAGGAAGGTTTTTATGTATAATTCTACGCAGACGAAGTCGCGGGCAGAAGCTAGTAAACAATAAACAATGAAATAAAAGTACAATGACAAAAACTCCATGTCAATTTTATAAATTCTAAAAACATTATGAATAAAATGCATCTCCGATAGAGCAATAGTGGCATCACTGTTTGAACAAACCCAAAAATAAAGTAAATAAAAAAGAAGACAAATCCCCTATACTAATATTATAAAGAGAAAACATTCATATCAATATAATATAGTTATGTTTGTAAAATGAATAAACTCAAAAACCGCTGTTCTTTCTCTATTTATAAGTACATCGTTCGGTAGGACGACCAAGGGGACCTCTCGCGGCCCCTTTGTCCTCCAGCCCTGTGTCCCTGCACCGCGCGGCGAGGACTCATTTAAGCAGTTGGTCCATAATTCTGCACGGTAGTCGCAGGTAAAAGCTAGTTCTGAACTCTATATATATGACACGAGAGACACAAGAAACTTCTCAAAATAGGTATCAGTGCTGACAAAAGGAAAGTAGGAGATAAAAAAGGTTTAAAGTTTGCTTACCCAATAATAGAACCATTAATAACTCACCAGAATATTATGCTCTATCATATTCCAAGCTCTGGGCCGCAACATGAGCACAGGGCACGTACTGATACTTAACGGTGCTCCGTGCAACTTGCCATTAACCGCCAAGTAGATGTTCTGGAATGCCAACAGCTGGTTCCGCCATGTCGGACAGTGGCCGTCGTCAAAGTCCACCTGGATGCCCTGGACATCTGTGTTAAGAGCTGCTTCGAAATGCGCAGTGTTGGACGCAGACACATCCCCTAAGTCTAAATGACGGTTTCTAGAAGCAATAAATACTTATTAAACATTTAGTTTACTTTGGTTGTTGAATATGTAGTATGATATTATTACTACTTAAAAATTACGCACAACTTGAGTATCAGGGCTTCAAAGTTGTGATAAATAGTCTAGAATGCATGACTAAGAATACAGGTCCCCACTAAAATTTTATGAGCAACTGGTAGATTAATCGTTTTACTTTATATACATTAATAGAAATAATAAATCTATACTGCACATACTGAAGCCTCGACGGAAGTGGCGCGATATTCCAGGACCGGTCAAGTCTTTCTGGAGTTTTCTTGAAGTCCAGTTTAAAAGACGTCTGCAGCTCCACCGATCGCTTTTGTCTGTTCTTATACAGTAGATCAATGTCTTCATCGAATTGCTTATGTAAATTCGCTAAAAAGTCTAAAGCACCGTCACTAAAAATCTTCTTTTGAACTTCTTCTAACTTTGGTGGTGGCGACTGGAGGAGAATAACTTCAGACATTTTTCTGTTAATCCGTGTTTTTATTGTTCTTTAATCATCTACACGCGTTCTAATCACTCTCACGACAGTCACGACTCGGCCAAGACTCGGCGATAACTTTTTTTTATACAAGTTAGTTGCAGTGACGGTCAAAGTCAAAGTTTGATTCGACTTTCTTATCACTTAATTTTATTTTGTTTTGACGCTCGCTATCAAATCAAGAAGTGTTACCAGCCAGCAATGCCCGACCAAATAATCGCCTTGTTATTTGTGCCCTCTTTTTAACTAGTATATATAGTACACAAATTATCAAAGTGAAATCTTACTGATTAACGCATTCCAAGCCGTAAATTCCGGGACCTACATTGGTGTCACCGGATATTGGTTAGTCTTTCTACGTTTAGCAATCTTATTCTTATCCCAGTCTGTGTATTGGTTTTGTTAGGTTGAAACTCTGGTTTTACTTTTATTTTTGTTTGATGGTCGTTCCAATCAATAGTTGCCGCTGAGTGGGCTATTCTCCGATAGAGTATTACCATATAGAAAAAGAGTGGCAACCCTGCGGTCAACTTTGCACGTATGGTAAAGTACTGCCAGCTGGTGTTTGTCAAAGGTACTAAATCTGTATTGTTTATAATGTGTGCGTACTTAGCTATATCTTGTATGCGTTTATGCAAATACCTATGAATGCGTATGTATAGACTTCATCAAACGAATAGACGTTACAATTCTCCATAGAAAATTATCACGATAAGAAGCGCTTAGGTCACTTTGTTACAGTGGCGTAGCTAGGTGACCAAGGGCCCTGGTGCAAATAAAAAAATGGGGCCCCCACTCAGTGGCGTAACTATAACGTCTGGGGCCCGCGGCAAATTCGTCAGATGGGGCTTCAATATAAAGAAGTGCATCAGCGTCCCTTCTGTGCTCTAAACCAACTCAGTTCGGGGCCCCTGGCATTTTGCCTCTCCTGCCACCCTATAGTTACGCCATTGGCCCCACTACTATCTAAACTGGTTACGTTTTAATAATAATAGTTCGATCGAGATTTTCTGGTAAGGATTCGAGGGCCCTTTGAGCTTGAGGGCCCCGGGGCACTGCCCCGCCTAGTCCCTAGGTAGCTACGCCACTGCTTTGTTATAATATTATTCTACGGAGAATCACCTAATAAATCAAATATTTCTGGAATTAAGTTCATGTATTATCATTTAAACAAAATAACAAAAAACGAACAAATTATAAACTATCTTACTTATCAAAACGATAAGAACTAACAATAAGCAACAAAATGGTAACGAATAACTGTAAAAAATCACAAACACTTAATAAATAAGAAAAACTGAGAGGAACTCGAGAAACGCATCAACTTCCACGAAATTCAGACAGTTAAGTTCAGACTGCTATGATAAGATTTTGAATTACCTTAACACGTTTTTGACAGTTACATTTCTTACGCCATACTCTAGAGGTCGCTGTCGTCTATGAAAATGGTGACGTTCTAAGTGTTACCCCCTCAGCACATAGCAGTGTTGCCAACTTAGTGGATTTTCCACTAGATCTGGTGGTTTAGGCATGCCTTACAGCGAGATTTTTTTGGTTTTAGTGGCTAGTGGATTTTATAGTGGATTAGATTGTTCCAGTTAGTGGTTATTTACGTAATTTAACCACTAGTGTGATTCATAAAATGCTCTGTATACGTTACAGTTAAAAATGAGCATTTAGGCCCGGAACTTCAAACATGGTTTAAGTTTAGGATGTAGGCAACATTGCTCAAATCAAATCTGTCGGGTCGGGACTCACAGCACGCGACATTTCACAAGTATCGCAGATGGTTGTCGCTCATGAATAAGTAATATTTTGTGTCGCACTGTAATTTCTAGTGGAATTCTGGTGGTTTGAGAGCCCGACAAAGTTTAGTGGTTTTCTGGTGGTTAATACGGCCTTATTTGGTGGGTTGATAAAAATAAAGTTGGCAACACTGGCACATAGCAAAGCACAATCAATCAATAGAAGAGAAGAGGAGCACAAGTGAAAGCGAAGCGAAGCTTGTAATTTTAGTGCGTAACTAAACTAACTTATTAGTGCTGATAAAATTATTGAATATTATCATTAGTAGCAGATTATTGTATTTGCTTTACTTCACTGTACAAGTGAATAAATTATGTCATCGTATCGCATTCGCATGTTGCGCTGAAAACGTGTTAAGTTTAGTTAGCGACGTTACC
Source organism: Pandemis cinnamomeana (assembly GCA_932294345.1). Lineage (NCBI taxonomy): Eukaryota > Metazoa > Arthropoda > Insecta > Lepidoptera > Tortricidae > Pandemis > Pandemis cinnamomeana. The sequence goes on from OW028721.1 coordinate 7,239,285, forward strand.
GTCATGGAGTCTCAATCAGAACCTTCGGAGATTAAATTCAAACCGATCAAGAAGAGGAGCCTCCGCCAACGCATTAAAGTTGAAGATGAAGAATCAGAGGACGAGGAACAGATTCTGGCCAAGTTAGAAGAGGCGAAGGAGCTACAGAAGCTTCGAGAACGGCCAAACGGGGTCAGCGTGATAGCTCTTGCGACAGGACAAAAGGTGACAGTAGAAGAAGAAATAACATGCAAAGATCCTTTCAAAGTTAAAGCGGGGGGTATGGTGAACATGCAGGCTCTAAAAAGTGGAAAAGTGAAGCAAGTCGATGATGCCTACGACACTGGCATCGGGACTCAGTTCTCTGCGGAAACAAACAAAAGGGACGAAGACGAAGAAATGATGAAATACATCGATGAGCAGCTGGCGAAGCGAAAAGGCAAGCATATTTTTTACTTTTTGAGGTTGTAAATGTGGTGATTTAGTAAATTAATAATATTTGACGACAGCATTACGCATTTACTATTCATGGTATTGTGAACATAATCTTATATTGAAGGGTTTAGGAGGGGTGCGAGTCTGGTTACCGCCGCGTGTGGTCAAAGGCTGCGGTTCGTTTTTGGATCCGTCCAGGGGGAAGAGCAGTGCTTGGTCCGGTGCACCTTGGCCATTGGTTAATGATTTCCAGGCAGATTCTGAGGGATATCGTTATCCGTTATAGCCCGACGGGGGAGGGGTCTTTTACCGCGTTCTAAACATACAATATTGCAGACATTTTTGTCACAAGATTTTTTAATACTGTATTTATTACTTTGACATTGGCGAAATCATGGCATCAATCGATGGGGCCTTATTAAAAGAGTAGAAGGGTTTAGGATCTATATGGCGAGTTTGACCTTTTCTGGCCATCTGGTAAATAGTGTGGTAATGGGACTATTACTGCCAAATGTCATTACTGCTAAATTGACCAATATTGTAACACGACTTTACTATTCAAACGGTAAAGTGTGTTCCTGACGCTCACTGTACCAAGAAAAATTACCTAAGTTTAAGCAACTCTGCATCTGCACTGTATTGACTCGAGCAAATTCCGAGATAGTTACAGAAACACTCAACATCCCACACACAATTTTCACACACACAAACTGTATCAAACATTTTTTTTTAAGTTAGGTATCATGTTAGTATGTGGGTCAAATCGTGCAAATGGGTGGATTACTTGCTGTTATTCTGTCCCATCAGCCAGGAGACAAAAATAGTACAGTTTGTTAGAAGAAATGTTGAGTCTGATTATACTAACATGCTTAATAGATGACCAATTATGGAAGAGGCTTAAATGCACCGCATATATAGCGAGGAGAATGTAACCATAGCAATGAGTGGCAAGAAAAAGTTGATCCACCCAAATAAAATTTTAGGCACTTCTAGTGGTCAGATGGACTTGAAATTGGGTATAATTATCTTCAGTTCATGCAGGACTAGCTGTTGCCTGTGACTTCATCTGCAAAGAATTAATTTATCGCTATCCCGCGGAAACTACGCAATTTTTCCAGGATAAAAAGTAGCATATGTGTTTTTCTACACTATAATCTATCTCTGTGCCAAATATGACTCGGATTTGTCCAGCTGTTCTGGTGTGAGAGAGTTACAAACATCCACACATCCATACTCACAAACTTTCACATTTATAATATTAGTAAGGCACTAGGATGGATGACAATGTAATTACAGTCAGCTTGTATTAAAAATGTCGTGTATTTTTTCTGTTACAGAGGGTCGCAACGGTGACAACAAGGATTCGGAACATGGTGACTCCTTGAAGTATCTTTCTCCTGAAGAAGCTGCCTTGCTTTCTTTGCCGGAGCATCTCAGAGTTTCTTCGGCACCTAGGTCTGAAGAAATGCTGTCCAACCAAATGCTCAGTGGGATCCCTGAGGTTGACTTGGGCATAGATGCTAAAATAAAAAATATAGAAGCGACAGAAGAAGCCAAAATGAAACTCCTTTGGGAAAGAAGAAATAAAAAAGATGGGCCATCTCAATTTGTTCCAACGAACATGGCTGTAAATTTTGTACAACACAATAGGTTTAATATAGACGATTCCAAAAAGCGGAAAGTTGAAAAAACAGAAGCTCCAAAGACTGCTACTAGTGCTATAGATGAGAGTGTGGACAAAATAGTTAAAAAAGCCAAAGGAGATCGTGCATCAGATGATTATCATTATGAAAGGTTCAAAAAGCAATTTAGGCGCTATTAAATCTAAAAAGTATAGAAGTTGGAGTTTCTTTAATACCTTTTGGTATATTCTCCTTCAAAGAGAAATTCTTTTTTTTGGTTTGACATTTTTTCGATATCTGTTTTTATTTGAGCTGCTGGTCTTGGCTAGGATTTAAAATATGTTAATTTCATTACATGTTTTAAATAAAGAATGTGGTTTTATAGTGTATGATGACTATAAAACAACATTTTAATGTATGCATTTCTTGTCCTCCGTCTGGTTTTATGTCGATTTGAAAGTCGTGCTGTCTTAGCTGGGATTTAAAAGATGTTCAATTAAAAAAGTGTTTCAAATTAAAAAACGTCATTGCTGGTCTTGGCTAGGATTTAATATATGTTAATTTCATAACATGTTTTAAATAAAGAATGTGGTTTTATAGTGTATGATGACTATAAAACAACATTTTAATGTATGCATTTCTTGTCCTCCGTCTGGTTTTATGTCGATTTGAAAGTCGTGCTGTCTTAGCTGGGATTTAAAACATGTTCAATCAAAAAAGTGTTTCAAATTAAAAAACGTCATTGCTGGTCTTGGCTAGGATTTAAAATATGTTAATTTCATAACATATTTTAAATAAAGAATGTGGTTTTATAGTGTATGATGACTATAAAACAACATTTTAATGTATGCATTTCTTGTCCTCCGTCTGGTTTTATGTCGATTTGAAAGTCGTGCTGTCTTAGCTGGGATTTAAAACATGTTCAATTAAAAAAGTGTTTCAAATTAAAAACGTCATTGCTGGTCTTGGCTAGGATTTAAAATATGTTAATTTCATTACATGTTTTAAATAAAGAATGTGGTTTTATAGTATGATGACTATAAAACAACATTTTAATGTATGCATTTCTTGTCCTCCAACTGGTTTTATGTCGATTTGAAAGTCGTGCTGTCTTAGCTGTGACTTAAAGCATGATCAATTAAAAAAGTGTTTCAAATTAAAAACGTCATTGCTGGTCTTGGCTAGGATTTAAAATATGTTAATTTCATTACATGTTTTAAATAAAGAATGTGGTTTTATAGTGTATGATGATGACTATAAAACAACATTTTCATGTATGCATTTCTTGTCCTCCGTCTGGTTTTATGTCGATTTGAAAGTCGTGCTGTCTTAGCTGGGATTTAAAACATGTTCAATTAAAAAAGTGTTTCAAATTAAAAACGTCATTCCTGGTCTTGGCTAGGATTCAAAATATGTTAATTTCATTACATGTTTTAAATAAAGAATGTGGTTTTATAGTATGATGACTATAAAACAACATTTTAATGTATGCATTTCTTGTCCTCCGACTGGTTTTATGACGATTTGAAAGTCGTGCTGTCTTAGCTGGAATTTAAAGCATGTTCAATTAAAACAGTGTTTCAAATTAAAAAACGTCCTGGAACTTTTGGTTATTGGTGTTGCCAGGTGCAACGGTTTATTGCTTGTTACAATGCGTGATATATATGTATTATAAACATTCGAAAAACAGTCTACATTCACATGTCTTTCCTGGTTTACATCAGTCCACATGTTTAGTAGGTAAATATCATCATTGTTATACCTAATTATAACAGCCTGAGTAAAGTCGCCGAAGCAATCTTCTCCCCTGAACAAAGTTATGCAGTGGCATCTGCCACCACATTTAGATTTTTTCCAAATTGAATGATTCTTTATTGAACGAGGTTATCCAACTTTCCTTGCTCCGGTGAAATGTGTTTTGTTCCGATGGTGATGGCGTTGTTGTTGGAGATTGTATCTCCAGTAAAGACAACCCTCCGTTGTCTTCATGGTTATCGTCGTTGTCGTTGTTATCTGCGAAATAAAAAACAAAACTCAGTGCCTGGATACGGGAAACTCCCAATATTCATGTAAATGCATGGTAAATTTTTCATGATTTACATTACATTTCGCATGCGCACCCATATCCACGGCTACGCTATGTATGTTTGACTGGTGAACCGTAGACATGAATCCATTATATTCCACTAAACAGTCAAAATTTCGCAAGATAAAGCTATCAAAATATGACTTAATAATTTGGTTCTTGCTGATTGTGAACAGAGTAGGTAGGGATCGGTTTGAAATGCATGTAATGGAACACCACTCAACCTGAGTAACGAAATTTAAATGATGCATCAGTGCTACTCCTTTCATTTTCCTGTTTCAATACTCCAATGGTATAATGACCCTTTATTTATCAATGTACGTATCTAATGAGGATCAAAATCTAAACTTTGTATTGCCAGATGAAGTCATGATCATTGTTTTTTATCTGTGGCACCAGTAGGTACTTCTACCGGCCTAACATTTTCGGGACTTAATCATTACAATGCCCCTCTCCGCCTGACCGTCTTCCGTGATTATATTCTCTTTACCAAATTTTGATGCATTGATCTTCACTAGTTTCTCTGGACACAAGGTGACAAATATGAGGTTCGGTTGAGCATAGGCGGTCCAAAGTTAAAGCAGGCAAGTGGTCATTGAGCACAAAGTCATTGACGCTCGTTAGTTGTAACTACGAGGGCTTTAAAAATGTTTAAACCGTGGACTTAATTTACCACGACGGTTGTGCAAAGTTAACGTTTTTTAAGCAAATTAGGCTTCGACAGCCTGTGTTCGGTTTTGAAAAACCTCCGCTGGGAAGATACCGGCAAGAAACTCTACGGATAAGAAACTATCGTTGAGAATAGTTCCGTAATGTGCGATAGTTCCGCATTGTTCCTTGCAGACTACACTCAAAGCACTGCCATATCTAAATGCTGGTTATGATTAACGTGACCATTTATTCTGATTTATTGTGAAGATTTCAATCTAAATTCTTCAAAATTGACAATGAACAATATGATGTAATTTTTATTGAATGAATAAATAATCTAATCTATTCTTTGACTCAAAACGGGACATGGGTTTATTTAGGTTCCATAATAGACTCATTCGTGGTAAAAAAAGTTACGAATACGAATCAAAAATATAACATAAATAGGTTTAAATAGGTTTTCAAAGTTTTCATGCTGAAGATTGTTGGCGCGAAAGTGTTTGAATACTTCCACCCAGGGTTTCCGTGGAAACATTTAAATTATTCCATTCCGTCACTTCTTGCGATGTAATGTAATTACCTAATGAAAATTCGTCATAAACTTCAGTATCCTTATTACAGTCAATATATTATTTTTCAATTGATACATCCAGATATTTTTGAATGTCTTCCCATGTGGGGACCTTTTTTATTTGGTAAGAAAGCAAGTCCACTGGTCCAGATATTCACGGCTTGCTCATAACTTATGATGTAGAAGCCGCTGGTGTATTATTCCAATATTTACGATAGGACTTTATTAATGAAAAAAAAAATACAAAAGGGGAATTAAAAACAAATTAAACTATGATTAAAAGAACTAAGCCCGATGGTGCCAAGCAGAAACTTTGTTGGGTATCGGAAAGGAGTACTCGTAACTTCTATATTTATAAAAGAAACTCGTGTTAGTTACAAATATTGAGACATGCTTTCCTTGCATCTGTAAGTATTCATGGATGATCATTTTAAGATCGGAGTCTGTCAACGGAAATCCATATTCTGAAAGGCCAGTTATATGGGCTACGAAGGATCTTTTCTCATATTTAAACGAAAACTTACTAAATTTAACAGTCTCAAGAGGAAGGTTGCAGACACAATTGACGCGCATTTTCACTGTCCAACAGTTGATCAAGACTAACAGGTCGATACCTGTTCATGCAACGTGAAGATAGCATCGAGTCGCTAACTAGCATTGCCATCTGTGATTTTAGAGTGACACTACTGCGCTCGCTCACGAGCTAGCAGAGCAGTGCGCTGTTCAATCTTTTTTTTCGTCTTGGGCCAAAATTACTCCCCAGAGCTAAAGTAACCCGTGTTTACGGTACTGTAGAGCTGCCCTGAAGAGGCACTTCAGTCTGTACGGGAATCGGGTTATAATGTATCTAACCAAACTGTTGTTGCAGAAGGCCAAGTACTCAATTTAAAACACATACTCATTATATCTTGATTTTATTTCAAGTTTAAAATTAACACATTACAAAATATTTGGGATCCCGCCTATGCGGCTTTCGGTTCGAGCTGATCTGTGTAGAGCTGCCCTGAAGAGGCACTTCAGTCTGTACGGGAATCGGGTTATAATGTATCTAACCAAACTGTTGTTGCAGAAGGCCAAGTACTCAATTAAAAACACATACTCATTATATCTTGATTTTATTTCAAGTTTAAAGTTAACTCATTACAAAATATTTAGGATCCCGCCTATGCGGCTTTCGGTTCGAGCTGTTCTTTCTTTGTTACATATTTTTCGATCATTGACAGTACCGCCAATGGGTTTTTGGGCTTCTTAATCCAGCCTTGATACTGTTTGAGGGACAACTCTCCGTTGATCTGGATTAGAAGTTCCTTTGCTACGAATGCAATTGAGCTGTAATTGGTCGACTTAACAGCACCGAGATCCTTCTTGAATCCATAGTATGCGTTCCCATTGACGGCGGTCATAGCTGTCTTGAAGTTGTCCATTTCGTTTCCTGTTAGAATATTAAGTTTATTCCAAGGAAAGTCTAAGTACTTCCTTATTGCTCTTCCAGTGATTATGTAGGCAGTCAATCCAGATCCTGATACTTGATTCAATGTTAGTTTCAGTCTTAAAGCATGCTCAGGTATGTCGGCCAACCAATCTCTAAACACTGCCTCGGCGTTTGTCTCGTCAACATATCTCCCAAATGAGACATATGTTCGATGCAGTGTATCTAGGTCAAGCTCCACTTCCATTCCTAGGTCATCTCGCATCCCTGTTGTTATTTTCTCTGAGAAACGTTCGGAGACTGTTCCGCGCTTTGCAACACTGATGTATGTTGTTAACAGGAGTTTCAACGGTGACATGTATAAGTTTTGGTTCAAACTTGACGCCAACCATTCTAAGTAGGTTACCAAGTCATTAATTGTCTCCGACTCCTGTGCAGGAACATGCATCTGTGCTGCAGCACCACGATTAGCATTGGCTGTCTCAAGCATAGTCCTGAAAGTTGCGAAGGTTTTTCCTCGCGTGTACAATGTCTCATTTGCTTTAAGATATTTCATAACCAGAATGAACTCTTTATTAGCAGCCAATATACTTAGACTCATTGGCTGTGGTAATTGTGGAGCCATTAATTCACCAATGACTAATGCGTTGATATAATCAACAGGTCTTGATGGGAGCCCATGAGCCGGATATCTAGCGTTACAAAAGATAGTCATACACGCTGACAAAATTCCAGTTGGGTAACCCATGGAAAACTGTGCTTTCTAGATTTCTAGAAACCAGCTTAGATAGGAATTCATCAGCTTTCAGGATCTCAGCTACTCTACTTTTGGTATCAGCCCAGCCTCTACTATTCATTGTGTAGTGATTGAGAAGAACAGATCAATATAACAACAAAAATATAGTTTTTAAAAGAGAGATGATATATTGTTGTATCTGTATGTATTGTTGTTCAAAATATCAAACGAGTGTACGATATTCGGAACTTGAACTATCTCAAAGCAGCCAGCACCCAAAACCTGCCAGCATAAACTAGCCGAACCTATTCCTACAGTACCTAAGTATGTGCATTGACTAAGGCTTTAGTTATATCTGTACAAACTTACAATGAGGACATTCAGGCTGTGAATCAGCTTTCGGCTGAAATACGTCTCTTCACTATCTTGCGGGCGGACTATGGCGACGTGCGTCCCATCCCATCTACGCATCCCACATCCCTAGGAATGTAGGAATCCCAATTTTTTCCATAAATCTGGAACAGAAACATTAGTACCTATTATTTATTTATTTATTCTTACAAACTTACACAGCATAACTTGACATCAAAGCACTGCGTGTGATGATGATAAGACATTTTATACTCACTTCCCCGAGACGGCTTCCCTCTTCTGCCGCGTTTTGGGGAACTTTAGGTATTTTTGGAGAATCCTGAGGTCGTTCAAAGTCTCTGTGACTTAAAATTAAAATTTGTTATTTTATAATTCCATACTATAAGTGCTGAACTTACGCAGCACAAATTCAGTTGCACAATTTTGCGTGTGTATTCAGTGTACCGAATAGTGAATCAAACAATCACCGAGTACCTATGTTTTAATGACACAACAAAGCACTTGCGTTGTGCGCATAAAAATTTTTACTTAAGTTAGTTACTAAGTTAAGATGGTACATACTTCACACAAACAATGATGTATTTTACTTTGGGACATCGCCAGATGATGATTTGGGGCATACTCCCGGTATGGGCCAGTTGCGTAGAGAGTTATGGCTGCTAGCACCTACACATAGTAAATAAGGTGTGCAGAAAACAAACATCATACATACATACATATGTTGCAAGGTAATATAAAGCTTGTAATAATAATAAAATCTTAATTGATATTTCATATACCTTACTCTATCTATATCTTTAAATATCTGGCCGATTTCGGCTACAGTGACTGCTAAATAATTGGAAGAGGGCTTCGATTGAGCGCCCTTTCATGTGCTCTTAGATGGCTGCAATAGCAATTTTTATTATAGAATGTGCGCAAACAGTGGCAGCACGTACATTATCGACGTAGTTGTAAAGTACCAATCACACGAACACTATCTCTGTGTCGATTGATAAATAACTTACGAACTAACTCGCATGATCCAATAAAATAGTATAAATACCTAAATACCTTCAGTTCCGGCTGCACGGCTGTGTCGTGCCGCCAACTTTTGAGCGCAGGCCAAATTTTGTGAACTGCGCTTTCGTGAGACGAAAATTTGCCCTAAAAAAGTTGTTGGGCAACTCGAGAGGGTGGCTCTCGCTCCTCAGCAGCCGGCGCTCAGCCCTTGCCTGAGCCATCAGGCGCTCCTCCTCGGCCATCAACATTGTAAAGCTGTGTGCCATTATCTTCGATCACTATTCGAAACAAAACATTTATTACGAACTAACTCGCATGATCCAATAAAATAGTATAAATAAATACCTTTAGTTCCGGCTGCACGGCTGTGTCGTGCCGCCAACTTTTGAGCGCAGGCCAAATTTTGTGAACTGCGCTTTCGTGAGACGAAAATTTGCCCTAAAAAAGTTGTTGGGCAACTCGAGAGGGTGGCTCTCGCTCCTCAGCAGCCGGCGCTCAGCCCTTGCCTGAGCCATCAGGCGCTCCTCCTCGGCCATCAACATTGTAAAGCTGTGTGCCATTATCTTCGATCACTATTCGAAACAAAACATTTATTACGAACTAACTCGCATGATCCAATAAAATAGTATAAATAAATACCTTCAGTTCCGGCTGGACGGCTGTGTTGTGCCGCCAACTTTTGAGCGCAGGGCAAATTTTGTTAACTGCGCTTTCGTGAGACGAAAATTTGCCGTAAAAAAATTGATGGGAACTCGAGAGGTTGGCTCTCGCTCCTCAGCAGCCGGCGCTCAGCCTTTGCCTGAGCCATCAGGCGCTCCTCCTCGGCCATCAACATTGTAAAGCTGTGTGCCATTATCTTCGATCACTATTCGAAACAAAACATTTATTACGAACTAACTCGCATGATCCAATAAAATAGTATAAATTCTCTTTACCAAATTTTGATGCATCGATCTTTTCACTAGTTTCTTTGGACACAAGGTGACAAATATGAGGTCGTTCGGTTGAGCATAGGCGGTCCAAAGTTAAAGCAGGCAAGTGGTCATTGAGCACAAAGTCATTGACGCTCGTTAGTTGTAACTACGAGGGCTTTAAAAATGTTTAAACCGTGGACTTAATTTACCACGACGGTTGTGCAAATTTAACGTTTTTTAAGCAAATTAGGCTTCGACAGCCTGTGTTCGGTTTTGAAAAATCTCCGCTGAGAAGATACCGGCAAGAAACTCTACGGATAAGAAACTATCGTTGAGAATAGTTCCGTAATGTGCGATAGTTCCGCATTGTTCCTTGCAGACTACACTCAAAGCACTGCCATATCTAAATGCTGGTTATGATTAACGTGACCATTTATTCTGATTTATTGTGAAGATTTCAATCTAAATTCTTCAAAATTGACAATGAACAATATGATGTAATTTTTATTGAATGAATAAATAATCTAATCTAATCTAATCTAATCTATTCTTTGACTCAAAACGGGACATGGGGGTATTTAGGTTCCATAACTGGCTCATTCGGGGTAAAAGTTACGAATCAAAAAAAAAAAAGGTACCCAAAATGCTTAATTGGTGACATTTTCAAAGTTTTCATGCTGAAGATTGTTGGCGCGAAAGTGTTTGAATACTTCCACCCAGGGTTTCCGTGGAAACATTTAAATTATTCCATTCCGTCACTTCTTGCGATGTAATGTAATTACCTAATGAAAATTCGTCATAAACTTCAGTATCCTTATTACAGTCAATATATTATTTTTCAATTGATACATCCAGATATTTTTGAATGTCTTCCCATGTGGGGACCTTTTTTATTTGGTAAGAAAGCAAGTCCACTGGTCCAGATATTCACGGCTTGCTCATAACTTATGATGTAGAAGCCGCTGGTGTATTATTCCAATATTTACGATAGGACTTTATTAATGAAAAAAAAAATACAAAAGGGGAATTAAAAACAAATTAAACTATGATTAAAAGAACTAAGCCCGATGGTGCCAAGCAGAAACTTTGTTGGGTATCGGAAAGGAGTACTCGTAACTTCTATATTTATAAAAGAAACTCGTGTTAGTTACAAATATTGAGACATGCTTTCCTTGCATCTGTAAGTATTCATGGATGATCATTTTAAGATCGGAGTCTGTCAACGGAAATCCATATTCTGAAAGGCCAGTTATATGGGCTACGAAGGATCTTTTCTCATATTTAAACGAAAACTTACTAAATTTAACAGTCTCAAGAGGAAGGTTGCAGACACAATTGACGCGCATTTTCACTGTCCAACAGTTGATCAAGACTAACAGGTCGATACCTGTTCATGCAACGTGAAGATAGCATCGAGTCGCTAACTAGCATTGCCATCTGTGATTTTAGAGTGACACTACTGCGCTCGCTCACGAGCTAGCAGAGCAGTGCGCTGTTCAATCTTTTTTTTCGTCTTGGGCCAAAATTACTCCCCAGAGCTAAAGTAACCCGTGTTTACGGTACTGTAGAGCTGCCCTGAAGAGGCACTTCAGTCTGTACGGGAATCGGGTTATAATGTATCTAACCAAACTGTTGTTGCAGAAGGCCAAGTACTCAATTTAAAACACATACTCATTATATCTTGATTTTATTTCAAGTTTAAAATTAACACATTACAAAATATTTGGGATCCCGCCTATGCGGCTTTCGGTTCGAGCTGATCTGTGTAGAGCTGCCCTGAAGAGGCACTTCAGTCTGTACGGGAATCGGGTTATAATGTATCTAACCAAACTGTTGTTGCAGAAGGCCAAGTACTCAATTAAAAACACATACTCATTATATCTTGATTTTATTTCAAGTTTAAAGTTAACTCATTACAAAATATTTAGGATCCCGCCTATGCGGCTTTCGGTTCGAGCTGTTCTTTCTTTGTTACATATTTTTCGATCATTGACAGTACCGCCAATGGGTTTTTGGGCTTCTTAATCCAGCCTTGATACTGTTTGAGGGACAACTCTCCGTTGATCTGGATTAGAAGTTCCTTTGCTACGAATGCAATTGAGCTGTAATTGGTCGACTTAACAGCACCGAGATCCTTCTTGAATCCATAGTATGCGTTCCCATTGACGGCGGTCATAGCTGTCTTGAAGTTGTCCATTTCGTTTCCTGTTAGAATATTAAGTTTATTCCAAGGAAAGTCTAAGTACTTCCTTATTGCTCTTCCAGTGATTATGTAGGCAGTCAATCCAGATCCTGATACTTGATTCAATGTTAGTTTCAGTCTTAAAGCATGCTCAGGTATGTCGGCCAACCAATCTCTAAACACTGCCTCGGCGTTTGTCTCGTCAACATATCTCCCAAATGAGACATATGTTCGATGCAGTGTATCTAGGTCAAGCTCCACTTCCATTCCTAGGTCATCTCGCATCCCTGTTGTTATTTTCTCTGAGAAACGTTCGGAGACTGTTCCGCGCTTTGCAACACTGATGTATGTTGTTAACAGGAGTTTCAACGGTGACATGTATAAGTTTTGGTTCAAACTTGACGCCAACCATTCTAAGTAGGTTACCAAGTCATTAATTGTCTCCGACTCCTGTGCAGGAACATGCATCTGTGCTGCAGCACCACGATTAGCATTGGCTGTCTCAAGCATAGTCCTGAAAGTTGCGAAGGTTTTTCCTCGCGTGTACAATGTCTCATTTGCTTTAAGATATTTCATAACCAGAATGAACTCTTTATTAGCAGCCAATATACTTAGACTCATTGGCTGTGGTAATTGTGGAGCCATTAATTCACCAATGACTAATGCGTTGATATAATCAACAGGTCTTGATGGGAGCCCATGAGCCGGATATCTAGCGTTACAAAAGATAGTCATACACGCTGACAAAATTCCAGTTGGGTAACCCATGGAAAACTGTGCTTTCTAGATTTCTAGAAACCAGCTTAGATAGGAATTCATCAGCTTTCAGGATCTCAGCTACTCTACTTTTGGTATCAGCCCAGCCTCTACTATTCATTGTGTAGTGATTGAGAAGAACAGATCAATATAACAACAAAAATATAGTTTTTAAAAGAGAGATGATATATTGTTGTATCTGTATGTATTGTTGTTCAAAATATCAAACGAGTGTACGATATTCGGAACTTGAACTATCTCAAAGCAGCCAGCACCCAAAACCTGCCAGCATAAACTAGCCGAACCTATTCCTACAGTACCTAAGTATGTGCATTGACTAAGGCTTTAGTTATATCTGTACAAACTTACAATGAGGACATTCAGGCTGTGAATCAGCTTTCGGCTGAAATACGTCTCTTCACTATCTTGCGGGCGGACTATGGCGACGTGCGTCCCATCCCATCTACGCATCCCACATCCCTAGGAATGTAGGAATCCCAATTTTTTCCATAAATCTGGAACAGAAACATTAGTACCTATTATTTATTTATTTATTCTTACAAACTTACACAGCATAACTTGACATCAAAGCACTGCGTGTGATGATGATAAGACATTTTATACTCACTTCCCCGAGACGGCTTCCCTCTTCTGCCGCGTTTTGGGGAACTTTAGGTATTTTTGGAGAATCCTGAGGTCGTTCAAAGTCTCTGTGACTTAAAATTAAAATTTGTTATTTTATAATTCCATACTATAAGTGCTGAACTTACGCAGCACAAATTCAGTTGCACAATTTTGCGTGTGTATTCAGTGTACCGAATAGTGAATCAAACAATCACCGAGTACCTATGTTTTAATGACACAACAAAGCACTTGCGTTGTGCGCATAAAAATTTTTACTTAAGTTAGTTACTAAGTTAAGATGGTACATACTTCACACAAACAATGATGTATTTTACTTTGGGACATCGCCAGATGATGATTTGGGGCATACTCCCGGTATGGGCCAGTTGCGTAGAGAGTTATGGCTGCTAGCACCTACACATAGTAAATAAGGTGTGCAGAAAACAAACATCATACATACATACATATGTTGCAAGGTAATATAAAGCTTGTAATAATAATAAAATCTTAATTGATATTTCATATACCTTACTCTATCTATATCTTTAAATATCTGGCCGATTTCGGCTACAGTGACTGCTAAATAATTGGAAGAGGGCTTCGATTGAGCGCCCTTTCATGTGCTCTTAGATGGCTGCAATAGCAATTTTTATTATAGAATGTGCGCAAACAGTGGCAGCACGTACATTATCGACGTAGTTGTAAAGTACCAATCACACGAACACTATCTCTGTGTCGATTGATAAATAACTTACGAACTAACTCGCATGATCCAATAAAATAGTATAAATACCTAAATACCTTCAGTTCCGGCTGCACGGCTGTGTCGTGCCGCCAACTTTTGAGCGCAGGCCAAATTTTGTGAACTGCGCTTTCGTGAGACGAAAATTTGCCCTAAAAAAGTTGTTGGGCAACTCGAGAGGGTGGCTCTCGCTCCTCAGCAGCCGGCGCTCAGCCCTTGCCTGAGCCATCAGGCGCTCCTCCTCGGCCATCAACGTTGTAAAGCTGTGTGCCATTATCTTCGATCACTATTCGAAACAAAACATTTATTACGAACTAACTCGCATGATCCAATAAAATAGTATAAATAAATACCTTCAGTTCCGGCTGCACGGCTGTGTCGTGCCGCCAACTTTTGAGCGCAGGCCAAATTTTGTGAACTGCGCTTTCGTGAGACGAAAATTTGCCCTAAAAAAGTTGTTGGGCAACTCGAGAGGGTGGCTCTCGCTCCTCAGCAGCCGGCGCTCAGCCCTTGCCTGAGCCATCAGGCGCTCCTCCTCGGCCATCAACATTGTAAAGCTGTGTGCCATTATCTTCGATCACTATTCGAAACAAAACATTTATTACGAACTAACTCGCATGATCCAATAAAATAGTATAAATAAATACCTTCAGTTCCGGCTGGACGGCTGTGTTGTGCCGCCAACTTTTGAGCGCAGGGCAAATTTTGTTAACTGCGCTTTCGTGAGACGAAAATTTGCCGTAAAAAAATTGATGGGAACTCGAGAGGTTGGCTCTCGCTCCTCAGCAGCCGGCGCTCAGCCTTTGCCTGAGCCATCAGGCGCTCCTCCTCGGCCATCAACATTGTAAAGCTGTGTGCCATTATCTTCGATCACTATTCGAAACAAAACATTTATTACGAACTAACTCGCATGATCCAATAAAATAGTATAAATTCTCTTTACCAAATTTTGATGCATCGATCTTTTCACTAGTTTCTTTGGACACAAGGTGACAAATATGAGGTCGTTCGGTTGAGCATAGGCGGTCCAAAGTTAAAGCAGGCAAGTGGTCATTGAGCACAAAGTCATTGACGTTCGTTAGTTGTAACTACGAGGGCTTTAAAAATGTTTAAACCGTGGACTTAATTTACCACGACGGTTGTGCAAATTTAACGTTTTTTAAGCAAATTAGGCTTCGACAGCCTGTGTTCGGTTTTGAAAAATCTCCGCTGAGAAGATACCGGCAAGAAACTCTACGGATAAGAAACTATCGTTGAGAATAGTTCCGTAATGTGCGATAGTTCCGCATTGTTCCTTGCAGACTACACTCAAAGCACTGCCATACCATATCTAAATGCTGGTTATGATTAACGTGACCATTTATTCTGATTTATTGTGAAGATTTCAATCTAAATTCTTCAAAATTGACAATGAACAATATGATGTAATTTTTATTGAATGAATAAATAATCTAATCTAATCTAATCTATTCTTTGACTCAAAACGGGACATGGGTTTATTTAGGTTCCATAACTGGCTCATTCGGGGTAAAAGTTACGAATCAAAAAAAAAAAAGGTACCCAAAATGCTTAATTGGTGACATTTTCAAAGTTTTCATGCTGAAGATTGTTGGCGCGAAAGTGTTTGAATACTTCCACCCAGGGTTTCCGTGGAAACATTTAAATTATTCCATTCCGTCACTTCTTGCGATGTAATGTAATTACCTAATGAAAATTCGTCATAAACTTCAGTATCCTTATTACAGTCAATATATTATTTTTCAATTGATACATCCAGATATTTTTGAATGTCTTCCCATGTGGGGACCTTTTTTATTTGGTAAGAAAGCAAGTCCACTGGTCCAGATATTCACGGCTTGCTCATAACTTATGATGTAGAAGCCGCTGGTGTATTATTCCAATATTTACGATAGGACTTTATTAATGAAAAAAAAAAATACAAAAGGGGAATTAAAAACAAATTAAACTATGATTAAAAGAACTAAGCCCGATGGTGCCAAGCAGAAACTTTGTTGGGTATCGGAAAGGAGTACTCGTAACTTCTATATTTATAAAAGAAACTCGTGTTAGTTACAAATATTGAGACATGCTTTCCTTGCATCTGTAAGTATTCATGGATGATCATTTTAAGATCGGAGTCTGTCAACGGAAATCCATATTCTGAAAGGCCAGTTATATGGGCTACGAAGGATCTTTTCTCATATTTAAACGAAAACTTACTAAATTTAACAGTCTCAAGAGGAAGGTTGCAGACACAATTGACGCGCATTTTCACTGTCCAACAGTTGATCAAGACTAACAGGTCGATACCTGTTCATGCAACGTGAAGATAGCATCGAGTCGCTAACTAGCATTGCCATCTGTGATTTTAGAGTGACACTACTGCGCTCGCTCACGAGCTAGCAGAGCAGTGCGCTGTTCAATCTTTTTTTTCGTCTTGGGCCAAAATTACTCCCCAGAGCTAAAGTAACCCGTGTTTACGGTACTGTAGAGCTGCCCTGAAGAGGCACTTCAGTCTGTACGGGAATCGGGTTATAATGTATCTAACCAAACTGTTGTTGCAGAAGGCCAAGTACTCAATTTAAAACACATACTCATTATATCTTGATTTTATTTCAAGTTTAAAATTAACACATTACAAAATATTTGGGATCCCGCCTATGCGGCTTTCGGTTCGAGCTGATCTGTGTAGAGCTGCCCTGAAGAGGCACTTCAGTCTGTACGGGAATCGGGTTATAATGTATCTAACCAAACTGTTGTTGCAGAAGGCCAAGTACTCAATTAAAAACACATACTCATTATATCTTGATTTTATTTCAAGTTTAAAGTTAACTCATTACAAAATATTTAGGATCCCGCCTATGCGGCTTTCGGTTCGAGCTGTTCTTTCTTTGTTACATATTTTTCGATCATTGACAGTACCGCCAATGGGTTTTTGGGCTTCTTAATCCAGCCTTGATACTGTTTGAGGGACAACTCTCCGTTGATCTGGATTAGAAGTTCCTTTGCTACGAATGCAATTGAGCTGTAATTGGTCGACTTAACAGCACCGAGATCCTTCTTGAATCCATAGTATGCGTTCCCATTGACGGCGGTCATAGCTGTCTTGAAGTTGTCCATTTCGTTTCCTGTTAGAATATTAAGTTTATTCCAAGGAAAGTCTAAGTACTTCCTTATTGCTCTTCCAGTGATTATGTAGGCAGTCAATCCAGATCCTGATACTTGATTCAATGTTAGTTTCAGTCTTAAAGCATGCTCAGGTATGTCGGCCAACCAATCTCTAAACACTGCCTCGGCGTTTGTCTCGTCAACATATCTCCCAAATGAGACATATGTTCGATGCAGTGTATCTAGGTCAAGCTCCACTTCCATTCCTAGGTCATCTCGCATCCCTGTTGTTATTTTCTCTGAGAAACGTTCGGAGACTGTTCCGCGCTTTGCAACACTGATGTATGTTGTTAACAGGAGTTTCAACGGTGACATGTATAAGTTTTGGTTCAAACTTGACGCCAACCATTCTAAGTAGGTTACCAAGTCATTAATTGTCTCCGACTCCTGTGCAGGAACATGCATCTGTGCTGCAGCACCACGATTAGCATTGGCTGTCTCAAGCATAGTCCTGAAAGTTGCGAAGGTTTTTCCTCGCGTGTACAATGTCTCATTTGCTTTAAGATATTTCATAACCAGAATGAACTCTTTATTAGCAGCCAATATACTTAGACTCATTGGCTGTGGTAATTGTGGAGCCATTAATTCACCAATGACTAATGCGTTGATATAATCAACAGGTCTTGATGGGAGCCCATGAGCCGGATATCTAGCGTTACAAAAGATAGTCATACACGCTGACAAAATTCCAGTTGGTAACCCATGGAAAACTGTGCTTTCTAGATTTCTAGAAACCAGCTTAGATAGGAATTCATCAGCTTTCAGGATCTCAGCTACTCTACTTTTGGTATCAGCCCAGCCTCTACTATTCATTGTGTAGTGATTGAGAAGAACAGATCAATATAACAACAAAAATGTAGTTTTTAAAAGAGAGATGATATATTGTTGTATCTGTATGTATTGTTGTTCAAAATATCAAACGAGTGTACGATATTCGGAACTTGAACTATCTCAAAGCAGCCAGCACCCAAAACCTGCCAGCATAAACTAGCCGAACCTATTCCTACAGTACCTAAGTATGTGCATTGACTAAGGCTTTAGTTATATCTGTACAAACTTACAATGAGGACATTCAGGCTGTGAATCAGCTTTCGGCTGAAATACGTCTCTTCACTATCTTGCGGGCGGACTATGGCGACGTGCGTCCCATCCCATCTACGCATCCCACATCCCTAGGAATGTAGGAATCCCAATTTTTTCCATAAATCTGGAACAGAAACATTAGTACCTATTATTTATTTATTTATTCTTACAAACTTACACAGCATAACTTGACATCAAAGCACTGCGTGTGATGATGATAAGACATTTTATACTCACTTCCCCGAGACGGCTTCCCTCTTCTGCCGCGTTTTGGGGAACTTTAGGTATTTTTGGAGAATCCTGAGGTCGTTCAAAGTCTCTGTGACTTAAAATTAAAATTTGTTATTTTATAATTCCATACTATAAGTGCTGAACTTACGCAGCACAAATTCAGTTGCACAATTTTGTTTGTGTATTCAGTGTACCGAATAGTGAATCAAACAATCACGGAGTACCTATGTTTTAATGACACAACAAAGCACGTGCGTTGTGCGCATTAAAAATGTTACTTAAGTTAGTTACTAAGTTAAGAAGGTACATACTTCACACAAACAATTATGTATTTTGCTTTGGGACATCGCCAGATGATGATTTGGGGCATACTCCCGGTATGGGCCAGTTGCGTAGAGAGTTATGGCTGCTAGCACCTACACATAGTAAATAAGGTGTGCAGAAAACAAACATCATACATACATACATATGTTGCAAGGTAATATAAAGCTTGTAATAATAATAAAATCTTAATTGATATTTCATATACCTTACTCTATCTATATCTTTAAATATCTGGCCGATTTCGGCTACAGTGACTGCTAAATAATTGGAAGAGGGCTTCGATTGAGCGCCCTTTCATGTGCTCTTAGATGGCTGCAATAGCAATTTTTATTATAGAATGTGCGCAAACAGTGGCAGCACGTACATTATCGACGTAGTTGTAAAGTACCAATCACACGAACACTATCTCTGTGTCGATTGATAAATAACTTACGAACTAACTCGCATGATCCAATAAAATAGTATAAATACCTAAATACCTTCAGTTCCGGCTGCACGGCTGTGTCGTGCCGCCAACTTTTGAGCGCAGGCCAAATTTTGTGAACTGCGCTTTCGTGAGACGAAAATTTGCCCTAAAAAAGTTGTTGGGCAACTCGAGAGGGTGGCTCTCGCTCCTCAGCAGCCGGCGCTCAGCCCTTGCCTGAGCCATCAGGCGCTCCTCCTCGGCCATCAACGTTGTAAAGCTGTGTGCCATTATCTTCGATCACTATTCGAAACAAAACATTTATTTTTAATTATCAATAGCAAGGTACCTTTAAAAGTGAATTATTATATGGATAAATTATGAATTGTCGAAAAAAAAATTAACTTACGTCTAATCCTTCTTCACAAGACGGAGACAATGTCGTCCCCGCTTTCGTTTGACGGCTCGCCTTCGGCTTCAAATCGATTCCAAGTTGTCATTTTTGTTGTTGAAGCAATCTCGCCATCGACTGTCAAAAATGAAGACGATGGTGATTGCGAGCGAGTTACGTAATAAGTACGCACTGTTATTAGCTATCGGCACCAGTATTTATAATTATTTCATATTCAATTATACTGTCAATATTGACGTCTGTGTCATAGTTTTCCTTTATTATTTTTCGGGGTTTTTCTACCACTTTTGCATAGTCTTCTTTAGTAATTTTGACACAAGCTTCATTCAGCAATGTCATTATTTTCTTAGTGGAGAATGGCGGCTTTGTAATGTATTGTGGCGTGCTGCGTATCCTTTCACTTGAGCCCAGATCAACTCAATAGCATTATACTGGCAATGGTATGGCGGCGTTCTTATCACTTTGTGTCCATGCTGAAGTTTCAATTCATCAATTTTATATTTTAGTTTTGCAGGTTTATTTTCTTTTACAAGTTGCAGCAATTCAGCTTGAAACAATTTCGTGTCAGCTTCAACGCCTTGTCTTTGTAGCCATGCCACTAAATCTGAAAACGCAAACATATAGGTACACATAGCAATGAAATCTCGCTAATGTACATTACATAAACACACACACATTCACACAATAATACAAAAAGAAAATACATTTCAATGACGCCGCCTGTTAGGACGAGATTTCACAACCCTACCGGGAAGTAGGGGAAGAGAGTGCCAATCTTTCCAACAATCACCTGGGCATAGAAACTCGTCACAAGTGGTACATTTCAAAGGTACTTTCTTTTTAATATCATTTTGAAGACAGAAGTGACAATTCCTTCTATTCTTGTTGTTGGTAATTTCGGGAACGTGCACTATATCCCGTCGCAACCTATGACTTTCCGAATCAATCGCTAGAGTTTCTTGCGGTGAGGAGTGGCGGCCTGGCGGTGTTTCATCACGAGACTCAGCGAGCTGCTCGCGATAGTTTCGGTGCGTCAACGTAGGTATACCACGACGTCTCTACGATACCGTCAACATGACGAAGGCATTGAGCACACTGATGTTCAGCAACCTTTTAAATATTTTCAATATTTTCATATACCACTTCACGCATCTCTTTCGTTCCAACAAATACATTGAGATTTTTGATCTTTGAGATCAACTCCTCCCATTGTATTGTTGTAATCTCGTACAGCAATTGACTTTACGAGATCTTTACCAGCCTTTCTACCTACAAAGGTTTCCGCTACCTACAAAGAAATGAAGGTCCCGCAATAGCTGGCCAGGCTCGTGATGACGTCTATCAACGCCTCGGAGGTCTCTAAATTCGCCTTAAGGTGCGTTTATGCTGTAACGAATAAAACGACGTAAAATACGGGCACGCAGTTGGACGGTAGCCGTAGGTACTCCACAATTTCAATGCAATTTTACTCGCCATGCGACATTTGGCGTCGCGTTTGCAAAATGGTGCACAGTGAGTTCGTCTTTCGCCGCGGATGAGGGCATGCGGCCTCGTCCATGCCTTGCAGGGCGTGTCATGGACTGAATTTATAATCTAAAAATAAATGTAAAAATAATGACGTTGCGTAGCACTTACTAATTCCTGCCCCCAAGATCGTTTTAGACACGGGAAGTCTTTCAAATAAGTCTGCACTTCGGTCTCTGATAGTACTTGTTACAGTCGCAGTCCATTAGTTTTTTTTCCATTTTTCGGCACACGGGGCATAGTTGTCCACAGATGATTTTAGCCACCCCAAACATTCTTCTATCTCCTGTGTATTTAATTCCTGGGGACCTTCTGTATCTATCAAGTCTCGTATGTCCAATGTCAAGCTATGATGAGATTTTGCAGACTTGGGAGTTACAAGTTTTATCCAAGCAACGACGTGCCCTTGGTTGATATATATTATTCCTTCTATATTTTGCCTTCAAATTCGTAACAGTGTCAAACCGGGTATTCATTAGGCAACATTTGTTAATAAACTGTTTATGAATTTGATCATCATGTTTTGCAACAAGTTTACCGTAAACACTGTTTCTGAAACTCAGCAGTCCACACTAGTTTAGTTGTTGCTAGGATGTCGCCCGAGGTAGTGATGCTCTGTGCTGCTTATATAATAATAAATACACAATAAGCGTAAAACTAAGAAAAAAACGAAAAGGAGGTGGATTAGAAAGTACCTCGTGAATAGAACTTACTTACGTATTTGATGATCTTAGAGGTTTCGATGGATCCATTCTACAATTTTACCAGAATGTCACGATCTGACTTTGAAATAATTATTGAGATTTTTTTTGCGGCGGGAAAATGCGTTACGCATACGACCGCGCCGTGGGGACGGCACGGAAGTTATGTGGGACTCTCCTTCCCGGCCCCCCTCCCGAATGGAAGGAGACCTCGTTTGATTATTTCTACCTTCCTTTTATCAAACTCTTTGAGAATCATGTTACGAACGGTATCAGCAGAAGTGGGTAATTTGTCGCCGGTCTTTTCAAAAAGGTGGGTGCCTTAAATCTTGAGATTTTGAGAACGTTCTAAAAGAGATTCCATCAACTGCAGCTATACGAGGTACCATAACCTGCATAGTTGGGTTCGCATTCGCATCAGTCTCAAAATAGTGAGTCAACTTAGTTTTCTTTTTTAGCGCTTTGGGAATTTCCTTTGAAGTAAAATGCACTACCTTGAGCTGTTGTTTCGATTGTTGTATGCCTTGCAGCCTTTATATCAACCTTCTATTTTTTTCCACAATGTTTCGTGCAGCAGTCTGTAATCAATTTGTCTTTTAGTTGAATTAGAAAACCAGTTGTGACATTCTTTTACCATGAATTCTAAATGTGTGGGGTAACACTTTGCAAGCATTTTCAGTAGCAAGATGCAACGAGTGCGACACACATTTAACTACAGCCAAATGCGGTACAGTGTCTTTCAGCATTGGAGAGAATGAATGATGCTCGCCGACCATCACGTTTGCACCATCTATGCCAATGCCGATTAATATATTTACATCTAAACCATCTTGGATAAGTTGGTCTTTAAAAGCTTTTACTAATGCGTCAGCGTCACCGGCATCAATCTCTAATAACCTGTAAAACATTGTTTCAACTTGTAATGTTTTAGATGGCTATAGTTCAGTTCAAGATGCTAAAGGTAGGCGACGAAAAGTGAAGGGTAGAGCAAGAGAAAAGTTTAAGGGTCGTGTGATCCGTTGTAGCTAGAGTGATAAAATAACACCGAATTAATATTTAGCGAGCGCCAGGTGACTTCATCAACAAACTTGAGCAGTGACTAAATAAAACCAAGAAATATATTAACTACAATTTATTTTAACCTTTTAACGTAGTAACGGAAAACAGTCGGAGACATTCAACACCATCCGAATAAAGCTAAGTGCTAGTCTTAAACATAAAGTTAAATTAAAGGTAAGGTTAGTCTTAAACTACCTACAATGTCTTAATTAAAATAATACATTTATAATTATTTGGTTGCTTGGCAAGTTAAGAGTGAATATAAAGTTTTACCGTGAATACGAAGAAAGCTCGAGTAAGGTCGCTCACATCATACCAGTCCGACACTACAACACGGCCATCAAAGAGATTACTCCATCCGTAGTGACGATCTGGCAGTCGAACGGGCTCCTGGATCACGCCTCTTCATATAACAATCGTACACCCATAAGGTGGACGCAAGGAAGACGGTAGAAAAGTCGTAAGATTAAGACTTAAGGTATAGAAAAATAAAAAAACCCTAGAAAGAAAAAACATTACTTAGTATATAGTTGGCATTTGAGTTTATTTATGCACTATAAAAGTTTTTAATAAAGTAGAACTGGCACGCAAGGGTGGGTCTTTTATTTATTTTTCATGTCGGGTAGGCGTATATGAAGTCAGGACGAAAAGATCCGATAAGAAAGAAATTGGCGAAATGAAATAACTGAAAAACACGAAAACCATCGTTAACAACATCACAGAACGCTGTTTATCAAGGTCCAGGTCCCAATAGCACGGGACACTGCTTTGGTGCGGCAGTTGCTTTTACGGCATCTGAATTTTCCCAGTTGCCCAGCTTGTTTAGTCAAGGTCATACCCTTGCGGTGGTGTGTGCAGATTTTCTGCATCGGAATTAATCCTCTCTCCTCCGCAAACTGGATGCACTGCTCTTGTGTTCCCAGTTTGGAGAAGATTTTCCTCCAGTTCCACATGGATCTGAAACCAAAAAAAATATATTAGAATGAGCAATGCGGTTGGGTTTGATTCTAAAAAAAAATACAAATTGGATTGTAAAGTCAAAACAGGACACATTTTTCTGTTTTTAAGCTATAAATTTCATTTTAAAATCCACTGCAGCCCTAACACATTCAAACTTCATTAAAATTCCAGTGAGGAATAAATCAAAACTTACCTTAACTCATCCGAGTACGGATTAAGCCTTCTGCCAGATGACCCAGTAGGTCGGGGCATCGCAGCAAACAATTCCTCGTCCTCCGAAGAACTTGCGATAGCCGATAGGCTACCACAAGAACCAGCTGCTCCACTGAGACTAGCCATCCCACTGGGACCAGCAACCGGTTCATCAAGGACCGAGGGTCGCACACGGGAGCACAAGTGGCTCATTTGAGTCCAACACTTGCACTCGCACAGTAGGCACAAGCGGCTCTATTGAGTCCAACACTCGCGCACTACTCGAAGACGGCGCAGAAGAGGAGGCCGTGACAAGCGGCTCATTAGAGTCCAACACATGCACTTCACTCAACTCTTCAGACACAGAAGCAGGGGGCTTCGGAGACGCCATGGTAGTCATACGTTGTAGGCTTCAACAGGAGTACGTAAAACGATCTCGACTGCAAGAGCGACGAACGATGACTGACGCTGACAGATACAGATGAAAAGGACGCTATTAAACAAAATGGCGTCGCTTCGCGTTTCGTTCTGAGCAGTGTAAACACAAAAATTCGTTTTTTTTTTTTTTAAATAAGTTAATTAATATTGATAAAACAACAACAATTAATATGTATGAATCGAATATCTCATGTTCTTTATGCACCAATATTAATATGTGAAAATAAAAATATATTTAATTAAAAAACATGACAAAATGATTTAAACACAACTCAACGACTAACGGAACGTGAAGTGACAACTTTGACGTTTGACATCAATTAATTGCCAAAAAGTTGGGGGTTATTTTCCAATTTGTATGAAAACTAAAAATATTATAACTCCTGAACCGTAAGTTTCCGCAACCTGAAACTTTGCAAAACGCTTTCTTTTTATGAGTACTATGCACAAAAAAAAATGGGCATTTAAATCGACGGTCCATAATGGAAAGTTTATCCATTTCTCGTTCTATTTCTCTAGTCAGTAATTTTCGCATCTGGTCTCCCAGGGTCTGGGAGCGTTGTCTGAGGAGTAGTTTACCATCCTGTGTTTTTTCAAGTAATTTAATTAGATTTTTGTGATGCGACGCCAGTATGTCAGACATACTTACATGAGGTCCACGAGGTGGATGCCGTCGACAGAGGTGACCCTGGTATACTTCCTTCACATAAAGAGAACGTTGTCCAGGTTGTCTTCTGTTTCATTGTTAGTATTACGTCGTTACTATTACTGAATAATGTGTGCCTTTAACTGTTTAAGCAGTTAAAATAACTGTTTGCCCCTTTCTAACTGTTTGAAAACAGTTCCTCCAACCTAGTGAAAACTTTTATTCTTACTGAAATATACGTTAGTTTAACTGCAAATTGTAACTGTGCAAAAAAGGCAACCGTCTACCACGTAAGGGATAAAGACGTGATTTGTGTGTGTGTGTGTGTGTAAAAAAGGTACACAGTTAGAAAACATTTTTTTTCAGTGCAGTGATTTCATTTAATCTCCTGTCATCGACGACCTTTCGATATGTTTGCTTATTGGTAGCGTCTAATTTTCTCGGAATTAAATATGTACTGGTGCGCTCCATGGTGAAAAACTAGCTTTAATAACGTTATCTTTTAGTAATTAATCTACTTGGTTTTTTACTTCTAAGGCTTATGACGGTGATGTCTGTATGGTTTATATAGATGGGTTTATCGTAATTTGTCATTATCTTACGTTTTATTTCTTGAGTGAATGTCAGTGGAATATCCTCATGATAAAATATGTCCTTATAATCATAATAAAGTTTGGATATGACATGTATTTCTTCTTCATTATACGTATTTTCTTATCATACGTAATTTTTCTAAGTTTTGAATGAATACATCGTTGGTTTTACAGACGGTGCCTTCAAATGGCTTTATTAAGAAATGTTTAAAAATATCATTCCATAATCATAGTTTTTCCAATTGACGGTGGTCCGTGAAAGTATAAATTGATCTTTTTTCCTTGTTTCGACACATGTGATTGAACGTCGTCACTGCAAACTCTTGTACATTGATACGATTGTCTTCTAGTAAAATCTTCAATTTACTCAATGCATTGTCAATAACGTCTTCCATCACAATGTCCGGGTCAGCCTTTAGTTGGAATCTCTTTGTCCGTTCCAAACGCTTCTTTCGCGTTTCCTGAAATACCAAAATATGGGCAATGTCGCTGGCTGTCTGTGTATATTTATGTATATAGTTCGGGTCTGCAGTTTTATTTGATTTAATAAAAGTCACTGATTATCAAAGCACTGTATATGTTATTTATTCCACATACAGAGAATTGCTTTATAATGTGTTACTACTACTGTGGCCCGAGAGACTGTCTTTAGCGTAGCGACTTGCTCCGGAGTTAAGTTGCAATTTGCATGTGTCGTAGGTAACGTATACGCTATACGCTCCCCTGCATTCCGTTGGAACATTAATTCAATCCCCTCAGGCGTTTTCGTAAGTACTCTCTCTCCGTCTCCCGCTGTAAAGCACCTCTCGTCCACAAACAGCAAAACAAGTTGGCCATTGGTGACAGTATTGTCACACCCCACCAAATTGGCCCGACTAAATTTACAACCGGCGGGGGCGTCAGAAAAAAAACAATAAACTTAGCCAAACCGACTATGAAAACTAGGCTTGTCTGCAATTCCAGGGAACAAAATGTAGGAGATAAAGGAAAGAGTTAGTTTCTTAAGACTGGTTTTTATTTCCTAAGATAACATCAGTTATTTGGTGAAACACTTTGATCACAATTTCAGGTTTAAATTAACATAGAAATACTTATTGGCTAAATTTCCAACCAAAGCTCAGCGCTAGAACTGGGCGTACCAAGAGTTCTTTTATGTGACTTGTGCCTCACCAAGGCTACTCTAAATATTAGTCCCTAAGGGTTTATTGTGCCAACATTAAAGGTATACTGGAAACTACTTGCTAACGTTGATACAAAGGTGTATCAACGCGACCTAAATCCTACTTCCCTAATAAAATTAAACAACTAAAGTTTGACCGACCTCCACTCCAAAGCATTTACCGCCAAGTTCTTCCAGGGAGATGGTGCTGGAGCGCCAGGAGCCTGCCACGTATCACGGGCTGCACAGCAGGTGGAATGGTCCGGAATGCTGATCGATCGGGCCACAGTTGTCCGTGGAACCTTCCGGTTGTTGAAATGACGGAAAGAACAAATCCAAGGACCGAGAAATAATCCTAAGGAGTTTCAACTACATAAGGTAGTTGGGACTATGAGTAAAACTCAGGCGAAAGGTACACTGGCAGATAAATGAAATTAGAGGGAATGTAACTTGTAAGTCGGAACTTAGAAGTTCTAAAGTATGGAAATTGGAGAAGTTGGAAGCTTCGGTTATTATTAAATTCCCCAAACAGGAGAGATGAAGTGGAAGGAGCAAAATTAAGCACTCATGAATGAGGTACTGGAGAAATTAAATAGCGCCGAAGCGAACACGGGAAAAAAGGCAAAAACATTAAATAAAGGAAAGAAAACCCAACGTCTGTAAAGAAATAAATTGGTGTCATTAGTGTCTTGTCTCGCAAAGCAGAATACAAGGAGGATCGGAATGAATCTGTTCTCTTACCAGCGAAGCCGCGGCTACCGCAGGACTTCAGCCAACGCACCCACCCCAACCGAAGGATGCTTCAGCAGACCAAACTGGAAATAAATCAAGCAGTCAGAACACTGTCAAGGTGCTAGGCACAGTTCAAGGAATAACGAAGTATTTTAGGTTAAAAGATTTAACCAGAAAACTTACTCTTTCGCCGACGCAACCCGCTGAAACTCCTCTGCTCCTTCCACTTGTTGAGCCACCACAGTCGGCTCCAAAAGCCACAACTAATCTCCTCTTCTCTTCGAGTAGCAGGCATTTTTAATGGCGAACCCAAAGATGCTCGGGAGTACCACGGGCTACGATGACCAGCGGAATTGAAGCCCTGAGCCGTGATACCAGTATCAGAAGATGCAACTAACCACCATGGTTATGTTATGACAAAGAATAACCCTTGTTTCTAGTTCAAGAACAAATGTCAGACCATCCGATTATTAAATCTCTAAATTTTCCAAAATGGTTTATATTTCTATCTATAGTTTCAGTAATTCTTATTCCTGAAATTCAAACCATTTATCTCCCACCAAACAGGCGATTATACTCTCAATGGTAACCCTAATACGACCTGTCAAGCTGTCACTAATTTTTGACGTTTGTTTACTTTTCGACTGTCATATCACCATTTGACAGGAGCTATTCGAGGCTTTAATAAAAACTCCAAATTTGTAATATTTAATGGCGAACCGTAAAACACAACGTTACAATACCCCCCTCCCCGATGAAAAGGTTCACCACAGGTGGACCGCTCGCTGCCCTCAGCGATTCCTCAAACCAACCAGTCAAGAAAAGAAAAAAAATCTTTAACGCATTACAAAAAAATATAACCAATACCCATCACCAAATGCCTTGTTGTGAACTCAGCTGAAGCGATCTTATCCCTGAAAACTCTATCTATTAATTTCGACCCTAATGCCAAATTCATATTCCCCGATTTATGCAAAACAATTATTCGCCCTAACCGAACCCACAACAACAACCACCTAACAAAAAATAAAAAAAAAAAACACATCCAAGACTAACTGGATATTTGAAATACACCCTATACCAAAACTGTAAGTTAAAGGTAAAAAGAAAATTAAATCCAACTCAATTTGTATCAAACCAACCTTAACTTTCCCAACACAACATAAGCTGTGTTGAAAAAGTTAATCCAACCGCCAGGACAGATGTTCAGCATACCTAAATAAAACTCTCCTAGACCGGGCAAATAAAATTGAAATTTGAAAAAATAAATTTTTCTGTAGTTTAATTTAATAAACTTCCAGAACTCACATATCTGACTGTCAAAATGACTGCCTTCCCTCCGAATTATTCCAACAACTTAAACTTCTCGTTCATGACATGGCCACCAACCAATGTCCAAGGAAACAAAATCTGGTTCCTCTGCATCAACAAAATAATATGACACGCACTACACCAGCGCAATTTAGCTCGTAGACCGAAAACACAGTTCCACAAGAGCTATACACGTAAATATATTTTTTTTTAAGTATGTCTCACATTAAAGACTAACCCTGCTGTTAATAGGTTAAGGTTGCATCGCACCAATCATTCATCCCCTTTTTAATATACTCATGCTTCGTCTAACAATTTTTAGTGATGTAGCAGTGTGATCTGTACACCCCGTGCCTTGCAGTTTGTGATTAAATATGACTTTGCAATACTTAACACTGTTGCTAAACAACCTTGCCTAAGTGTTATGTCACGCAGCTTTAATGCATGATCAACAATGGTGGTGCGGCGAGCAGTGCACGACGTGCGGGCCGCACGTCCATTGTTCATCAGCCAACCTACGTAACCTACACTTTTAGGTCTTTAATGTGCCACGACCCTATAGGATGACCATCCATCCTTTCTAGTACGTAGACTAGCGGAGACAACACCTCCTTAACCCTACATTTCTCGTATTTTTGCGCGAGTTTCGCCATTTTAAATTTTTGAGCATCGCTCTGAACATATGAACGTTTCCACACTATGTCACCAACGGCAAATTTCGCCGGACGACGCCTTAAGTTGTAGTGTCTGGAATTTGTTTCATGTGCTTTTAATAAACGTGACCTAACCTGCTGGAAAATCTCTCTCAAGCAACCAAATTCGCCCGCATATTCCTCTCTGGGCATTGCTGGTGTATAATCCTGATCGACATCCTTGTAGAACGCGCCATTTATAACCGGTTCCCTAGCATGTACCAAAAAGAACGGAGAAAATCCCGTGGACTCATTTACAGCACTGTTGATTGCAAACCGAATTTGATGCAGTTTTTCGTCCCATGTCCGGTGATTCTCCTCTACATACGATGCTACGGCCGTCATTAAAGTTTTGTTGTAGCGTTCTACCAAATTTACTTGTGCTGTGTATCTAGGACCATAAAAAACCTTTGGCACATTATACCGTCTCATTAACTGCTTAAATTCCGATCCCGTGAACTGAACTCCATTGTCAGTAATCACGGTTTCAGGCACCCCATGCTCCAAAATGACATGGTGTTCGAAATGTTTCGCCACTAGCGCACTAGTTGCGCGTCGTAGCGGAAAAAGCAATGTAAATTTTGAGAAACAGCATGTAACCACGAAAAGAAAGGTATACCCAGCACGAGACCGCGGAAGAGGACCGACTAAATCAATGCTAAGCACTTGCATAGGTCGTTGGCATACTTTTGGCTGTCCCATTAACCCCGGAGTGAGTTTTTGTGAATGTTTATACGCTGCACAAACGTCGCAAGCCTTCACAAATTCCACTACATCCTTAAACATTCCAGGCCAATAGTATGTCAACGACAACCGCCTATGTGTCTTAAATACACCGAAATGAGCTGCGGTTGGTTCGCAATGGTTCGCCTCCAGCACTTGTTTACGCTCACCTTTACGCACGACTTCCTTCCAATCAAACTCTCGTAACAGGCTGTATTTGGCTTTGCTTAGCCTAAATAATTTTCCCTCCCGAATACAAAAATTTGGAAAATTTGCGGGAAAAGACCTACATCCACTTAACGTTTTTTCATACCATTCGTCACTCACTGCGTCAACGCTTCCGCCATTCACTGCGTCCACCTTCATAAGCCTGGACAAGGCATCGGGGACGACATTGTCGGTGCCCTTCCTGTGCTCAATATCAAAATTAAATTGAGACAGTCTGCAACCCCAACGTGCCAATCTACCCGATGGATTCTCCAGCCGCATGAACCACTTGAGAGACGAATGATCAGTTATCACTTTAAATCGTCGCGAGCCTAAGTAAGCCTGAAATTTTTCCACCGAAAAAAGAACAGCAAGAGCCTCCCGTTCCGTAGCACTGTAGTTGCGTTCACTCTTGTTTAAAGAACGACTTACATACGCAATGGGATGCTCTTGTCCATCAAAAGTCTGAGAAAGCATTCCACCAATACCATAGGAAGACGCATCTGCGTGCACCGCGAAAGTTTTACCAAAATCTGGAACCGCTAATATTGGCGCCGACACTAGTGCGTTCTTCAAGGCGTTGAAGGCGTGCTCGGCCTCCTCAGACCATCGGAAAATAGGCGCTTTCTTTCCTTTCGACGTTAAGACATTCAGGGGCGCCGCTATGGTTGAAAAATTCCTAATAAACCGGCGATACCACGAGCAGGTACCCAAAAATATCTTAACCTCGCGAGGAGTTGAAGGAGTTGGAAAATTTAAAATGGCTGAAACCTTGTCTGGGTCTGTACGCAGCCCAAATTCATCTACAACGTACCCCAGATACTTTATTGACTTCCTAAAGAACTTAGACTTTGCCAGGTTTATAGTTAAATTTGCCATTCTAAGCTTCGCTAAAACGCGATTTAAAAGGACCAAATGGGTCTGAAAATCGGCAGAACAAATGACAATATCGTCTATATAGCAAAAAACAAAACCATTTTCAATATCGCTGGTCATGTTATGGTCAATAAGCATGTCCATAAGACGCTGCTGCCTAGCAGGAGCACCACACAATCCGAAGGGCATAACTTTAAACTTGTAGACTCCTCTACCCATTACATTAAAACTGGTTTTTTCCTGCGAGCTCTCACTTAAAGGTATCTGCCAGAATGATGAACTCAAATCGATAGATGACAGGTATTTCGCTTCCTTCAAACTATCCAGTATTTGTGGAATGTACGGTATAGAATATGAGTCCCCCTTCGATATCGCGTTCAATTTTCTACAATCCAAGCAGAATCGCCAATCCCCATTTGCCTTTTGAACCAATAATGCCGGATTATTCCATGGGCTTTCACACGGAGTAACAACGTCTAATTCCAGCATTCGGTCTAATTCGGAACTCAAAATAGCTCTCTTTTCAGGTGAGAGTGGGTACTGCTTTGTTTTAATAGGTAGTGCGTCACCTGTGTCTATGACATGTTCTACTAAAGACGTCCTACCTAACCCTTTAACATCCGACGAAATGTCCTTAAATTTCCCCACTACATCATTTGCAAGCTCTTGCTGCGCTATTGTTAAATGCTCGAATGACTGAATGGAATGTACTCGCTTTGAACCGTTTATGTGACATACATCAAAATATTTAACCGGAGGCTTCATAAATGAGATGTTTTCAAATATTTCTGGTGCTAAACTAAACGCATGCCAAAAATCGACGCCTAAAATAACGTCTGTAATGATGTTAGGCATTACAAAAAACTTAATTACACGTGTAATTTTATTAAATGTTACGGGCACAAAAATACACCCAATTGACTGGACTACTACGCCGTTTGCAACATTACATGAAGAAGACTCAGAGTTATGCATTCGAAAACCGAATTTAATAAAATCTAAATGTGAGCCGTTACCAAGTATCGATAGCGATGCGCCGCTGTCGGCCAACGCATAAACCTCAAAATCAGATACTTTTATCTTTAAGTACGGACGAATATCATTTTCGTTCGGTGCAAACAGAACCGCAGCAATTGTATCATAATTGCAATTTTCCTTTATTGTGGCACTTAATTTATCTAAGAAAATACTGCTACGGTTCGGCGCAACTAGTTTTTTGAACGTGAATTGGAACGCATCTGCTGACAATTCTGACAGTTCGACCTAATAACCCCACTTTTATTACATCCAAAGCAACGAATGTTTTCTTTAGGCGGCTTAACACTGCATGTCCTAAAATTATGGTTACCACGGCCGCATTTATAACAAATGAGCTCACTTGAAGATGTATGTTTGTGAGCAGACTTTCCGCTGGAATGAAAATTCGCTCCAGCTTTGTGTGAAAATGAAGTCTTTGGTGTCGTTGCCCTATCAAAGGTTGCGGGACCTTTTTGACTAACAAAACTTACAGTGTTTGCCTGCTTGGACCTGGTTTTATACGCAAAATCAGCGCTAAGTGTGTGTGAGCTTGATTTGCCTGGCTCTGAGAAAAATTCTGCTCGCTGTCTTGCCGCTTCAAGTTTACGACATTTTTCCTTCAAATCCGTAATTGACACGATGTTTACCAATGCTAAGTGTTGAGATAAGCTCGGCCTAATGTTATGCATGAGGATTTCCAGTTTTGTTTCCTCGGACAAAGGGGATTTAAGCCGTGCGAACATACACGCCATGACCGAAAAGTAAATGTGGATTGGTTCCTCCAAACCCTGTGTACGTTGCCTAATTTCGCCTAACAACCGATAATCATAATCTACTGGATCAAATTCCAGTAACAAAGTGCTTGATAACTCATTCCAAGTAGAAAACTGCCACCTATTTCCTCTGTACCAAAGAAGTGCTTCCTCGACAAACAACTGTGCTGCCGAATTAAACAGAACAACATCACTAACACCAAAAGCCAGCTTTAATTCCTCGACACGCTCCAAGAAAGACCTAGGATCAGTACGGCCGTTAAATTTCAACCCCCACTTCGCAATGTTCCTGTCACCTGAACAAACAATCTGTGAAACTGCTGGTTGTGCTGCTAAAAGGTTCTCTACATCGCCTGAAGAAGATTGACCCACTGTATCCATCTTGGCTAATAACACATCCAACTTGTTCGAAAGATCTGACTTCTTTGACAATTTCACCGGGTCGTCTTCGACAACAACTCGAATCAACCTATGAAACAGATGACTACCTAAAGCTCTTGACCGGCTACCTGAATACCTATCCTTGGTAGAAACAAACTTTTCCACTAGAACAGACAGCTCATTCAATTTCTCTGAAATAGTTTTAAGTTCAGAGGCTGGAACTAAATCAGTTTCTAAAATAGCCTCCGGAGGACACTCTGGCAATAAATTTCTCAACTGCTTCCTCAACCCTTCAACTGTTTGTAATGGTGTTTCTGATCGAATCTTTACCTCATAAACTAACTCATCGCGCAATAAGGAGTGAAACTGCAAAGTACTCCCCATTTTAAATTATTATTTAAACCTTTAGTGATGGCAAAAGTACAATGTTTTATGTATGTGAACTCTTTACTTGGCACAAATTAAATTACAATTGTTTTAAATACACTGTGTTTTTAATTATTTTCAAACCCTTTATGACATGAACACAAATATTAAATATAAAATACCGATGGTCACAGCCAGTAACTAAGTGTTAACTTAACTAACTGTAGCTTTTTGTGTAATCTTGGTGTACAATTGTGAATGCTTATAACTAGGAATGTCAAAGTCACCTGTAAAGTGCTAGTTTTAGAATGGAATGTAAATGTTGTTTCAGACACAAATGTAGTTAATTCAGACAATATCTAATTATGTAGGTTTGAGTACACACAGTCAATAACAATGTTTTTTAACACAACTGAAAGTCAGGTAATGTTTTCTTATTATGGAAAAACTATATGAAATTATTGAAAAAATTAAAGTTATTTGTTGAAACTTGTTGGAAATTCCAACACAAAATTCAGCTGCCACTTAATTTTCAGCTGTGAAATTGGTCACACTCAGCTTATCAATTGATCTGCTAATAAATTTTTTATACTATCAGTTGTATACTGTGCAACCAAAATTTTTACCAATTTGAAGTTAATAATACTAAACTATCTTGAAATTAATGAAATTTGAATTATTGTTGATGTAATTAAATAGAATATTAACTTTACACAAAAGCAAAATAGGCAAAATTAGTTGTTAAACTTTTAACTTCCTACAAGACCAAAATGACAACTACCTGTAATTAAATTTTATTACACTGAATTTTCCCAAGTTCACAAAACTTATCAATTTAGTGTTCAAAAGTGATTACAAACACTACAAAATGTACAAAAGCACTGTGGCAAAGCTTAAAGAGGAGTTCAAAACACCAGGAACAGAGTTTCTAGCTTGGAATATCATGTAAGTGTTAAAAAATAATTCCTAAAGATGATGGCACAAAAAAATGACCTAAAATTGCAGAAAAGGCCTGAAAATCCTGAATAAACGTGGGCGCCACTGTCACACCCCACCAAATTGGCCCGACTAAATTTACAACCGGCGGGGGCGTCAGAAAAAAAACAATAAACTTAGCCAAACCGACTATGAAAACTAGGCTTGTCTGCAATTCCAGGGAACAAAATGTAGGAGATAAAGGAAAGAGTTAGTTTCTTAAGACTGGTTTTTATTTCCTAAGATAACATCAGTTATTTGGTGAAACACTTTGATCACAATTTCAGGTTTAAATTAACATAGAAATACTTATTGGCTAAATTTCCAACCAAAGCTCAGCGCTAGAACTGGGCGTACCAAGAGTTCTTTTATGTGACTTGTGCCTCACCAAGGCTACTCTAAATATTAGTCCCTAAGGGTTTATTGTGCCAACATTAAAGGTATACTGGAAACTACTTGCTAACGTTGATACAAAGGTGTATCAACGCGACCTAAATCCTACTTCCCTAATAAAATTAAACAACTAAAGTTTGACCGACCTCCACTCCAAAGCATTTACCGCCAAGTTCTTCCAGGGAGATGGTGCTGGAGCGCCAGGAGCCTGCCACGTATCACGGGCTGCACAGCAGGTGGAATGGTCCGGAATGCTGATCGATCGGGCCACAGTTGTCCGTGGAACCTTCCGGTTGTTGAAATGACGGAAAGAACAAATCCAAGGACCGAGAAATAATCCTAAGGAGTTTCAACTACATAAGGTAGTTGGGACTATGAGTAAAACTCAGGCGAAAGGTACACTGGCAGATAAATGAAATTAGAGGGAATGTAACTTGTAAGTCGGAACTTAGAAGTTCTAAAGTATGGAAATTGGAGAAGTTGGAAGCTTCGGTTATTATTAAATTCCCCAAACAGGAGAGATGAAGTGGAAGGAGCAAAATTAAGCACTCATGAATGAGGTACTGGAGAAATTAAATAGCGCCGAAGCGAACACGGGAAAAAAGGCAAAAACATTAAATAAAGGAAAGAAAACCCAACGTCTGTAAAGAAATAAATTGGTGTCATTAGTGTCTTGTCTCGCAAAGCAGAATACAAGGAGGATCGGAATGAATCTGTTCTCTTACCAGCGAAGCCGCGGCTACCGCAGGACTTCAGCCAACGCACCCACCCCAACCGAAGGATGCTTCAGCAGACCAAACTGGAAATAAATCAAGCAGTCAGAACACTGTCAAGGTGCTAGGCACAGTTCAAGGAATAACGAAGTATTTTAGGTTAAAAGATTTAACCAGAAAACTTACTCTTTCGCCGACGCAACCCGCTGAAACTCCTCTGCTCCTTCCACTTGTTGAGCCACCACAGTCGGCTCCAAAAGCCACAACTAATCTCCTCTTCTCTTCGAGTAGCAGGCATTTTTAATGGCGAACCCAAAGATGCTCGGGAGTACCACGGGCTACGATGACCAGCGGAATTGAAGCCCTGAGCCGTGATACCAGTATCAGAAGATGCAACTAACCACCATGGTTATGTTATGACAAAGAATAACCCTTGTTTCTAGTTCAAGAACAAATGTCAGACCATCCGATTATTAAATCTCTAAATTTTCCAAAATGGTTTATATTTCTATCTATAGTTTCAGTAATTCTTATTCCTGAAATTCAAACCATTTATCTCCCACCAAACAGGCGATTATACTCTCAATGGTAACCCTAATACGACCTGTCAAGCTGTCACTAATTTTTGACGTTTGTTTACTTTTCGACTGTCATATCACCATTTGACAGGAGCTATTCGAGGCTTTAATAAAAACTCCAAATTTGTAATATTTAATGGCGAACCGTAAAACACAACGTTACAGTATCATTTGCTGGATCTCCTCTGGAGAAAGCCCCGTATCTTCTTGTACCCGGCGCCGGTTGAGCTCCAAATTCAATGTGTTTTTGTTCATCGACCATTCCCCGTCCTACATCTGAATATAGCACTGCATCGGACTCACCAACTGCTTCACCCGCTCTTCGCTCCCCCACGGCAAGTGCATAGCCTTGTATTGAATGTGTTCCACTTCCCCCTTGGGCGTTAAAATCGTAGCCTTCTTCTCGGGGTCTTCTCTTACCGAGACGTTCCACGCTATGAAACGAACATTTGCAAGCGTTGTAATCATCTCGGGTGAGAACGTTTATAATGACCTTACGACCATCGTCGCTATAAAGATACTGAACCAAGCAAGACAAGCATGTAATGCTCTCACATTTATGCTGGTTTGTTCGAATAAGGCGTCCAAGTTCGCTGTTATATCCCCACTGCTTAGCTCGAGAGATATAGATAAATGTCAGTGTCGTTTTCGGGTCCCTCATCCTTGTTTATGGTCACAAAACAGTTTCCAAGGGCTCTTGCGAAAGTTGTGATTAGATTCCCTTGTGAAGTTTGAATCGCCTCGTGCTCTTCCAACAGGTGCGTCGCTATAATTTGATGTTCCTCCAACTTTGTAACCCTGTGAACGTTCTGCCCAAGGTTTTGGCACAAAACCCCTGAGGCCGTATCGGAAGTACTCCAAAACCCCTCACATGGCCGCTCCGGCGAGCGCGGCAAATGGTTAGGTCGTGGAGTCGGCTGGCTCGAGGTGCGGTCACAAATACTTGGGCGCCGTAGAGGAGAGGAAGACCGCACCGCAAACAGGATTAGGCTTGCATAAAATTAAGTACACAACTCGTTCACATAAGCTTATGTATTTTGTTCGATCATGTTAAATTACACCAAATTAAACTACTTAATATAGTTTTACACAACGGGGTCCACGAATGGGTTGAAGTGTATTCGTAAGGACCAGTTACGAGGTGGGTCCAAGAAGAGTTTTTAAAAAAACACTTTTATTACGAACTGGAAAATATACTTTTAATTGAAATAGTAGGTTTACAAAAAATACGACTGAAAATGCCGCTACGAGTCTGAAAACGCTGAGCAAACGTTATTCAAAATGAAACAAAACAGCTCAAAACATAGAAAACGAAACGCTGCCTGCAACTGACAGCTGTTTCGCTACCGCATGCGAATGCGTAGGTGGACTAAAGGCATTAACCCTCGTAAAATTAGACAGTTGATCAGGTCCAAACATAGACTACTAAGGGATACTAACGTATCAGACGACTCACTTCCCTACAGTCAAACTAGCCAATAAGGAAAAGTCGAGTTACGAATATGACAGTTCTTTTTTTTTTTTATTTACCTATGGCATATACAGGCAAAGGCGCAGTGTTAACAGCCGATTTGCACGAGGCTCCTTAGCCTATAAGTATTATTTTTATTTTATTTATGGTGTATTCCCAGTATTTCTACTAATTGGTAGGAATACTTGAAATACACCCATTTTATTCTTAAAATAAATTGAAACAAAACAAACATTCATTATTTTATCTTTTTATTTTTATTTCTTGCTGTACTTGTTTAACGTTTTTTGTTGCATTTGTGGCAAAACTTTATTCTGTACTACTCGAAGTACGTCTGTCCCTTTAAGTATTTTATTCATAGTATTGCACCAATTATATACAGTAAATCGAATCGTTATATTAACAAAATATTCCATGACAAGCGTGGCATGAACATTACAATTCAGAAAGTCAAACGAATACTTACATAGAACGTATCGTTTTATTTCTTTCTCCAGATTATTAATGTGAGGCTCTTTTTCTAAGTATTCATTTGACTCCTTTACAATATAGCCAAAATACCTCACTGCATTTTCCGACGGGTAGGTTAGTTTGTTTTGTTTTACAGTTTTGTATTCCCTGTGGCTGATCCAATTATGGATAGAGCCTTAAGAAAGCCCATAAGAAATTGTAATAAAATAAGCTATGAGACTGTTTAAAGGTCACAGGGCCATGAGTTTTCGCCGTCCTGAAGCAGTATGTATACCTTAAATTTATTTGATCTCAGGCGCCAAAGATACCACACCGTCAAACGAATGATGTATTTGAAATTAAAGACATGTTAAATAAAACATCTTAATTTATTCCATATTACACTGACGAGGGCAGATTTATACAGTGGTTCACACTTTTAACCTTAGAAGTACTCTCTTCTGCTTATATATTAATTTTAAGTTTTTCACTATGTAACGAGTTCACAACCCCAGTCCGTGTTTGATCACTACAATAATACATAATGTGATGAAAGTTTACATTACCAGGAAACAATCCGAATTGGTTACTAACGCTGGTCTAGTTGAACTAACACACCCGAACTACCGCCGGGACCTCAGCTGTCACGGAGACCCTGAGACTGCGAGCTGTCCCGCACTCCGGGGAGGACTGCCGTCACGTCGAGATTGTTCACTCGAACAGCCTTAGTTCCATGAAGAACATTCAGTCGTAGTCTAGGATTGTGAAATTTTCTAACCTAAACTAAAAACCCTGTGAACAATAATTCACAGCTTTAGTGATTTGGAATTTAAGCGTTAATTCAGTTTGACCTCAAAGGGCATTTAAAAGAGAAGAAACAAACACTCACCACGGGCCGCGTGGGTTCTTATCGGTTATTATGGTTCATCTAGTCTAGATCTTATAAAATTGCTGGTTTAAGTGGATAAGCTGGGGAAAAAGAAACATATATCAGAATAAATGTATCGAGACGATAATAACAGCCAAAAGATTGTAACGCTTGAGGGAGGTGAGAAGAAATATTAATAAAATGAGCTATGAGACTGTTTTAAAGGTCACAGGGCCATGAGTGGTCGCCGTCCTGGAGCAGTATGTATACCTAAAAATTTATTTGATATTAGGCGCCATAGATACCACACCGTCAAACAAATGATGTATTTGAAATTAAACTCAAATTAAATATAACATCTTAATTTATTTTCATCTTACACGAAAGAGGTCAGATTTACACAGTGGTTCACCTTTGAACCTTAGAAATATTCTCCCACGCTTATATATTAATTTTAAGTTTTTCACTTGGTACCGAGTTCACAACACCAGTCCGTGACTGATCACTACACTAATACATAAAGTGATGAAAGTTTTCATTACCATGTCACTGCACTAATACATAAAGTGATGAAAGTTTACATTACCAGGAAACCATCCGAATGGGTTACTAAAACTGGTCGAGTTGAACTAGCACGCCCGAACGACCGCCGGGACCTCAGTTGTCACGGAGACCCTAAGACTGCGAGCCGTCCCACACTCCGGGGAGGATCGACGTCACGTCGAGGTTGTTCACTCGAACAGCCTTAGTTCCATGAAGAACATTCAGTCGTAGTCTAGGATTGTGAAATTTCTTAACCTTAACTAAAAACCCTGTGAACAATAATAGACTACAGGCCCACGTACAAAAAATGTGGGTCATATGAACCACCAGGTGACGTATATAGGACGATATAAGAGCATAAAATAATAAGATTCAACACTATGCCGTCACTTGTAAGCTGTCCAACTGGGTGCTGGTGAGAATTCAAAAGTGCAGGTAGAGTGAGTACATTTTGGTCATATGATCATGTACGGCATTTTTACCATCGATAGATCCATGAAAAATAATAAGAAAGCGCGCAGTGCCGTAAAAAAATGGTGAGCCACAAAGTCGATATTTTCTTTTGATTTTCTGACAATTTCGAGGGTAAATTTGGTCATTTGATTCTGTACGGCATCAGTTTCATACTGTTTCAATACAGCTTCTAATCCATTATTCCGCAACGCCGTACAAAAATTGTGCGACAAGGGGACAAAATCGAGGGTTGCAACCCCCTCTTTTTCCGTGGTCCGGGGGGTGATTTGAAACAGTACGGCTTTGGTTCCAAAACATTATCTAGCACTCAAAAGTACTATTACAAATAATGCCGTCAAAAAATTATTGTTCATTTGAATGATTATCTTAATTTCATGGTATACTTGATTTATAAAGCTGTAAAATCATTTGACTCTGTACGGCAACTTTTTTTTTAACATGATATTGTAAAATACAACTGTTATATAGTAGTGCCGTTCAAGAGAAACTGTTCTAAAAAAAATTATAGAGAAATACAAAAACTGAATTTGCAAAAGTTTAAATATTCATAGATTAATAGAACATAGCAATTTTCTAAATTTTTCCCTTGTTTTATATAGTATTAAGATAAATAAATTAGGAAAAAATTATGCCGTACATTTTAATGCAGACCATTTTTTTCATACATTTCGTTCTATGGGTTCGTTCCTTGAGTGTTTTTTCCCTACAAACCTTTGGACCAACGAAAATGTACGGCATGTAAAAAAATATTATCTATGCATAAAATACTTCCCAAATAAATTAATTTTATGTTGTGTCAAATCACCCCCCGGACCACGGAAAAAGAGGGGGTTGCAACCCTCGATTTTGTCCCCTTGTCGCACAATTTTTGTACGGCGTTGCGGAATAATGGATTAGAAGCTGTATTGAAACAGTATGAAACTGATGCCGTACAGAATCAAATGACCAAATTTACCCT
Source organism: Pandemis cinnamomeana (assembly GCA_932294345.1). Taxonomy (NCBI): domain Eukaryota; kingdom Metazoa; phylum Arthropoda; class Insecta; order Lepidoptera; family Tortricidae; genus Pandemis; species Pandemis cinnamomeana. The sequence goes on from OW028721.1 coordinate 7,280,780, forward strand.
CGAAATTGTCAGAAAATCAAAAGAAAATATCGACTTTGTGGCTCACCATTTTTTTACGGCACTGCGCGCTTTCTTATTATTTTTCATGGATCTATCGATGGTAAAAATGCCGTACATGATCATATGACCAAAATGTACTCACTCTACCTGCACTTTTGAATTCTCACCAGCACCCAGTTGGACAGCTTACAAGTGACGGCATAGTGTTGAATCTTATTATTTTATGCTCTTATATCGTCCTATATACGTCACCTGGTGGTTCATATGACCCACATTTTTTGTACGTGGGCCTGTAGTCTATAATTCACAGCTTTAGTGATTTGGAATTTAAGCGTTAATTCAGTTTGACCTCAAAGGGCATTTAAAAGAGAAGAAATAAACACTTACCACGGGCCGCGTGGGTTCTTATTGGTTATTATGGTTCATCTAGTCTATATATTATAAAACTGCTGGTTTAAGTGGATAAGCTGGGGAAAAAGAAACATATATCAGAATAAATGTATCGAGACGATAATAACAGCCAAAAGATTGGTAAAAATTCTTACCGGTTAACAAGTATGCATCGAAAAAATATGGAGTACGCCGAACCACTATGGGGACGCCATTGATGGTATAACGAAGTTAAATTATTTAAGGTGGGCATCAGCCTAAAACAAAGAACGGACACCGTATAAAAACACGAAACATTCTCTCAAACGGCGAGAAGAATAAGGAATTTGGTCTTACCCGACCCGATGAGACAAAACCGTAGAAATTATTTATGCTGTGTTCACATGGCGAACGCTAACACGGTGGCTCACGACACACAAAGGGAAGTCGAACGAAAAATCAATCGTCTGGACCGAGTTCGGATACTAGGCCGAGTGAGAGTGAAAGAAATATAATAAAGACAATCTCAAAAATAACAAAAGAGAAAACTTCAAATTCCCCCTGAAAAACCTTCCTCTGAAAGCAAAGGGTACGAATGTCACCTTAACTTCATTTTTGAAAATGAAATTCTTTCAAAAATATTAGGAAAAGGTGCGATTGATAAACTATGACAACGCGGAATTTCCTCCCACACGTATCCGAACAGGCAAGATGGATCACGTTCCATTTCAAGCAAAGAAACGACCAAGACCGACTTTATTCTAAGTTTGAGAGTTAAAACTTTACACGAATTTAGAAATACTGAGACATAAACCTTTGCAAAGGCGTTAAAAAGTTATTTTAATGAAAATCCTATTGGTATTCGCAATAAATAATAAATGTTTGCAAAAAGGAAATCTCTCGGTAGCCTGGGCGCGTGTAACGAAACGTATGCTTGACTCGCCGAGAAAAAAACAAAACTGATAAGAGGAATCGAATAACATGAAGGTTATTTATTTTGTTATTCTAAACTTATGTTTACTAGTGTAATTAAATACTTTCGTTACAGTATTAGTGTCAAAATCGAAAGGAAAGATGATTGTCCATAAGAATGCTTTATGAACTGAATGCTAGCTGCACTGGATGACGTTAAAATCTAAGGATCTAGTAGTTTCCCAGGTACAGTATTAAACTAGGTTAAGATTTAGTTGTGACTAGGGCTTTAGCTATCCCTAAAGTTTTTCTGAACTGTCGTTATGCCGGTCTCGTCGACATTGTAAATATCCTTGGATTGAAACTTTTCACGGTCAAGAACCTTCTCCAAATTGTTAAAAAATTCATCGACATTGTGCTTATTGAAACTGGTGGCTCGAGCCAAGCTTGTGGCTTACATCTCTTCGAAACTTTTTTTGGTGTAGCGATTTTCTGTTTGATGTCATCGTAAGGATAGAAATTTAAATCAACTCTGTCTAGCCATTTCCAATTCTTTGCAGTTTTTTGCATGGACTTTATTTGTACCTAATTAATCTTATAACTTTTATTAGTGTTATCAATGTGTTCAATTACTCCTACGATTCCTAGTCCTGTTACAAAATAAGGTTTTGTCCACACACCTTAAGTTGAAAAGCTGACACTCCTTACAATCGCGGCATTCTCCTGCCGCAAGCGCCTCGTCCGAACTCGATTCCGTTTCCAAGTTGATGTTTTTGACAGGTCGTCCTTTGACTTCACACATTTTCTTGAGATGGCCTTTTCCTCTGCACCTTTGACAGCGATAATTCTTGTAGTGGCATTTGTAAAATGTATGATGATAATTAAATCTAATTCTAAACACATGTTTATACACTTTTTTTTACTTTATTTATATTCATTGTTGTCGAAACAGTACGTTTCCTTCCCGAAATATTTTTGAAAACATGCTCCTGCGTTTCTTCAAAACGCTTTATAATTCGGTATAAAGTAGTTCTCCTGACTCCCTCTGGAGAAAAATGGCGTATCGTGTCCGTTTTTCCATTACATTTATAATACTGAATAACTCTTTTAGCAAATAACTCGTGTTCAGCTCTCTTCATTATTAAAAATCCAAAAATACGGTCGTAATTCCTGCTTAATTTGACAGATATAGTGCATACGGCGGCCATGACAGTTACTTTTCTTAAAAAAATTTAAATCTTTTCAACCAGTTCGAAATTTGAAATTTGTCTCTTTACTTCTGGGACAGCCTATATTTACTCTATAGCGTAAGTATTTACCAGCCGATGCAGGACAACCATCACATGTTGCATCAATTATGTTGCTATTCGTCTCTTCTAAGTGAATAGTCACAAGATAATATTTTTTCCTTATTTTGTGCTCCGGAACAACTTTGGCCCTGACAAAGCATTCGGTGTCCCCTTTTTTAATTTCCACGTAACCTACTGCATTATCAACATAACCACCTCTTGTTGACCTAAATTGTAAGGGAAAAAAATATAACAAAATCTTTTTATCTTCATTATCGGCCAATTTATGTCCTTCTGTTGGGCACAGGCCTATTTGTAACCTAATAAATGATTCTGATTTTTATTGGAAATCATAATTATTATAAGCATCAGAATGTTTGTGAAATTCACCAGTACGTTTATGAGTGTCTTCAGTTCTTCACACCTCTAATTTAAACTAGCTTAACACTAGCTTAACGCACTTGGACGCCTGATCTCCAAACCGGAAGTGGTAATAGCAGAGCCCATCTGGGTCTTTCCTGGTTTTCCTTGGCCGCTGCTGTCTCTGCCTTCCGGGTTGCCACCTTTTGACCAGCCTGGGAGTGGGCCAACAAGGGACAATGCGGAATGACTGAAAACAAAACTGAAAGTAGCAGTTGCTACACCGAAATATTGTCTGGAGGTGTGCTCTGAATAATAAAGGCTCTATCTAAGGGAAAGAAAGAAAAAAGGTTAGTACAAGAAGCACAATCTTTATTAAACTCTTGACTTGATACAGCGTAAAGTATGAATAACCGTGAAACCACTTGAATATAGGTACCAGACAATGTACAACAATAGATTTAGCTCGGCCGCAAGCGGGTGTGATGCAGAAGGTGGTTCTTAGTTGCTAGGTTCACAGTTTATATAGCCTAAAGGTGTTAGTCCCTAAGGGAATTCAAACGTGCCATCAATTTCAACTCTCTCTTTATCTAACTGAATTTAAATATTAACTCCCTACTTAATATAACAAAATGGTTTCACAGACTTTACTCGATTGTCTCCTTGACCGGTCAGGGTGGCGATGGTGCCGCATCTCCAGGAAGCCATTAAGATCAACATGATGGTTGCCAGAGTCCGTCCTTTCTGGCGTAGTCCTTCCCTCCAGGCCTCTGGACCGTGGATGCATCGGGGTCCATTCTCAGGTAGATCGTCATCTCTGCCGGGAAGGATTGGATCGATCCTGGAATAGTAATGTAGATTCCAAGGGGAAACGCTGGGTGTAAGCAAAAACATTATTGACACCCAAGAGTCGGCCTAATTCCTCAAATAAAGGTGTAACGCCTTCAGTAAGGAAGCTGGTACACCAGGAAGAGAAGTCTAGGGACATAAATATGTGACTCCCCTCATCAGAATTTGATGACTCTGACATTTTTATGAGGTGTTTGTATAAAGCATCTTCGGACTTGGTCATTGTTTGATGTGGGATGAATTTGAAGATGGTCTTGATATTCATAAATATTAAGATCTTGACGCTCTGAGCCAAGATCTTAATATTTGACTCGATATGAGGATATGCCTCGAAGAGGTAAAAATGGCCGACCTAGAGGGGCGAGAATCCCGGCTCTGTAAGGCTAGCCGTTCCGGAGTTATTTAATTTTGAAAAATTTCCAAAATCGTCGGTAACAACCGGTTTTGACGAAATTCGCCTACAGACAGGGACGCTAGGTGACCCTGGTTTTGGGATCCCTAGGTATAAGGACACTATGTAATGAATGTTAGATGTTAAAAATTTTGATTTTTCAAGTACTTTAAGAGGGGGGGGGGGGGGGGGGGTAAAAAACCTTAGAAAATCCCTATCTCCGGAACGGCTGGTCGGATTCCTGCTGCTGTTGAAGTCCTCTATGCTGCCGCCGAGAGCTGGATCCGTAGGTCGACCACGCCGCACGTGGTTTTTGTTTTTCTTCGTTTTTCAGGGGGAACCCCTCACCAGAAAAATCCGGGAGTGGGCTCGGAAGAAAGGGCTCGTTTTTGCGCACACGGCGACGTATCACACGCCAGGGGTCACCGCGCTTAAACAAGCGCCGCACGCGTTTTAAGCTAGTTTTTCACGTTTAACCTCAAATTTGGAGGTTATTTAACAAACTTTTTTATTTGCACTCTTTCGACACAACCAACACTAGATCCACATAGGTGGCGTTCTCCCGAGCACGGGGACGTAACTTTTGTCGTGATAACTCAAAAACTTCCTTTTTCAGGGATTTTTTAACGCGGAGCGCTCGTATTTCGCTGCTGCTCGGTCCGCGGACGGCAGACGACTCTGCCTCTAGCCTGATGTTTAATAGGTCCTGAATGAGGTGACTTCGTTCTTGGTCCATTCCTGCGTTAAATTAGGGCTGCACCTCCATGTTTTTTTATCAAAGAGGGAAGGCCCTCCGCTATCTTTGCCTTCAAGTACTCCGGTTGACGGGGGTAGTGCTAATGGGAGCGATTGAGGATCCTTAATTAACATCAGATCAGAGTTCTTCATGGATGTTGTGGCTACCCTCAGGATGTAAGGTCCGTGTCGAGGGGACTCTAGGAGAGTCCTTACTAGACTGAGGTTGCATGTCAGTGGGTCCTGAACAGCCCGTGTGCAAAAGTTTGGGAATAAGGTTATAGGAAAACCCCCTAACATCCTTGATATTGTTCTCAGTTGCTACCTGATATAGTCTCATCTCAAGGGTCAGCTTTCCGAAAAATCTGGCTTTTTCCTTTTTCATCTCTCGTTCTTTCGCAACAGCTACATACACCTTCCAAGCCTGAGGAACGGCACCTCGGGCCACGGTTCCAACTGTCTTGCAGAATGGCCTAAAACTATACGTCATCAATACAGAAGATATTCGAAATAACACACTGTTAAAACAATGTAAAGTGGATCGAGAGTTGAAAAACTTATTATTTTTGCCGTTTACGTTTTATAAAGTTCAAGAGTTTAAAAGTAAATTACGGTTAAAAGCTTGATGATATTTTATTAATAAATATTAAGATCTTGGCACAGAGCGTCAAGACCCCGTACTTTCCGCGTAAACCCCAATGTCAACTCCAGGAATGCTCCATAACCGCCGACCACACTCAAGCTCGGGTATTATACATTTCGGTCAAAGGCAGGGGATCGCTTCCCGTGTCCGAAATGAATATTATTTTATGTTTATGATAAAGCGACACTTTGATCGACTTACAAGTTAACCCAAAATGAGGCCAATCAACCGCAGCTGTCCGGAATTCGAACATGAAAAATTAAATAATTAGGAGCTTGCATTCGCCACAATCAATACAGAGATCGAAGTCAAAAAAAATGACCGTCTGATTGTTACCATCTCCGAGTTAGACGTATCGCAGAAAATGTAAGCAAATAAAATAAGTTGCGGCTCAAAAATTCTAAAATACCAAAATACTTTTAAAACTAGGTGATAGGAAGCCAAAAGACAAAATAGCAAACACTTGGGAAAATATTTTCACCAATACTTTTTTTTTTGGGGGGTGATGGGAGGCTGTGACATATGTCAGGGTTGGAACCATTGCGTCCTTTTACCCTGGCCATCGCAGCGTCTCACCTTACAAGGTCCACAGACGCGAGGTCCGTGCTCTTGGTTACATTAGTTCTTAAATATTAAGGACGTGATCCGGAAAAATCCTCATGGCCACTGTGTAACGAAATTTTCTCACCGGGTAGCGGGGTGCTATAAATAAAGAATTAAACAAGGATCTCGGTACAGCAAGTTTATTACGGCAAATTCGAGCAAGTACAGTTTACCCCGTCTATCCTACACTAGTCACACAAAATTTAGGTTTAAGTACTAACTTATGATATAATGTATCGCACTACATACGCTCAAAGGGTCGTGAATGCAATTGGCCAGTGGTCCCTCACTAATTTACTATGCTACAAAATCACACTACGAAGTGCGGACACCAACCAAGCCTGGCTGAGGGCAGCCGTGGACCACGCTAGGACGTCGCCTCGTGCCCGGCGTCCCAGCGCGGCCAACGAGAAGCCCCAATAGCTCAGCCCGGAGAGCCACAACACCACAGCGACACCCTATGTAATTCGTAACGATAACTCCTATACCTTTCACTTGGTCGGTCAAACCCGGCTGCAAACCACAACAGCGGGCCGCACTCGGACGACGTCTCGTGCCCGGCGTCCCAGCGCCGCCAGCAGCTCAGCTTGCAGCGCAGGGCGGACAGCCCCAACAAAAACCAAGCCTATACGAAGCCTCGATGGCTATACTTCAGGCCGTGTCTTAACACCTCCTGCGGATGGAACACGGATTAGAGAACATCCTACAGGGGTCCCACAGACTCGAGAGGGACCAGATTAGATCTCTCTGGCAGCCAAATTACGAAGAAAATCTGATATTAAGATAAACACCCACCGGTAGAGGAAATGCAGACTTGCTTAAGCGCCCAGGTCACGCTGTCCACTCTAGCGAATGTACAGACCACGGAAACCACAGCCACAAGAGGAAAGGTACAACTGCGTAGGTCACCCTTTGCCGCCCAACACTCGTCCCACTGGGAAAAAATTAACAATAAGTATCCAAGAAGGCTTTGTAACAAACGCCAATAGCTTTACCAATGGAACTCACCGAAACAGAAATTAAATTATCACAAACAGCATCCTTTTGCGAACATCAACACAAAATGGCCGACACCCAAGACATGGCCTCATTCCTCGTAGAGCTGTGACAATTCCGTTATTTTTTTTATTTCGGTAAAAACCGACATACAATTTTGAACTTCCAAGGGCAAGCTAACTATATCAAAACTTGAATAGATAAGATGAGCACGGCGGCATGGACTGCTATCGAACCCCTGGGAGTAGGGCTCTGAAGATGGTGGTAATCCTGGCAAGTGGGCCGAGATTGACACTAAACCTAAAAACCCTGCAACAAAAGAAAGTTGCAGTATAATAACTCGCGTTCAGGTGCCTTAACACTCTCTATCTAATTCTACAATAATATAAGCTTAAGCACGGTGTGGGTTTCAGGCTGCCTTACAGCGGGCGCTTGGCGGCGTTGAAGGACAAATCACAGGTGGACTGTCTGTAAAAGAGTGTCAGCTTTTAGCATGGGGCTCTATGCATATGACACTACCTAACCCTTATCTATATGGAAATGAAATAACTTACATCACGCCCGTGGTCTGGTAGGTTGGGTCGTTTAACGTGGCGGCTGTCGCACGGGTGTCGCCTAAATCGCGATCCGATGGAGGCTTCAGGCCCCCCTGGACCTATTTAACGAGGTAGGTCAGCGCTCGAGTCTCGTCTTCGTGTCGAGAGAATCGCAAGGGGGAAAGGCGGCAGGCCTTCCAGGGCCTATTTGACGAGGTAGTCAGCGCTCGGGTCTTTGACCAACAGCAAAACAATCGCCCAGCGTGAAGGGCAGCAGGCCTTTCAGGGCCCATTTACAGGTTAGGTCAGCACTCGGGTCGTCTAAACGTTTTTGAAACCTTCATTCTCGACTATTGAGATAGGCTGGTGATCTTTACAAATCATATATAGTAAGCAATTATTAAGTTTTCTTGTTTTCATGCCAGATTCTGAATAAGAAGATATATCTTGAAAACTGGTCTTGATAGATTTTTGACGTTTTATAGGGATTACTTCAGAGTCAGAATCTAAAGTCTTATCTAATGGTTTTGACGTACTTTGAGAACTACTTGTAGAAGGAATAACAGTTATGGATTCAGGTTGAATTTCATCAACAACACCAATATCAGGTGTTTCATTGGAACTTGAAGCAGCTAGCTCTTGAACCGATTGCGTGATATTTTCTGTCTGCAAAGTATTCTTTTGAAATGGAACAATTTCGATATAAGCAGCCTTGTGGACATTACGAATATGCCCAAATAAGTATGTTGTATTTCCAGTAGACTTGATAACTTTTTGACATAACTTACATTGAGATTTATTTTCATCAAGTCTTTCGTAAAACTTCCAGACTAAACTTTTCTTCTTAGGCGCCATGATACTCTGAAATAGATAAAAAAATAAAGATGTTGTTTTGGGCGATAATTACAAATATGAAAGTTAAGCTAATTTTGAAACGACACTGTAGAACAACAATTATCATACAATTACTCGAAAATATAATACGATACGATACAAGAGTTATAAAAGTGCTCATCCACATACCTGGTCTCCTCAGGGGTTGTGTGATGTTAACGGGCCTCAGTCAAGACCGGCACATCGGCTACTTACAGGTAGTTTCACGAGCTCGCTATTACCGCTTTTGCGTCTGACGCCTTAATTGACACTGCCCACAACTTCTTTTAAACGGAGGTGGATTAGCACTTTGTTACTAATATTTTTAGTCTAATTTGAGACAAGAACAGTAACCTTTACTTAATTAAATCGATAATTCGATTTTTCCGCTATGGCGGTCGATACTAGGAACTTTTAGGTTTCCTTTAAAAACGAGTCCATATACTCGAACGCAAACCATATAGGTTTATACACGGAATCAGCACTAGCTCCGGATTGAATGGATGCCTTAATTTTTCTTTTATGGCCCCGGTACGTGGGCATAAGCGAATCCCGCTTCTTCTTTAACTCTTCTACGGGAATGTCCATCATGTTGTTTATGCGGACCCAAGCATCGTGAATATATTGTTTGTCTTTATATTTTAAATTCTTTGGGTCCCAAATCACAGGTTCCGTTTGATAGAATTCTAAAAATTGTAATTCACGTTCGTTGGACCACATTTTTAACCGATCACGAATATGTCTTTGCACAAACACAGTTAGCGGGTAACTAAATGAACGAGTATGTATATGTTCAATCTCGTTTGCCTCTCGAGAGCGGACGAGACCCTTTGACTCGGCCGCAAAAAACCGACACGCAGCCGAGACGTACCGAGTCGAGACCTAAGCGGGCTAGACAAGACAAGGCGAGAGCATAATGTACACACTCGTTCTCGGTCAGTTTCGGGGTGTCTCGGCGAGTGTGTACAGCCGGCAGCAAAGAATAATATGACAAAGATAATCAAATATGTTTGCTACTGTAGTTATAACTGTTGATGATGATACCTTAGCAAGGTCTAGTTCAGGGTCGATGTGCACGGCGGTGGCAGGGCGAAGAAATAACAATATATATATATATCGGAACACGGAGATTTATTCAGAGAGCGGAATTATTTTCATATTCCTACACTGATTCAATATTATAAACAATGTTAATTATGGATTAGGTTTACACAGACCGGACATTGAACGATCCAGATACCAGAGAGAGGCAGTAAGACAGATCTAAAATAACTGGTGTTGCAATATACTTAAAAAGCTTTGACAGTGATGGCATATCTTCAATTTCCACAATGTAAAGAATGACATAACACTAACAATAACTTAAGTCACAGTATTTTTTTTTCATGTTGTTTTAGAACAACGCTGTGCTTTAAAGGGTTAATTTGTCGAACAAGTAACTGTAGAGATGCGCAAAACAACTCACTGAAGTGAAAAGATTGATTCATGTCTTTCGCTCTTAAAGATATATATCACTCTTTTCGTTCATTTCGTTCAGTTCGCTCAGTAGATCTATTCACTCAAACTGCTCCTTCATATCTTATCACTCATTTCGCTCAGTGGATCTGTTGACTCAAACTGCTCTTTCATATCATTATATCAGTACGATGTATTCAGTACACATACAAAATGGGATTCTAATGATGGAGATATGTTTATACACTATAAAGTTTCACTGAAAATGGTCAGATAATCATCATACTTTATCAATGTTTATTTTTGTTTTGAAAGTGTCGTTCAAAGAGGACATGAAACGGAACGCAGCAAAGGAATCGTCCACTCACACCAGCTCAAATGAACGAAAAGAGCGACTCACACATTCATATCTGCTCCTGTCTACTGTAAGCTAGTGTAAGAGGGACAGGTTTATACGATAGATTTGTAGGTGCGAAAAGTGCAACCATGCATGCAACGGCTGACCGCATCCAGTTCAGTACGAAATCCGAACGAAAGATATACTGATATAGTGAGTTGCTTTATCCTTCAGTGAACGACTGAGCGAGTGAACGAAACGAAAAGATATAGTTCATTTGAATCTTTCACTCGCGATTGACACATCTCTAAGTAACTGCTTGGATTCGGCATCGGAAGGTTTAATGCGTTTAATACGGTGAAAAAGATGGTGCGCTTACAGAACCCCGTTTATCCGCCGACTCCTGCAACAAGTCCAACTCCGCTAGTTTGCCCGCGACCGCGGCTAACTCTTCCGCGATCTCGCCGCTGAACTCGGCAACTTCATCAGTAGGTATATCAACATTTAATTTGTGAACCTGGGCTCGTAAGTCCGCGATACTAGTGGCCGGAGTAACATCACGAATGCGTACTTCGTGATCTAACTCGTTTTTATGCAACAAGTTAAATAAAATTGGGCGTTCCCCCATTAAGAAGTTTAAAAAAAAAAATAGTAGTAAATTTATTAAAAGCGTAATTTAATAACCTTTTCTTATATAAGAGGGGGCAAACGAGCAGACGGGTCACCTGATGGAAGGTAATCACCATCGCCCAGGGACACCTGCAAGACTTGGGGAATCACAGGTGCGTTGCCGGCGCTTTCAAGAACAGGAAGGCTAAATTGTACCGCTTAGGGAATGTTGCAGCAGCAGCAGGAAGTTGGTTCCAGATCTTTGTCGTACGAGGAAAGAAATGGCGTTTAAAACGCACGGTACTTGACTGCCAACCATCAAGATGTTGATGGTGGAAGGGCAGACGGTTCCGCGAAGTACGGTAGTGGAATTTAGCCGCAGGCAGCAATCCGAAGAGTTCTTCGGAGCACTCCCCATGATAAATTCGGTACAATATGCAGAGGGATGCTACATCCCTCCGCACAGCCAGGGAATCGAGCCGACAGAGAGTGCCTGGTTATCGACAAATAGAGCAGCTCTGCGTTGGATGCGGTCAAATGGAAGGATTTAGTACTTGGGTGCCCCAGCCCAGAGATGAGAACAGTACTCCATATGCGGCCTAACTGCCCAGGTAGCAATTTGACGGACCAGTGCTGCTGGTCCGTGGTTGTTGCTTGGAGATACCGTGCAGAATGTCTTAACGCGATTGTTTTGGTAAATTCTAGTGGGCTTGAAATTGGAATGTCTAAGTGTCCTTCTTCTCGATCTTATACATGAAAAAAAAGATCCTCTTGTAAACATTTGAATGTCAACAAATATTTTAAAGGGTTTTCTTTTAATGTAAATTTTTATTTTCTTTCTTTCGATGTAAATAATAGTTTTTAAGATGTTATATTCATCAGAAAGCTATTACAAGGTTGTCGACTTCAGGAGACCAATTAAAACAAAATATTCTCTCAACTGTATTTTATTCAAATCTTTGTTCGTAAGAACTTACTTAACACAAATTTGACAAATTTTGAAAATGCCCTAGTTAAAAAAAATCGCTCAGCCGGTAGGCAAAAGAAAAAAGGGTCGGTCGTGGGCTTGGTACGGGCGTGTCCTTACAGGTCTATGGTGTAGTCAAGGTAAAAAAAAACTCAAGGTGTACTTCCCTAGGGAAATCGGTGGCCGCTGGCTCTGATGCAATCAGCCGGGTGACCAGCGGGCAGTATCCCTTCATCATTACCTTTTGACATTGTGATATTTGCTCCTTGTTCCCATTGTACACTATCTTCATCTAATTTATGATTTATATAAACTATCTCATTTAGTTTGCCCTCTGGCAAATTGATTTCAGGATTCTTTCCCTGAATGAATTCTATTGGTAAGCCGTAAAGGCTCTTAATTATCTTATACTTCTTGCTTGCCCATAGCTGTGGGTCCAGGTTTTCTGGCTTAGCAATTATTTGGTCATTGAATATAGCTGAATTTATGTTAATTAAGTAATCTGCGGCCCACATTTTTATATTAGTTACAATACCAGATAATTTTATGTTGTCCAATGATATATTAGGCTTAAAAAATTTCTTAACTTTGTCTAAATCTACATCTTTTATTTCCTCTACATTTTTAAATACACTATGAACCTTACTAATTATTGACATTACTTTGTCGAAAGCTTTTGGAGGTAAGTTTTCAGCTATCATTATTGCATGGCACAAGTTACCATGTGCCTCAGACCTGATTAATATCTTGCCATTATATCCAGGAAATATTATCTGCAACGCTGTCATACCAACTTTTTCAGTGTAGTTGTGTTGAAATCTTATTGTGCCTGTAATATATCCACCATCGTTTATGGGTATCTTCATAACTCCATTGTCGTAGGAGCTTATTCCTAGTAATTCCTTTACTGTATCATGTATGGATTTTGTTTGCACTTGAACAAATGCAAAAGGCCTGTTTATTATTAACCACTTTGCCACTGTTATTGACGTAGGTATGGTTTCATTTACAAAATACCCATTCAAATTTCCACTATTTGAATACTGGCCTGCGCCGCTTTGAAGTATCAGCATTTCTGCCTCAGAAAAACCATTTTCTCGCAACCAGACATTGTACAGTTGGTTGTTGACCTCAGCAGATCTACCCCTAACTGGAGGTCTTTCAGCCAATCGCATTTTAATTTTGTCATTAGGCTTTAGGCACACCACCAAGTCTGGCTTGCAGCCCCTTACTGAGAACCCCTCCTGAAACAATATCGAGTTGTACAGAGGAGTCAAAAACAACACCAGGATGGCTCCTGGGCCCTAACCTCTAAAAAGGAGCCGAAAACAAAATATGCTTTTTAAAAAAAAGTTAAGTAATAAAAAGGTAAAAGCCATCTATAGCGTCTGCGACTGATGTGCGTAATAATCGAGCGGCTAAACGAACATTCATATTTTTAAAATTTTAAATCTACAATTACACACCTGTTAATTTATGGGACATTATGCAACTCTTGAATATGTTTAAATGATGTTTCACCACTAGCCGATTTTAAACCCTTGTCTGCTAAAACATTTCGAGCTAGTTTTAACAATATGAGCTGGATCTAAAATAGAATAGACATTACTTTACTCACTCCATTCATGTGAACGAAGTATGGTCTACAATCGTTATCTATTAACGAGCAGCCAAGGGATTCAGACTCTTTGATGTTACTTTTAGCGCCATCACAAGTTAGAGACCTGACTGTGATTCCTATCTCATGTAATACCGCGACGGCTGCATTTATTAATTGCCCGAGCAGCTTACCAGTCAGACAATTGTGTGTATGATACTATTTGAAATACTAAGCACTCAGATGCCAGGTGTTCTGGATCCAAGGTCGACATAGCCAAAAATTTTGGCTAATTTAGGTTTAGGACAATATGATATGTCAAGACATATCATATTGTCCTAAACCTAAGCAAGCTTCAATGACATGAAATCAAATATTAATGCCACATTCTTCAAATAATCTTTTTTAGGTAACTCTAATTTCAAAGGTTCTATAACTTCAGTTAGAAAACCAACAGAGCAGTTGAAGCTTTAGAGTGATCGACATAATGTGGTTGCATGCGGCAATGAAATAATTTTTCGCAAATATTCGTATTCATATGCTTTTGGCGAGTAAAAATGTAGAGTTAAGGCAAGGGCGTATGACAGCAGTAGAGTGGGTGTAGTAAAAAAGGTAGAAGATGCTGTTACCCTGCCCAACTGTGCCCGACTTAAAGTTACAATCGACAGGGGTGGCAGATTAAAAACAAAGAATCAAAACAAACTTAGCCAAACCGGCTTATGAAAACTAGGCTTGTCTGCAATTCCAGGGAACAAAATATAAGGATATAAAAGAAAGAGTTAGTTTATTAGGACTGTTTTTATTTCCTAAAATAACACGGTTTATTGGTGAAACAATTAGGTCACAACTTCAGATCTTAATTTTTACAATATGCATTCTTAATGGTTCAAATTACAACTATAGCTCAGCAATAGAACTGGGCGTGCCAGGAGTTCTGTTATGTGACTTGTGTCTCACCAAGGCTACTCTAAATATTAGTCCCTACGGGTTTGTTGTGCCAACATTAAAGGTATATTTTAAATCTACTTGCTAACGTTGATACCAAAATGTATCAACGCGACCTAAATCCTACTTCCCTAATAAATTTAATGGCTAAAGTTTGACCGACCTTCACTCCGCAGAGTTCTTCCAGGGAGATGGTGCTGGAGCGCCAGGAGCGACCGCCGAGGGTCACGGGCTGCACATCAGGTGGAATACTCCGGAATGCAGATCAAACAGGCCACGGTTGTCCGTGGAACCTTCCGGTTGTTGAAATGACGGAAAGAACAAATCCAAAGCCGGAGAAGTAATGGCCTCAGAAGCTTCAGCTACATAAGGTAGTTGGGACAATGAGTAAAACTCAAGCGAAGTGTACACACGCAGATAAATGAAGTTAGCGGCTATTATACACATTTGTTCTGACAGAAATAACAGTTCATTGTAATAGTAGAGTGACGGTTCTGGTCATCGGAAGAGGCGCCAGACCGGTTTGCTTGTTCAATCTTTTTTCTTTCTTTGTTAAAGTTGGTTCTTAATGCATTAATTTTTCTCTTCAATAACTCTTAGGTGTAAGCAGGTTTATATACCTACTCGAAGTGCTTTGACTATGCTTGTTAAAGCAAGCGACCTTTTGTTTTTATCCGCATACTCCTTACTTTTAATTTTCCACAATGCAGGATAAGCTCTGTAGAGAGATATTAATAATATCACAAAATCACGTTCACGGTCCGGTTCGTCGCCCGCCATCTTCGATGTTCCGGCCGCAAATGAATGAAAACTTGTCAAGTCGCGTCACGTCGCATCAGGCGCAAGGTGGTTCAATTGCCGTCAATCAAAATTTTTGTCAAGTATGGTCTAGCCCGTAGATACTTGACGGGACTTGTCAAGTCAACGCTGTAAACGATCAATATTCATTTCAAGCACGTAGACTTGTCAAGTGCACTTGATCGTTTCGGGGACCCTTAACGAGTTCACAACACCAACCCGCGCTCAATCACAACTCTACTAAACAAAGAATATTTTGCGTTAAAATGGATAGCGAGTTACTAAAAGTGCATAGCATCTTCGGGTATGACATCGGGATCAAAGTGGTATAAACCAGTGGCTTTAAATCCATTCGTTACATTGGTTTGAGTCATACACTTTGGCCATGTTCGGGAGAAAATTTTGTTAAATGCAGCTTTGTTTAAAGTTCTCTCTTGAGAATTGCACAGGTAGTTTAGAACTTCCTCATCCCAGTGATGTTCGAAGGACCGATTCACTGATTTATCTAGAGGTTGGAGTTCGTGCGTCGTGTTTGAAGGTAAGCAGTATAGTACTATATTATTTTTATCTGCTACTTCCAGAGCCTCATATGATAAATGACACTTTGCGCCATCAAAGATAAGTAGACACTTACCGGATACTTTATGTTGTGCTAAATGCTCAATGAAGTCTACGAATAAGCTACTGGTCATGCTGCCTTTGGGTGCCATGCTTCCCTTTGTTCCAGGTGGCAAATTCTCTGCTAATTCTGATCTGTGCCTAATCCCTTTAAAAATAATCATAGGCGGTATAGCAGTACCCACAGCATTTACGCACATTGCTATTGTTACGTTCTCGGCGTGTTCCGGAGCAACAAGATGTACTCTTTTATTTCCCCTTTCAGCCAAAACTACATTTTGTTTTCGGACCGTAATGCGACACCCTTTTTCATCCATGTTGTACAGACCTTCTGGATGTGCAATAATATCTAACTCTTCATAGAGTTTCTTCACTTCTTCAAAGTGGTGTTTAACAATAGGCTTATTTATTTTCTGAGCTCTAGCTGGATTCATTAACTGGGGTTTTCTTTTTGTTATTGATGGGTTTCGAGATAAAAACATTTTAAGCCATTTGCGTCCAGCCATTCTAGTTGACATATTGAACGAGTGTTTGATTTTAAACCTCTCACAAAATAAAAAGGCTTGTTTTCTGATAAATTTCGGCGTAAGTCAAGTTCGCCACACTGACCGCAAGTGTGTGTGACATCCCGACATGACTTGGCCGCATGGCCGTATTGTTGACACTTGAAGCATCTTGTGACCAAGGTAAAGTCTCTCACCGGACATGATGACCAATTTATAAATACTCGGTCATTGGATATGAGGGCTTTACGAATAGCTGCAGTAACTTCTAACACACAGTTCACAGTGTCAGCTTCTTTCTTTCCCGATTTGTGGCTCAATTTTACTGCATTTAAAAATGATTCAAGATTGGTGTTTTCCAGTTTGTCGGCCAAGTTTTGCTGGTACACACAGCTAAGGACTTCATTTTCCTGCATATATGTGGGCACACCAATAATTACCACTCTTGGCTTGCGTTTGTGGGTGTCCTCTAAGGTAAGGCCTGATTTTGTTAGCTGATCAGATTCTTTCAATTTCAAAATATCTGTTTTGTGCAGGCTTCGTACGCGCGCAGTTTTATTTTCTCAGGACAGATAATTTTTTGAACCAGGGACTTTGTGTGTCACTGGGATATATGGTCACGGAACTAATTTTTGAAGGTTGAATAAATTTAGTAGAACTCTTCGTAACCATATTAGCAAAGGAGGTTTCTGTGGCAGGTCTGACTGACTCTTCGATCTGTGACTTAAGGTCCTGAAGCCGCTTCGAAGGGTCGAGCTCACTCTTGAGGGTCTGGTTTGAGTTGTGTACTTAGATGGTTTTCAATTTTAAGGACTGGTATTGCACCGCCAACTGTGATGTGCCGTGACCCACTTTCGGGCATAGAGAGCTAACTCTCATTTTCTGGTCCGAATTCATTTTGCTATCTGATGAAATAGCGCATATACCTCATTAAGACACTGCTCAATAGACGTTATCCACTGCTGAATTTCAGCTGAGTAAACATCGGATAGATGCCATGTCAATATACAAACGTCACAGCCTTAGTGAAGCCTTGCCATAGACAAGCGCAACGGTACTGCAACAGATAGGAAGTTTCTTCGAAACATTCAAAGTTCAATGTTTATTTTGACCTGTAAAATAATAATAAAATGTCCCCTTTTGATGCCCTAGTTTAAATCTAAATAATAAGTTGTAGCTTATAATAATAAACAAATAGACAAATCAATCGTTGCCCGCTGAACAGACGATGAGGAGTCACCCCAACACGCTAGATGGCGTTACGTGTAACGAAAATGAATCGTTACATTACATCCCTACTAAAAATTCGAATAGAAAAAAAATTTTTTTTTTTAAAGTTCGTGCTAAGTGACAACCCTTTTTTTTATTTTTTTTTATAACGTAGTGAAAACTCATTTACGAGTACCCCCGGGCCCGGGGGGGCCCGAGCGGTTATGTGGGGCTCTCTCCCCCGTCCTCTTCCCCTGCGGGAAGGGGAGGGGGGAACATACCCACTAAAAACACTACGGCATTGACCGCTTGCCAGGTTTAGGTAGGCGCCGTGGGATCCCGAGGATTCGAGCCGACGACGCCCCCCGGCCCGCCCCGGCTTTGGTTAAAATCACCGGGGCTACCCGCACCAAGGAGGGAGGAGTCGCAACGCTTCGACTCCCCCCCCCAGACGTGTGGGACCGTGCAATGCAGGTGGAGGACCCCCGTTCCCAACCCGCTGGTCCCACTAAGGGTTCAAGCGGGCAGCAAACTGCCGCCGCCTTCGCCCCGTTCGTCTGCGCCGGAACGGGGGCGCATGGACACACTCCTCGCGCTCCCGTTCCTCCGCCTCCTTTTGGAGCATTATTGCTTCACAAAAGGAGGCTACCTCCTCCCAGTCCTCGTCGCCCCCAAGCATAGCTTCCACTATGCTGTGGGTGGAGCGACGAGTCTGTCCGTCCGAGTGCTGCCATGAGCTCGCCACGCTCATAGTCCCAGCACGGGCACTCTGCCAGGGTGTGTTGGGCAGTATCATCATCTGCACCGCAGTTGTAGCACTCGGCAGTCTCTTCTCTGCCGATGCGGTGCAGGTAATAGCCAAAACACCCGTGCCCCGTCAGGATCTGGGTGAGTCGGTGGGTTATGGTACCCTCTGTCGAGCCATAAGTCCATATGTGGTAGGATTGCCGCTATGGTTCTCGTTCCGTACCGGCAACCCTCCAGCTCCTCCTTCCATCTGTCCCCCATCCGCCTCTCGGTTTGTCGGCGGGCATGCAGGATCTCCGCCGGAGCCTGCCTCTCTCCTCTAGCTATAGCCTCTTTCTGCTCCCTGTACGACTCCGCCATGGTCTTGGCGTCGACGTCCCAGGGAGGAGTAGTTACCGGCTATGAGGCAGGCAGCCATATGTGCCACCGTCACATAAGCGCGAATCATGCGGGTGGCACATACCCTCTGTGGCCGTCGCAGAAGGGCCCTAGCTTTCTGTGACAGCCGGTCCGCCCAGATCGGGGCACCATAAAGCGCCATGCTCCGGACCACACCCGCGTATAGCCTGCGGCACGGCATGCTCGGCCCTCCTAAGTTCGGCAATAGCCGGCCCAATGCCGACGCGGCACCCACCAGCTTGGGGGCGAGCCTGGTGAAGTGCTCGCCGAAATCCCACTTCCTGTCCAGGACAAGGCCAAGATATTTGATGTTGGCCTTGACCCGGACAGGCTCTCCGCCAATTGTGAGCGTGGTGTCCGACGGGACACGCCATCTGGGCGCCCCGAAGACCATGGCGTCGGTTTTGGTGACCGACACCTTTAGACCAAGCGCCTTGATGCGGTCTACCACCAGCTCTACCGCTACCGTAGCCCTTCGTAGGGTTTCCTGCAAATCGCTTCCCCGGACGGCCACCATCGTGTCATCGGCATAACAGATGGTGGTCATGCGGGGAAGCTGGACTCCGCGTATCACATAGTCAAACCCAAGGTTCCATAGGAGTGGGCCGAGTACGGAACCTTGGGGGACCCCGCATGCCATGGGCCGGCTCATTCGCCTCCCACCGTGATCGTAGAGCCTCAAGGTAGTGCCCTACGATCTTCTCGATGTATGCCGGCAGTTGGTGGTAGCGCATGGCTTCCTTTATGACCGCATATGGGAGGGAGCCAAACGCGTTGGCAATATCCAGCGATACCGCCACCACTCCCTCTAAGTGACAACCCTAGACCCAAGCACAAGTGTTAAGTTATGATGATACTATAATATATTAAAATTGTTGTGTTCTTTCCCTTGTGCAAGTGATGAAACAGATTGTCTAACTCTCCATACCGTATCACAGCATTGCAAGCTACTGCTTAGCGGTAGGTTCGGACACTGCACCTTAAATGATTATCAAAAAAATGTTACCCTGGGAGACAACAAGGAAAACTCAAAAGAAAATTTAGTCATATCGTATGAAAATGACCATACCGATCCGCAGCATTGCAAGCTACTGCTTAGCGGTAGGTTCGGAAACTTCACCTTGAATGATTGTCAATAAAAATGACCTTGGGGAACAACAAAAAAAAACTCAAAGAAAATTGCGTCGTATTATATGAATACGAATGACCATGCCGATCCGCAGCATTGCAAGCTATTGCTTAGCGGCAGGTTCAGCATATAAGATGGCGCGATTCGCAATAATTTAGTTTGAACTCCTGAAGAAAACTGCAACCCAAACAATTCTCTAACAAAAAAATAGAAGACTAATTTAAACTTAAACTTGCCCTAAAGAACACCAGAAAGGAAAAAACCGGTTATCAAATGTGATACTAAATCAGTAATTGCACCCTAAGCAACAAACATTCCAAGAGACAACCCTAAGCAATTTACTGAGAATTAAAAAAAACTAAATATACCTGCTCTGCGGAGCAGAAAAAAAAACAATAATAAAGCACCAAATTGCCTGTATATTGTTAAACAAGAAAAACATTGTGGCTGCTAGTCAACCACTGGAACACTTGGCCTCCACTAACTTGTACTCGTAGCAGAGTTGAGTAGGTGTGTAGTTGCGTACATATCAAGTCTTTATCCCTTCCGGGCTAGACAGAACGCATGTGATAAAAAAAAAATTAAAATCTTCCTAGATAAAGCCCAACTTCGTCAGCAGGATAAACGTGCTAGAGAGCAGTTTAACTCGAATATGGAGCGAAACAAATATCCACAAAATAATAGAGTATGGATTAGGGTTCATGATTTCTCGAGCTTTTCAATTTCTCGGGTCTCGAGAATTCTCGAGGCTAATTTCTCGAGGCTTCTCGGGTTGTCGGGTTGTCGTCATCGGCGATCTAGAGCGAGTCCGCGATCGACGTCTTCTTGAGTCGTCTTCCATTTTCTTCTTAAGCTTCTCAAGCTTATGTTGGTATTTTTTAATTTTTTCTTCCATTGTTACGTTTACAAATTCTAATTAGAAAAAAATGATACGGGAGCTGCCGCGACATTTTCTAGAAGGGAGGTGTTTATGGTAAGAGTAACCAGAGACAATTTATATATTTTTTAGATACTCTTAAAAACGCGGCATCCAGTACCGTAAAGTCGATACTACATGTTAATTTACTTATTATCTTGAGGATGAAACGTGAAACAAAATTTACATTTACGTACGTTTTCTCATATTATTTGGTTCCAATAACGTCAACAAATTCAGTGGTTTTCCTCTCAAATAAAAGTATCAAATTAATTATAAATCTTTTATTGATTATTTATTCAAAAAAAATAATCTTATGGTATAAACTAATTAACTTTTTTTTAATACCTACAGAAATAATATTATTCAAACTCATAATTATAATGACAGCACCATTTTTGGCTGGTTATTTAGAACTTATAAACAAAAGTAGCTTCTATTAAACTAAACAAAAAAGCAACATGAAAGAAAACGTTAGTCACGAATGAATTCACTTTTTGTGATTCCATTTATGGTGAAGCCGTCTTTTGCAGCCGCCTCGCCAATATTTCACCCAATGATTGTATCGGTGGACTTTTGAAGTTTAGTTTCTGTTGCTGCATACTTTCATACCCAGGCCTACTTTTTTTCGGTGCACTCACACCTGAACTTGTAGATGCTTCAGATTCGGGTTCTTCTTGGGTCCCGCATTTAGTAATATTGATTTTATTCACATGTGTTAAATGTCTCACCAACCCGCTAGTATATGAACCTTAGTTTAGCAAGTCTTTCCGAGGTATGGTCCAAATGATAGATAGTTGACGTTTATACCGTTTATTCTTAATACACGTGCGTTGTACACGGTGGCAAGAGACTACTGGTGTGCCCGTCGAATGTAGCCTACCTATATAGTTGTCGCTATATAGGTATGCTATACAACTGTGTCACTACACAAGCAATGGTTGCGCATATTTTGCAGATTCCTTATTTTTTTTTGAAATATTTCCATACTTTTGATGCTTCCATCTTTACTGTTATAGTGATGTTTCGGTAAAATCTAAAACAAACGCAATTCAAATTAATAATAATAAATTGATAATAAGTCCTTGGAGTTTGACTAAAAAATAATATATAAAAAGAACAGATAGGTACTCGTACTTAGTAAAATTTACGATCATATTTAGATCCACAGCAAATTAAATGCACTCGTCGGTGGTGGTAGAAGCGTGGTCCTTATTTTTTTGGTATTCTTGTCGAGATTCAGTGTATCGTAATTTATGTACTTCATATTTCGAAACTCGTGAATATTTCACCATTTTCTTTATTGCATCCTTGATGTGATTCAAATAAAGCACATTCCTCATTGCCAAGATGAGCGAATGAGATACCCCTAGTAGCATTTTTAGTTGGCATTGCGTAGGGCCTCTGATCACGGAATGGGTCAACCGTAGCGAGTGACACACCTGTTTTGACACCCAACATTGGGCCTACTATAACGACTATGTTGGGCCATCCACAATTTCCTATTGTAGGGTCAATGTACATTTGCAACATAGGGCCTACATCATTACCACCATACCACCTACGCTACGACTAGGTTGGGCCAATCACAGTTTCTGATTGTAGATTGTCTGCTTTAACTTGTCTGAATTTAGACAGCCAGCGTGGGGGTCATAAAAATTAGCATGCTAACTGCCTAACTTTTAATTGCTGACTAGGTACCTTTTTACTATCTACTATACCTACCATCAGTAGCGGGTGAGGGTGAGGGCGATGGTGGTTGTTGAGGCGAAAGAGGAAATTTAAAGTTAATTGTATATTACATTCTTCGGCATCAGTCTCAGTACTGTCAGTGAAAACAACTTTAGCTTCCTTTTCCTCGTTTTGGATTGCTCTTCCTCCGAAACTAATTCAGAGACTCTCAGTTTTCTTGCACTTATCGCGAGCTAGGAGTAAATCATCTGAAAAATGACATTTAATTAAAAAAGTACCTGGGCGACTAAGTAGGTACTTAGCACGCGTTGAGCCCACGTGCCGCTTTCGGTTTAATAAAGGTAAAATGGGTACATAAACAAACAGCCATCACTATCACTCACCGGTTTCGAACATCACGCGTTTTATAGCGAAAACTGGCCATTTCTCGTCCGGCACTGGTTGCGACGTTAAACATTTGTTAAATTTGCTTGCAACTTTATAGGGCGGCCAAAGACATTCTTTCTTACGCGGAGTCACCCACCCCTCCCGTACGACGCCCAAGCTGCTGTCCTCAAATTCAACAACTTTGAACATTTTCAGCAGTAACAAATTAAACAATGAAGAATCTAACTACCTTAAAACTTCCTAACCGACCGGCGCACAATACACAAAACAAAATAAGAAAGAAAGAAGAGAAGACGCAATTCAGTGTTACCACATTCGATTTTTCTAAATCCGTAGAATTCTGAAGATTGTAAAATCCGTAGTGTAGTTCTACTTATACAGTAGTTGTTTTTTAATCCATTAACTAAACCTTGCAATGCGATAAATAAAGTCATACATACATACATAGATGGAACCAAATTTTGAGCTATGTCAAGTATAGGTGTAATGTGAGCCCAAATAGCAGAGGCGTCATGATTAAGGCATTTGTTGTTACGCGTTTTTCTTCGTCTACGTAATGTAAAATGCCAGTATGTAGGGACACTTGCCCTCTACTCCCACCAAAATGAAAAGATAGTACTTCTTCATGGTATTTTAAGCAATAATTTTCGCTGAAATCTATGTGGCAAAATATTTCGTTGTGTGCCAAATTTTCTTTGAGTTTTGAGAGTTCTGTATACTACTGCTACTGTATTGCAGTGTTTGAAAAGTGTTTAAAGCACAGAGTCTAGTTTTTTTATAATATTTCGAGGTCTGTCTTCTTTTTTTATTTTTATTGTTACATTTTTGAATCTCTGGTTTTCCAATATCCATTCGTAGTACAGTAATTGATACTTATTTTATTATCAAATTCCTTGTAGTTTAATACATTCATTTTACAACGATCGCAGAATCTTTGTAAGCAGGACATCTTTGATGTCACCGGGAATCCTGGATGTATAAGGATGCCGTTGCTATTTGCTCGGTAGCTCAGCTTGTTGGTGACAAAAATCATAAACGGAATAAAAATGCAACAGATCTCTGATTATGCACATTCCTTTATTACAATAAACTTGATGGTGAATAGCTACGTCTGTGTAACTAAAGTTGGTAGAGGTCGTTAAAGGGTTCTAAATTATGGCTTAGATTCATAACTTAACTAAATTTATAAGAAAATCATACCACAATAATACCTCAATACAAAACTAAGGAAATATAGCTAGCCTAGACCTAGAGTAAGGTGACACCGTAGTTAAATAGGATGGATCTGGCCTGTAGACTGTGTTCCTGACAAGTTTCCAATCTGTAGGGTGCGCCTTGCTCTGCTACTCCAACTCGCCACACACGGCAAGCTCCATACAAGAGTTTTTACAAGGCTAGAAGAGCCGAAACCACTCGGGAAACAGAAATTGAAACCCCGTGTTCCGGAGTCCATGCCTGCATGCACAAGCCGATGGACAAAAAAAACATGTGAAATGAACCAGCGTGAATGAAGCTTAGAAGGCTGTTACTATATAAGTATCATAAAATAACTGAGCGCTATGCCGTAATTTTTGAACGGTACAGATTTTTTCTCATACATTGAAAAAAAATGCACTAACTTCCGGCACCACCACTTTAAAGCGGCACTAGGTTTTTCGACATTTAATTTTAATCATCTATAAGCTATAAAAACGCCGTAAATTAATAATTAGTCGTAATTCCTCACTTGTACCTGAGAAATTCCATAAATGTACCGCTTTATGTTTCTAACTCTAAGCACAGGCGATGATATTCTCCGAGCTCTAATCTTTTTTTATTGATGTCATGAACCCATAGCCTTTTCCTTTTTCGCGCTCTGTCTCAGAATAAGCAGATATAATAGTTCTTCGTCAGTGTCCGAATCCCCCGACATCTTGAATCAAACATTTTTTTCTTTTTTTGTAACAACCAAGCACGCCAGCCTGCGACTCGCGTTCACCCGCGTGCGTACGCCCGCCGCGGTTCGGCGCACGCGCTCGCCCGCGCGGGGCCCGCGCGGTTTGGCGTCGTGTGGAATACAACGACCGGCGCGGCTCACGCGATGAAAACGACATGCTCGGCGGCCGACCCGCGCCCGCGCTCTGTGTGTTTCGCGCTTTAGACAAATTGAATTCAAAGATGGAACTTACATCGAATGGGCAGGAACCAAGTACGACTTCAATTAGGGTTTAAGAGAGTGGGCCAGTCGGCCATCTTAGGCGATCACTCGCAGCCTCGTGGTATCATGTCGTGAAGTTAGTGGAGTTGCAGCGGTGACAAGGATTTGGCCGTACAAGTGGTCACAATGTTCTCGGGACGATGATAAAGAAGGATCGATGGAGTACCATGCTTTTTATCGACTCGCCCCCACCCAATGTCGATGGATCCCACCTACGCTACGTCGTCGCCGGTGGCGCACCCGCGCGGACATTTTGGCTCTTATCGAAAGCTCCAAGACCGCGGCCCAATAACCAGCTCGCCTAGGCGCCGCTAGAGGGCGTTGTAGGCAATGTACTGTCCTTAGGCGTTCGGTATGAAATATTTCATGTGACAATTTTGACAAAAAAAAACCGGCTTCACAAAAAGAAACTATTCCAAAACAAACTACTACGCACTAAAAAGAAAAAAAGAATTGCATATTCTTCTACAACTTAATAATCAACTTACTTTTGCTACTTATCAATATGTAGGTACGATCTATCTAATGGTTGTTACAATTATTGTTGTTTCTGGAGTCGGTGTCGGTGTTTACAAATCACACATGACAAAGTATTATTGCTATTACCTTATTAAATTATCGCTGTGATTTGTGAGTATTATCGCATGAGCCGCGGTTTTGGCGGTCCTCCACTGTCTCTGCCTTGGTGTGCCACGCATTGAGCTCGGCTTCAGTATCGAGGAAACGCCCTCATGTCACCAGGCCGGGCTCTGCATCGCCTGGCCTCAATACCATACTCATACCATCGGTTACGGATTATCGGAGTTAATTTATCCACGACCACGTTCACCATTTCCGGGCTGTGAAGGTACTCTAGTTTGTTCAGAGCCTTCATTGTAGCAATAACATTTGTCACTTTCGACGAAAATACACACACATCCCTTGGATTGTCTGTTAA
Organism: Pandemis cinnamomeana; assembly: GCA_932294345.1. Taxonomy (NCBI): domain Eukaryota; kingdom Metazoa; phylum Arthropoda; class Insecta; order Lepidoptera; family Tortricidae; genus Pandemis; species Pandemis cinnamomeana. The sequence goes on from OW028721.1 coordinate 7,306,778, forward strand.
CTTTGGTAAATGCCGTAATTTTTCTAACTCATGTGTTATAAGCGCGTTGGGCCTACCGAACCTACGTCCCAGCCTTTCAACACTTTCACCCCGGAACAAACACTTCACAGCCTCCATCGCTATGCCTTTAACACTTTTTCTCAAGCGAGCTAAATTTTCACTCCTGAAATAGACTGATGCCGACTCTAAATAAGCGGCTTTAAAATGTAGCCACTTACTAATCAAACCGTTATAAATTGGCAAATCAGACTCATACCTGCTCGCTGCGGGGCGGCTTTTCGTCGGATACGACGATTAGTGCTCCTAATAATTCAAGTCCAGGGATTTTAAGATTTTCTTGATCCTTCACTGGTTGGTACAAGCCGAGATTTCCCAATAACAAAACTTTTGTTGGAACCATTGACAAGGAAAATGGATGCAGCGTAAGCCTTCAGAGAGGCATCGGTAAAGCAATGCAACTTGTAGAAATTTTAATTTAAAACCTCTATGTACGAGGGGTGATCCAAAAGTGATGATAATCAGTATGAAAGATACATAAAATGTTTAATAAAATAATTTATTTTTCTACGTAATCTCCTTCCAAGTCTACACACTTAGACCATCGTTTCTCCAGACCACGAATTCCTTTTAAAAAAAAATATTTTTCTTGACCCTCCAAAAATGCCTCCACAGCGGCCATTACCTCGCCATTATTCAAAAATTTGTTGCCTCTAAGATCTTCCTTCAGCCGTGGAAAGAGATAAAAGTCGCTGGGGGCTAGGTCTGGCGAATATGGGGGGTGTTGCAGCAATTCAAACCCTGAATCACGAATGGCAGCCATCGCAATGCCGGCCTTGTGGGGCGGTGCGTTGTCCTGGTGAAACAGGATGCCAGCTCGAAGTTTACCCCGCCGCTTCTCTTTGATTGCCTGTCTCAATCTGCGTATTTGGTCAGCGTAGTAGGAGCCCGTAATAGTGGTACCCTTTTCCAGGTATTCAATCATTATGACTCCCTCAGCATCCCAAAACACTGAAGCCATGACCTTACCAGCGGAGCTTGCTACCTTGAATTTCTTCGGTGTAGGGGAAGACGCTCGCTTCCAGGTCATGGATTGCTGTTTGGTCTCAGGATCGAAATGGTGGATCCAAGACTCGTCCATGGTTACAAACCGACGCAAAAATGTTTCGGGATCAGTTTGATATTTGTCAAGATTGGACTTCGAAATCTCACATCGTATTTTCTTTTGTTCAGCCGTTAACATTCTAGGCACCCAACGAGCGGAGACTTTTTTCATGTGTAGTTAGTTCATCAGTTAAGATTCTTTGAATGCTGCCATACGAGATGCCTGTGAGCTCAACTAGATGCCTGATAGTCATCCTTCTATCTGTTAAAACGAGATCATGAATTTTTTTGACGTTTTCTCCAGTAATGGCGACAGATGGACGGCCTTCGCGATGTTCATCTTGAGTGGATGTCCTTCCCAAGTTAAACTCCTTTGACCACCGTGCCACTGTGGAATACGGCAGAGCGGACTCGCCCAGTGTGCCCACTAATTCAGCGTATATATCTTTAGTACACATTTTTTTCAAACAGAAGTATTTAATAACCGCTCTCACCTCAGTTTTCTCCATTTTTGCGTTATTGTTCCGACTGCTCGTGAAGAAACAACTGCAACTCTCTGACAGATACATATTTTTTAATTTTTATTTTTTTTATTTAATAAGGAGTCTTTATGGCCAGTAACTGCATACCTATTTATTTTAATCCGATTCAATAAGTGTTGCGGCACATCACTAGTGCCTCAGGGAGGTGCGCGGGGGCGGCGGTCCGCCGCCATCTCATTCTTCCAAGGAACGCGGCAAGGAGCGCTCGCGCATTTTGACAGTACCTTCATATACCCGGCCGCGGCTTTTATTGTGGAATTTTGATTATAATCTAGTTTAATTTGGAGTCAGATCTTTTAATCATCCATTCCCGAAAGGAACATTGGTGACCCCGACGTGATTACACTGGAAGGAAGCAATTCACCGTGTTGAAACCAGTCTAGCGTGCACCACACAGTGACGACACTTTGAACTTCTGCCACTACCGTTCATCGCCGTTCGAAAGTTCTGGAACATCGGAAGTGCCTATTACAAATTTAAGTGCTTATTAAATTTGAGAGTGGATGAAATACTTAGCGGTATATCCAGCTTGAAGCCAGCCGGTCAGTTGACGTTGATGCCGCAGCTACAGCTTAGCAAGGAAAGTGCTCAGTCATCACCCACTCATATCCTTTTTTAATTTTTCATTCTTTCCAGTGTCTTTTTCCGTCACATTTGCCTGAATAGCATTGCCATTCTTCTTTTGTGTTTATTGCAACTGTTTATGCTTAGCCGCGCAGCCCTTTGTTTACTATAACCGTTTATAATACGACATAATAAGCGGTTGTAACGCTGCCAAATAAGCTTTACTGCACATTTAGCTATATACTTCTTTTGTCTAGTTTCCTTGGAGTGCAAATTATTTTAAATTCACTTTCTATTAAAAGTGCAAGTCATCTTTCAACTTCTATTGTAGATACTAAACATTAATATTGCATTGTTTCTATAGTGCACACACATATCGATTTCGGTACAATAACGATTGCTATATTGTCGTGCATTCCAGTGGTTGCTACGCCGCGCTGCTCTGCCGCTAGCTATTGTTCTGCGCCGGCCGGTACAAGCGAGTACACATCTACCTACATTGGGGCGTAAGCTGGCTAAATTTACGTATCGTTTTTTTTTGTTTTATTTTTATTTGTGGTTCAGTTACTGCATTTTGTGTTTTAGCAAACAATGTCTAAAACAAGTGAAAGGGCTCCTAAATCGCCCTTAGAAGGTACTATAAAGTTGAATATTCCACAAACAAATATAGGTAACATTTCGTTATTTTGCATCCCCTTCCCTTTCGGTCAGTGATTGCAAATGGACCATCAAAATCGACAGCTGCACTAGCGAAAGGAAAACCGGGATTAACACGCTGTTCAGGTAATGAACCCATAATGGGACTTTTTTTTTTTTTTTTTTTTTTTTTTTTTCATGAGTTAAGAGTCAAACCATGTTATCATCGGTTTGTTTGAGCTTTGGATGGTTGGAGTAGGATTAACTGTGTGAGGTATAATCACGGCTTGCCTGGTTATCAAATTGGGATTTACTCTCCTTTGAATTGTGCTTCTGTCAATTGTGTCATCACTATAGATGGAACCTTGCGTTGATCTGGCCCAATGTACTGTGTATGGGGTTTCCCGGTCTTTTCTAGTTCTTTTACACAAGTAGATGGATAATCCAGTGACCAAAATGAGTATCACCAGAAATGTCCCAGCACCGAATGCGATCCATGTGTTTTGACCTGTCATCCAATCATTGGAATTGGACGGAACTTCATCGGAAGAATTCCCACCTGCCTTTCCGGAGTCACTGAACTTAATGTCCACATGGACTCGAACAAACGAACCGTCTGATCGAAATGAGTTTATGTATGTTGGTTTGTACATCATTGATCCCTTAATTTTGATTCCATTAAACCAATCGCATATCGAATCAGATATTGATTTCGCCGGGTCATTCTCAAAGATACATTGGGTTGGGTTAATCTGATGTTTATAACCAGTAGGATCTAGGACTTCCCATTTGTTAATACTTCCGGAGTTTGTTGCCGATTTCCCCATGAATTTGCCGATGATATAAAGCAGATTGTACTGATATAGTGTTGTCCCTTCTAGTCTGTATCCTGGATAGATGCCCTCTTCTAGTGGTTCAAACACAGCCAGTTGATTTTCCACAATCTCGGATCTCCGAATCATCTCATTTAACTTCAAACTGCATACATGTAGGGCCAGTCTCGCACGAGATACTTGATCTCTAAAGGGAGAGAAATTTCTGGGACTAATCTCTCGAATCTTAATATCAGTTCCACATGGGTGCAGAGTCTGCGATGCTAATGTAAAGAGATCAGTGTCTAAGGGATCAAGTAACACGCTATTGAAGTTTGGGCTAACAACTGATTGAAGTCCGCAATATCTCGGGCCTAGACATAAATCCTCCCACAAGATGTATTCGAAGAGATCAGATGAGACCATTCGGACAGATCCTTGATATCTCACTGCCATTGTTGACTCGAGGAATCCGTCATGCAGACTGGAGCATCCAACAGTTTCTATGTCAGCCAAGAACCAGTGAGTCTTCCCATCCTTTGAGACACAGTGACTGTCTTGACACACTGAGTTATGGAAGATATCAGATGTGACTCCATTGCTTGTTGTAGAGAATGGAAGAACGGCTTGATTTACAACTGTGAATTTCTCTGTCTTGATAGCCGACTCTGACCAAAATGCACACTCAGGTGTAGACACTATAGATCCACCTGTATGTCCATGACTGAATTTAGCAACTGCTTCCGAGCATGTTTCCCTGGTCACTGGCTTTTTTGAGTAAGCGGAGGAGAAGTGATAAGTTGTCCATCCAGATTTGCAATTAATGACAGTGGCAACAGATGAGCAAAAGTAACCGGATCGTGTAGTCAGTTCTTGAAACGGGAGCTTGATTTGGTGTCTTGTTTTATCGCTAATGGTCCGTTTTACTAAAGCATCACATGACAAGTCTTGGAGTTTGACTTCCTTCCTCTCTCCTATAATGTTGACAGGCAACAGAGACATTGTTGACTCCTTGTCCCCTGTGACAACCCCCAGCGATGTTGTCATTTCTAAAAAGATTAAGAGTAAGAGAATCATTCTAGTTGAGTGTCTTGTAACTGGTCACCACAAGGCCCCGGAGGATGTTGCGGCACATCACTAGTGCCTCAGGGAGGTGCGCGGGGGCGGCGGTCCGCCGCCATCTCATTCTTCCAAGGAACGCGGCAAGGAGCGCTCGCGCATTTTGACAGTACCTTCATATACCCGGCCGCGGCTTTTATTGTGGAATTTTGATTATAATCTAGTTTAATTTGGAGTCAGATCTTTTAATCATCCATTCCCGAAAGGAACATTGGTGACCACGACGTGATTACACTGGAAGGAAGCAATTCACCGTGTTGAAACCAGTCTAGCGTGCACCACACAGTGACGACACTTTGAACTTCTGCCACTACCGTTCATCGCCGTTCGAAAGTTCTGGAACATCGGAAGTGCCTATTACAAATTTAAGTGCTTATTAAATTTGAGAGTGGATGAAATACTTAGCGGTATATCCAGCTTGAAGCCAGCCGGTCAGTTGACGTTGATGCCGCAGCTACAGCTTAGCAAGGAAAGTGCTCAGTCATCACCCACTCATATCCTTTTTTAATTTTTCATTCTTTCCAGTGTCTTTTTCCGTCACATTTGCCTGAATAGCATTGCCATTCTTCTTTTGTGTTTATTGCAACTGTTTATGCTTAGCCGCGCAGCCCTTTGTTTACTATAACCGTTTATAATACGACATAATAAGCGGTTGTAACGCTGCCAAATAAGCTTTACTGCACATTTAGCTATATACTTCTTTTGTCTAGTTTCCTTGGAGTGCAAATTATTTTAAATTCACTTTCTATTAAAAGTGCAAGTCATCTTTCAACTTCTATTGTAGATACTAAATATTAATATTGCATTGTTTCTATAGTGCACACACATATCGATTTCGGTACAATAACGATTGCTATATTGTCGTGCATTCCAGTGGTTGCTACGCCGCGCTGCTCTGCCGCTAGCTATTGTTCTGCGCCGGCCGGTACAAGCGAGTACACATCTACCTACATTGGGGCGTAAGCTGGCTAAATTTACGTATCGTTTTTTTTTGTTTTATTTTTATTTGTGGTTCAGTTACTGCATTTTGTGTTTTAGCAAACAATGTCTAAAACAAGTGAAAGGGCTCCTAAATCGCCCTTAGAAGGTACTATAAAGTTGAATATTCCACAAACAAATATAGGTAACATTTCGTTATTTTGCATCCCCTTCCCTTTCGGTCAGTGATTGCAAATGGACCATCAAAATCGACAGCTGCACTAGCGAAAGGAAAACCGGGATTAACACGCTGTTCAGGTAATGAACCCATAATGGGACTTTTTTTTTTTTTTTTTTTTTTTTTTTTTTTTTTCATGAGTTAAGAGTCAAACCATGTTATCATCGGTTTGTTTGAGCTTTGGATGGTTGGAGTAGGATTAACTGTGTGAGGTATAATCACGGCTTGCCTGGTTATCAAATTGGGATTTACTCTCCTTTGAATTGTGCTTCTGTCAATTGTGTCATCACTATAGATGGAACCTTGCGTTGATCTGGCCCAATGTACTGTGTATGGGGTTTCCCGGTCTTTTCTAGTTCTTTTACACAAGTAGATGGATAATCCAGTGACCAAAATGAGTATCACCAGAAATGTCCCAGCACCGAATGCGATCCATGTGTTTTGACCTGTCATCCAATCATTGGAATTGGACGGAACTTCATCGGAAGAATTCCCACCTGCCTTTCCGGAGTCACTGAACTTAATGTCCACATGGACTCGAACAAACGAACCGTCTGATCGAAATGAGTTTATGTATGTTGGTTTGTACATCATTGATCCCTTAATTTTGATTCCATTAAACCAATCGCATATCGAATCAGATATTGATTTCGCCGGGTCATTCTCAAAGATACATTGGGTTGGGTTAATCTGATGTTTATAACCAGTAGGATCTAGGACTTCCCATTTGTTAATACTTCCGGAGTTTGTTGCCGATTTCCCCATGAATTTGCCGATGATATAAAGCAGATTGTACTGATATAGTGTTGTCCCTTCTAGTCTGTATCCTGGATAGATGCCCTCTTCTAGTGGTTCAAACACAGCCAGTTGATTTTCCACAATCTCGGATCTCCGAATCATCTCATTTAACTTCAAACTGCATACATGTAGGGCCAGTCTCGCACGAGATACTTGATCTCTAAAGGGAGAGAAATTTCTGGGACTAATCTCTCGAATCTTAATATCAGTTCCACATGGGTGCAGAGTCTGCGATGCTAATGTAAAGAGATCAGTGTCTAAGGGATCAAGTAACACGCTATTGAAGTTTGGGCTAACAACTGATTGAAGTCCGCAATATCTCGGGCCTAGACATAAATCCTCCCACAAGATGTATTCGAAGAGATCAGATGAGACCATTCGGACAGATCCTTGATATCTCACTGCCATTGTTGACTCGAGGAATCCGTCATGCAGACTGGAGCATCCAACAGTTTCTATGTCAGCCAAGAACCAGTGAGTCTTCCCATCCTTTGAGACACAGTGACTGTCTTGACACACTGAGTTATGGAAGATATCAGATGTGACTCCATTGCTTGTTGTAGAGAATGGAAGAACGGCTTGATTTACAACTGTGAATTTCTCTGTCTTGATAGCCGACTCTGACCAAAATGCACACTCAGGTGTAGACACTATAGATCCACCTGTATGTCCATGACTGAATTTAGCAACTGCTTCCGAGCATGTTTCCCTGGTCACTGGCTTTTTTGAGTAAGCGGAGGAGAAGTGATAAGTTGTCCATCCAGATTTGCAATTAATGACAGTGGCAACAGATGAGCAAAAGTAACCGGATCGTGTAGTCAGTTCTTGAAACGGGAGCTTGATTTGGTGTCTTGTTTTATCGCTAATGGTCCGTTTTACTAAAGCATCACATGACAAGTCTTGGAGTTTGACTTCCTTCCTCTCTCCTATAATGTTGACAGGCAACAGAGACATTGTTGACTCCTTGTCCCCTGTGACAACCCCCAGCGATGTTGTCATTTCTAAAAAGATTAAGAGTAAGAGAATCATTCTAGTTGAGTGTCTTGTAACTGGTCACCACAAGGCCCCGGAGGATGTTGCGGCACATCACTAGTGCCTCAGGGAGGTGCGCGGGGGCGGCGGTCCGCCGCCATCTCATTCTTCCAAGGAACGCGGCAAGGAGCGCTCGCGCATTTTGACAGTACCTTCATATACCCGGCCGCGGCTTTTATTGTGGAATTTTGATTATAATCTAGTTTAATTTGGAGTCAGATCTTTTAATCATCCATTCCCGAAAGGAACATTGGTGACCACGACGTGATTACACTGGAAGGAAGCAATTCACCGTGTTGAAACCAGTCTAGCGTGCACCACACAGTGACGACACTTTGAACTTCTGCCACTACCGTTCATCGCCGTTCGAAAGTTCTGGAACATCGGAAGTGCCTATTACAAATTTAAGTGCTTATTAAATTTGAGAGTGGATGAAATACTTAGCGGTATATCCAGCTTGAAGCCAGCCGGTCAGTTGACGTTGATGCCGCAGCTACAGCTTAGCAAGGAAAGTGCTCAGTCATCACCCACTCATATCCTTTTTTAATTTTTCATTCTTTCCAGTGTCTTTTTCCGTCACATTTGCCTGAATAGCATTGCCATTCTTCTTTTGTGTTTATTGCAACTGTTTATGCTTAGCCGCGCAGCCCTTTGTTTACTATAACCGTTTATAATACGACATAATAAGCGGTTGTAACGCTGCCAAATAAGCTTTACTGCACATTTAGCTATATACTTCTTTTGTCTAGTTTCCTTGGAGTGCAAATTATTTTAAATTCACTTTCTATTAAAAGTGCAAGTCATCTTTCAACTTCTATTGTAGATACTAAATATTAATATTGCATTGTTTCTATAGTGCACACACATATCGATTTCGGTACAATAACGATTGCTATATTGTCGTGCATTCCAGTGGTTGCTACGCCGCGCTGCTCTGCCGCTAGCTATTGTTCTGCGCCGGCCGGTACAAGCGAGTACACATCTACCTACATTGGGGCGTAAGCTGGCTAAATTTACGTATCGTTTTTTTTTGTTTTATTTTTATTTGTGGTTCAGTTACTGCATTTTGTGTTTTAGCAAACAATGTCTAAAACAAGTGAAAGGGCTCCTAAATCGCCCTTAGAAGGTACTATAAAGTTGAATATTCCACAAACAAATATAGGTAACATTTCGTTATTTTGCATCCCCTTCCCTTTCGGTCAGTGATTGCAAATGGACCATCAAAATCGACAGCTGCACTAGCGAAAGGAAAACCGGGATTAACACGCTGTTCAGGTAATGAACCCATAATGGGACTTTTTTTTTTTTTTTTTTTTTTTTTTTTTTTTTTCATGAGTTAAGAGTCAAACCATGTTATCATCGGTTTGTTTGAGCTTTGGATGGTTGGAGTAGGATTAACTGTGTGAGGTATAATCACGGCTTGCCTGGTTATCAAATTGGGATTTACTCTCCTTTGAATTGTGCTTCTGTCAATTGTGTCATCACTATAGATGGAACCTTGCGTTGATCTGGCCCAATGTACTGTGTATGGGGTTTCCCGGTCTTTTCTAGTTCTTTTACACAAGTAGATGGATAATCCAGTGACCAAAATGAGTATCACCAGAAATGTCCCAGCACCGAATGCGATCCATGTGTTTTGACCTGTCATCCAATCATTGGAATTGGACGGAACTTCATCGGAAGAATTCCCACCTGCCTTTCCGGAGTCACTGAACTTAATGTCCACATGGACTCGAACAAACGAACCGTCTGATCGAAATGAGTTTATGTATGTTGGTTTGTACATCATTGATCCCTTAATTTTGATTCCATTAAACCAATCGCATATCGAATCAGATATTGATTTCGCCGGGTCATTCTCAAAGATACATTGGGTTGGGTTAATCTGATGTTTATAACCAGTAGGATCTAGGACTTCCCATTTGTTAATACTTCCGGAGTTTGTTGCCGATTTCCCCATGAATTTGCCGATGATATAAAGCAGATTGTACTGATATAGTGTTGTCCCTTCTAGTCTGTATCCTGGATAGATGCCCTCTTCTAGTGGTTCAAACACAGCCAGTTGATTTTCCACAATCTCGGATCTCCGAATCATCTCATTTAACTTCAAACTGCATACATGTAGGGCCAGTCTCGCACGAGATACTTGATCTCTAAAGGGAGAGAAATTTCTGGGACTAATCTCTCGAATCTTAATATCAGTTCCACATGGGTGCAGAGTCTGCGATGCTAATGTAAAGAGATCAGTGTCTAAGGGATCAAGTAACACGCTATTGAAGTTTGGGCTAACAACTGATTGAAGTCCGCAATATCTCGGGCCTAGACATAAATCCTCCCACAAGATGTATTCGAAGAGATCAGATGAGACCATTCGGACAGATCCTTGATATCTCACTGCCATTGTTGACTCGAGGAATCCGTCATGCAGACTGGAGCATCCAACAGTTTCTATGTCAGCCAAGAACCAGTGAGTCTTCCCATCCTTTGAGACACAGTGACTGTCTTGACACACTGAGTTATGGAAGATATCAGATGTGACTCCATTGCTTGTTGTAGAGAATGGAAGAACGGCTTGATTTACAACTGTGAATTTCTCTGTCTTGATAGCCGACTCTGACCAAAATGCACACTCAGGTGTAGACACTATAGATCCACCTGTATGTCCATGACTGAATTTAGCAACTGCTTCCGAGCATGTTTCCCTGGTCACTGGCTTTTTTGAGTAAGCGGAGGAGAAGTGATAAGTTGTCCATCCAGATTTGCAATTAATGACAGTGGCAACAGATGAGCAAAAGTAACCGGATCGTGTAGTCAGTTCTTGAAACGGGAGCTTGATTTGGTGTCTTGTTTTATCGCTAATGGTCCGTTTTACTAAAGCATCACATGACAAGTCTTGGAGTTTGACTTCCTTCCTCTCTCCTATAATGTTGACAGGCAACAGAGACATTGTTGACTCCTTGTCCCCTGTGACAACCCCCAGCGATGTTGTCATTTCTAAAAAGATTAAGAGTAAGAGAATCATTCTAGTTGAGTGTCTTGTAACTGGTCACCACAAGGCCCCGGAGGATGTTGCGGCACATCACTAGTGCCTCAGGGAGGTGCGCGGGGGCGGCGGTCCGCCGCCATCTCATTCTTCCAAGGAACGCGGCAAGGAGCGCTCGCGCATTTTGACAGTACCTTCATATACCCGGCCGCGGCTTTTATTGTGGAATTTTGATTATAATCTAGTTTAATTTGGAGTCAGATCTTTTAATCATCCATTCCCGAAAGGAACATTGGTGACCACGACGTGATTACACTGGAAGGAAGCAATTCACCGTGTTGAAACCAGTCTAGCGTGCACCACACAGTGACGACACTTTGAACTTCTGCCACTACCGTTCATCGCCGTTCGAAAGTTCTGGAACATCGGAAGTGCCTATTACAAATTTAAGTGCTTATTAAATTTGAGAGTGGATGAAATACTTAGCGGTATATCCAGCTTGAAGCCAGCCGGTCAGTTGACGTTGATGCCGCAGCTACAGCTTAGCAAGGAAAGTGCTCAGTCATCACCCACTCATATCCTTTTTTAATTTTTCATTCTTTCCAGTGTCTTTTTCCGTCACATTTGCCTGAATAGCATTGCCATTCTTCTTTTGTGTTTATTGCAACTGTTTATGCTTAGCCGCGCAGCCCTTTGTTTACTATAACCGTTTATAATACGACATAATAAGCGGTTGTAACGCTGCCAAATAAGCTTTACTGCACATTTAGCTATATACTTCTTTTGTCTAGTTTCCTTGGAGTGCAAATTATTTTAAATTCACTTTCTATTAAAAGTGCAAGTCATCTTTCAACTTCTATTGTAGATACTAAATATTAATATTGCATTGTTTCTATAGTGCACACACATATCGATTTCGGTACAATAACGATTGCTATATTGTCGTGCATTCCAGTGGTTGCTACGCCGCGCTGCTCTGCCGCTAGCTATTGTTCTGCGCCGGCCGGTACAAGCGAGTACACATCTACCTACATTGGGGCGTAAGCTGGCTAAATTTACGTATCGTTTTTTTTTGTTTTATTTTTATTTGTGGTTCAGTTACTGCATTTTGTGTTTTAGCAAACAATGTCTAAAACAAGTGAAAGGGCTCCTAAATCGCCCTTAGAAGGTACTATAAAGTTGAATATTCCACAAACAAATATAGGTAACATTTCGTTATTTTGCATCCCCTTCCCTTTCGGTCAGTGATTGCAAATGGACCATCAAAATCGACAGCTGCACTAGCGAAAGGAAAACCGGGATTAACACGCTGTTCAGGTAATGAACCCATAATGGGACTTTTTTTTTTTTTTTTTTTTTTTTTTTTTTTTCATGAGTTAAGAGTCAAACCATGTTATCATCGGTTTGTTTGAGCTTTGGATGGTTGGAGTAGGATTAACTGTGTGAGGTATAATCACGGCTTGCCTGGTTATCAAATTGGGATTTACTCTCCTTTGAATTGTGCTTCTGTCAATTGTGTCATCACTATAGATGGAACCTTGCGTTGATCTGGCCCAATGTACTGTGTATGGGGTTTCCCGGTCTTTTCTAGTTCTTTTACACAAGTAGATGGATAATCCAGTGACCAAAATGAGTATCACCAGAAATGTCCCAGCACCGAATGCGATCCATGTGTTTTGACCTGTCATCCAATCATTGGAATTGGACGGAACTTCATCGGAAGAATTCCCACCTGCCTTTCCGGAGTCACTGAACTTAATGTCCACATGGACTCGAACAAACGAACCGTCTGATCGAAATGAGTTTATGTATGTTGGTTTGTACATCATTGATCCCTTAATTTTGATTCCATTAAACCAATCGCATATCGAATCAGATATTGATTTCGCCGGGTCATTCTCAAAGATACATTGGGTTGGGTTAATCTGATGTTTATAACCAGTAGGATCTAGGACTTCCCATTTGTTAATACTTCCGGAGTTTGTTGCCGATTTCCCCATGAATTTGCCGATGATATAAAGCAGATTGTACTGATATAGTGTTGTCCCTTCTAGTCTGTATCCTGGATAGATGCCCTCTTCTAGTGGTTCAAACACAGCCAGTTGATTTTCCACAATCTCGGATCTCCGAATCATCTCATTTAACTTCAAACTGCATACATGTAGGGCCAGTCTCGCACGAGATACTTGATCTCTAAAGGGAGAGAAATTTCTGGGACTAATCTCTCGAATCTTAATATCAGTTCCACATGGGTGCAGAGTCTGCGATGCTAATGTAAAGAGATCAGTGTCTAAGGGATCAAGTAACACGCTATTGAAGTTTGGGCTAACAACTGATTGAAGTCCGCAATATCTCGGGCCTAGACATAAATCCTCCCACAAGATGTATTCGAAGAGATCAGATGAGACCATTCGGACAGATCCTTGATATCTCACTGCCATTGTTGACTCGAGGAATCCGTCATGCAGACTGGAGCATCCAACAGTTTCTATGTCAGCCAAGAACCAGTGAGTCTTCCCATCCTTTGAGACACAGTGACTGTCTTGACACACTGAGTTATGGAAGATATCAGATGTGACTCCATTGCTTGTTGTAGAGAATGGAAGAACGGCTTGATTTACAACTGTGAATTTCTCTGTCTTGATAGCCGACTCTGACCAAAATGCACACTCAGGTGTAGACACTATAGATCCACCTGTATGTCCATGACTGAATTTAGCAACTGCTTCCGAGCATGTTTCCCTGGTCACTGGCTTTTTTGAGTAAGCGGAGGAGAAGTGATAAGTTGTCCATCCAGATTTGCAATTAATGACAGTGGCAACAGATGAGCAAAAGTAACCGGATCGTGTAGTCAGTTCTTGAAACGGGAGCTTGATTTGGTGTCTTGTTTTATCGCTAATGGTCCGTTTTACTAAAGCATCACATGACAAGTCTTGGAGTTTGACTTCCTTCCTCTCTCCTATAATGTTGACAGGCAACAGAGACATTGTTGACTCCTTGTCCCCTGTGACAACCCCCAGCGATGTTGTCATTTCTAAAAAGATTAAGAGTAAGAGAATCATTCTAGTTGAGTGTCTTGTAACTGGTCACCACAAGGCCCCGGAGGATGTTGCGGCACATCACTAGTGCCTCAGGGAGGTGCGCGGGGGCGGCGGTCCGCCGCCATCTCATTCTTCCAAGGAACGCGGCAAGGAGCGCTCGCGCATTTTGACAGTACCTTCATATACCCGGCCGCGGCTTTTATTGTGGAATTTTGATTATAATCTAGTTTAATTTGGAGTCAGATCTTTTAATCATCCATTCCCGAAAGGAACATTGGTGACCACGACGTGATTACACTGGAAGGAAGCAATTCACCGTGTTGAAACCAGTCTAGCGTGCACCACACAGTGACGACACTTTGAACTTCTGCCACTACCGTTCATCGCCGTTCGAAAGTTCTGGAACATCGGAAGTGCCTATTACAAATTTAAGTGCTTATTAAATTTGAGAGTGGATGAAATACTTAGCGGTATATCCAGCTTGAAGCCAGCCGGTCAGTTGACGTTGATGCCGCAGCTACAGCTTAGCAAGGAAAGTGCTCAGTCATCACCCACTCATATCCTTTTTTAATTTTTCATTCTTTCCAGTGTCTTTTTCCGTCACATTTGCCTGAATAGCATTGCCATTCTTCTTTTGTGTTTATTGCAACTGTTTATGCTTAGCCGCGCAGCCCTTTGTTTACTATAACCGTTTATAATACGACATAATAAGCGGTTGTAACGCTGCCAAATAAGCTTTACTGCACATTTAGCTATATACTTCTTTTGTCTAGTTTCCTTGGAGTGCAAATTATTTTAAATTCACTTTCTATTAAAAGTGCAAGTCATCTTTCAACTTCTATTGTAGATACTAAATATTAATATTGCATTGTTTCTATAGTGCACACACATATCGATTTCGGTACAATAACGATTGCTATATTGTCGTGCATTCCAGTGGTTGCTACGCCGCGCTGCTCTGCCGCTAGCTATTGTTCTGCGCCGGCCGGTACAAGCGAGTACACATCTACCTACATTGGGGCGTAAGCTGGCTAAATTTACGTATCGTTTTTTTTTGTTTTATTTTTATTTGTGGTTCAGTTACTGCATTTTGTGTTTTAGCAAACAATGTCTAAAACAAGTGAAAGGGCTCCTAAATCGCCCTTAGAAGGTACTATAAAGTTGAATATTCCACAAACAAATATAGGTAACATTTCGTTATTTTGCATCCCCTTCCCTTTCGGTCAGTGATTGCAAATGGACCATCAAAATCGACAGCTGCACTAGCGAAAGGAAAACCGGGATTAACACGCTGTTCAGGTAATGAACCCATAATGGGACTTTTTTTTTTTTTTTTTTTTTTTTTTTTTTTTCATGAGTTAAGAGTCAAACCATGTTATCATCGGTTTGTTTGAGCTTTGGATGGTTGGAGTAGGATTAACTGTGTGAGGTATAATCACGGCTTGCCTGGTTATCAAATTGGGATTTACTCTCCTTTGAATTGTGCTTCTGTCAATTGTGTCATCACTATAGATGGAACCTTGCGTTGATCTGGCCCAATGTACTGTGTATGGGGTTTCCCGGTCTTTTCTAGTTCTTTTACACAAGTAGATGGATAATCCAGTGACCAAAATGAGTATCACCAGAAATGTCCCAGCACCGAATGCGATCCATGTGTTTTGACCTGTCATCCAATCATTGGAATTGGACGGAACTTCATCGGAAGAATTCCCACCTGCCTTTCCGGAGTCACTGAACTTAATGTCCACATGGACTCGAACAAACGAACCGTCTGATCGAAATGAGTTTATGTATGTTGGTTTGTACATCATTGATCCCTTAATTTTGATTCCATTAAACCAATCGCATATCGAATCAGATATTGATTTCGCCGGGTCATTCTCAAAGATACATTGGGTTGGGTTAATCTGATGTTTATAACCAGTAGGATCTAGGACTTCCCATTTGTTAATACTTCCGGAGTTTGTTGCCGATTTCCCCATGAATTTGCCGATGATATAAAGCAGATTGTACTGATATAGTGTTGTCCCTTCTAGTCTGTATCCTGGATAGATGCCCTCTTCTAGTGGTTCAAACACAGCCAGTTGATTTTCCACAATCTCGGATCTCCGAATCATCTCATTTAACTTCAAACTGCATACATGTAGGGCCAGTCTCGCACGAGATACTTGATCTCTAAAGGGAGAGAAATTTCTGGGACTAATCTCTCGAATCTTAATATCAGTTCCACATGGGTGCAGAGTCTGCGATGCTAATGTAAAGAGATCAGTGTCTAAGGGATCAAGTAACACGCTATTGAAGTTTGGGCTAACAACTGATTGAAGTCCGCAATATCTCGGGCCTAGACATAAATCCTCCCACAAGATGTATTCGAAGAGATCAGATGAGACCATTCGGACAGATCCTTGATATCTCACTGCCATTGTTGACTCGAGGAATCCGTCATGCAGACTGGAGCATCCAACAGTTTCTATGTCAGCCAAGAACCAGTGAGTCTTCCCATCCTTTGAGACACAGTGACTGTCTTGACACACTGAGTTATGGAAGATATCAGATGTGACTCCATTGCTTGTTGTAGAGAATGGAAGAACGGCTTGATTTACAACTGTGAATTTCTCTGTCTTGATAGCCGACTCTGACCAAAATGCACACTCAGGTGTAGACACTATAGATCCACCTGTATGTCCATGACTGAATTTAGCAACTGCTTCCGAGCATGTTTCCCTGGTCACTGGCTTTTTTGAGTAAGCGGAGGAGAAGTGATAAGTTGTCCATCCAGATTTGCAATTAATGACAGTGGCAACAGATGAGCAAAAGTAACCGGATCGTGTAGTCAGTTCTTGAAACGGGAGCTTGATTTGGTGTCTTGTTTTATCGCTAATGGTCCGTTTTACTAAAGCATCACATGACAAGTCTTGGAGTTTGACTTCCTTCCTCTCTCCTATAATGTTGACAGGCAACAGAGACATTGTTGACTCCTTGTCCCCTGTGACAACCCCCAGCGATGTTGTCATTTCTAAAAAGATTAAGAGTAAGAGAATCATTCTAGTTGAGTGTCTTGTAACTGGTCACCACAAGGCCCCGGAGGATGTTGCGGCACATCACTAGTGCCTCAGGGAGGTGCGCGGGGGCGGCGGTCCGCCGCCATCTCATTCTTCCAAGGAACGCGGCAAGGAGCGCTCGCGCATTTTGACAGTACCTTCATATACCCGGCCGCGGCTTTTATTGTGGAATTTTGATTATAATCTAGTTTAATTTGGAGTCAGATCTTTTAATCATCCATTCCCGAAAGGAACATTGGTGACCACGACGTGATTACACTGGAAGGAAGCAATTCACCGTGTTGAAACCAGTCTAGCGTGCACCACACAGTGACGACACTTTGAACTTCTGCCACTACCGTTCATCGCCGTTCGAAAGTTCTGGAACATCGGAAGTGCCTATTACAAATTTAAGTGCTTATTAAATTTGAGAGTGGATGAAATACTTAGCGGTATATCCAGCTTGAAGCCAGCCGGTCAGTTGACGTCGATGCCGCAGCTACAGCTTAGCAAGGAAAGTGCTCAGTCATCACCCACTCATATCCTTTTTTAATTTTTCATTCTTTCCAGTGTCTTTTTCCGTCACATTTGCCTGAATAGCATTGCCATTCTTCTTTTGTGTTTATTGCAACTGTTTATGCTTAGCCGCGCAGCCCTTTGTTTACTATAACCGTTTATAATACGACATAATAAGCGGTTGTAACGCTGCCAAATAAGCTTTACTGCACATTTAGCTATATACTTCTTTTGTCTAGTTTCCTTGGAGTGAAAATTATTTTAAATTCACTTTCTATTAAAAGTGCAAGTCATCTTTCAACTTCTATTGTAGATACTAAACATTAATATTGCATTGTTTCTATAGTGCACACACATATCGATTTCGGTACAATAACGATTGCTATATTGTCGTGCATTCCAGTGGTTGCTACGCCGCGCTGCTCTGCCGCTAGCTATTGTTCTGCGCCGGCCGGTACAAGCGAGTACACATCTACCTACATTGGGGCGTAAGCTGGCTAAATTTACGTATCGTTTTTTTTTGTTTTATTTTTATTTGTGGTTCAGTTACTGCATTTTGTGTTTTAGCAAACAATGTCTAAAACAAGTGAAAGGGCTCCTAAATCGCCCTTAGAAGGTACTATAAAGTTGAATATTCCACAAACAAATATAGGTAACATTTCGTTATTTTGCATCCCCTTCCCTTTCGGTCAGTGATTGCAAATGGACCATCAAAATCGACAGCTGCACTAGCGAAAGGAAAACCGGGATTAACACGCTGTTCAGGTAATGAACCCATAATGGGACTTTTTTTTTTTTTTTTTTTTTTTTTTTTTTTTTTCATGAGTTAAGAGTCAAACCATGTTATCATCGGTTTGTTTGAGCTTTGGATGGTTGGAGTAGGATTAACTGTGTGAGGTATAATCACGGCTTGCCTGGTTATCAAATTGGGATTTACTCTCCTTTGAATTGTGCTTCTGTCAATTGTGTCATCACTATAGATGGAACCTTGCGTTGATCTGGCCCAATGTACTGTGTATGGGGTTTCCCGGTCTTTTCTAGTTCTTTTACACAAGTAGATGGATAATCCAGTGACCAAAATGAGTATCACCAGAAATGTCCCAGCACCGAATGCGATCCATGTGTTTTGACCTGTCATCCAATCATTGGAATTGGACGGAACTTCATCGGAAGAATTCCCACCTGCCTTTCCGGAGTCACTGAACTTAATGTCCACATGGACTCGAACAAACGAACCGTCTGATCGAAATGAGTTTATGTATGTTGGTTTGTACATCATTGATCCCTTAATTTTGATTCCATTAAACCAATCGCATATCGAATCAGATATTGATTTCGCCGGGTCATTCTCAAAGATACATTGGGTTGGGTTAATCTGATGTTTATAACCAGTAGGATCTAGGACTTCCCATTTGTTAATACTTCCGGAGTTTGTTGCCGATTTCCCCATGAATTTGCCGATGATATAAAGCAGATTGTACTGATATAGTGTTGTCCCTTCTAGTCTGTATCCTGGATAGATGCCCTCTTCTAGTGGTTCAAACACAGCCAGTTGATTTTCCACAATCTCGGATCTCCGAATCATCTCATTTAACTTCAAACTGCATACATGTAGGGCCAGTCTCGCACGAGATACTTGATCTCTAAAGGGAGAGAAATTTCTGGGACTAATCTCTCGAATCTTAATATCAGTTCCACATGGGTGCAGAGTCTGCGATGCTAATGTAAAGAGATCAGTGTCTAAGGGATCAAGTAACACGCTATTGAAGTTTGGGCTAACAACTGATTGAAGTCCGCAATATCTCGGGCCTAGACATAAATCCTCCCACAAGATGTATTCGAAGAGATCAGATGAGACCATTCGGACAGATCCTTGATATCTCACTGCCATTGTTGACTCGAGGAATCCGTCATGCAGACTGGAGCATCCAACAGTTTCTATGTCAGCCAAGAACCAGTGAGTCTTCCCATCCTTTGAGACACAGTGACTGTCTTGACACACTGAGTTATGGAAGATATCAGATGTGACTCCATTGCTTGTTGTAGAGAATGGAAGAACGGCTTGATTTACAACTGTGAATTTCTCTGTCTTGATAGCCGACTCTGACCAAAATGCACACTCAGGTGTAGACACTATAGATCCACCTGTATGTCCATGACTGAATTTAGCAACTGCTTCCGAGCATGTTTCCCTGGTCACTGGCTTTTTTGAGTAAGCGGAGGAGAAGTGATAAGTTGTCCATCCAGATTTGCAATTAATGACAGTGGCAACAGATGAGCAAAAGTAACCGGATCGTGTAGTCAGTTCTTGAAACGGGAGCTTGATTTGGTGTCTTGTTTTATCGCTAATGGTCCGTTTTACTAAAGCATCACATGACAAGTCTTGGAGTTTGACTTCCTTCCTCTCTCCTATAATGTTGACAGGCAACAGAGACATTGTTGACTCCTTGTCCCCTGTGACAACCCCCAGCGATGTTGTCATTTCTAAAAAGATTAAGAGTAAGAGAATCATTCTAGTTGAGTGTCTTGTAACTGGTCACCACAAGGCCCCGGAGGATGTTGCGGCACATCACTAGTGCCTCAGGGAGGTGCGCGGGGGCGGCGGTCCGCCGCCATCTCATTCTTCCAAGGAACGCGGCAAGGAGCGCTCGCGCATTTTGACAGTACCTTCATATACCCGGCCGCGGCTTTTATTGTGGAATTTTGATTATAATCTAGTTTAATTTGGAGTCAGATCTTTTAATCATCCATTCCCGAAAGGAACATTGGTGACCACGACGTGATTACACTGGAAGGAAGCAATTCACCGTGTTGAAACCAGTCTAGCGTGCACCACACAGTGACGACACTTTGAACTTCTGCCACTACCGTTCATCGCCGTTCGAAAGTTCTGGAACATCGGAAGTGCCTATTACAAATTTAAGTGCTTATTAAATTTGAGAGTGGATGAAATACTTAGCGGTATATCCAGCTTGAAGCCAGCCGGTCAGTTGACGTCGATGCCGCAGCTACAGCTTAGCAAGGAAAGTGCTCAGTCATCACCCACTCATATCCTTTTTTAATTTTTCATTCTTTCCAGTGTCTTTTTCCGTCACATTTGCCTGAATAGCATTGCCATTCTTCTTTTGTGTTTATTGCAACTGTTTATGCTTAGCCGCGCAGCCCTTTGTTTACTATAACCGTTTATAATACGACATAATAAGCGGTTGTAACGCTGCCAAATAAGCTTTACTGCACATTTAGCTATATACTTCTTTTGTCTAGTTTCCTTGGAGTGCAAATTATTTTAAATTCACTTTCTATTAAAAGTGCAAGTCATCTTTCAACTTCTATTGTAGATACTAAATATTAATATTGCATTGTTTCTATAGTGCACACACATATCGATTTCGGTACAATAACGATTGCTATATTGTCGTGCATTCCAGTGGTTGCTACGCCGCGCTGCTCTGCCGCTAGCTATTGTTCTGCGCCGGCCGGTACAAGCGAGTACACATCTACCTACATTGGGGCGTAAGCTGGCTAAATTTACGTATCGTTTTTTTTTGTTTTATTTTTATTTGTGGTTCAGTTACTGCATTTTGTGTTTTAGCAAACAATGTCTAAAACAAGTGAAAGGGCTCCTAAATCGCCCTTAGAAGGTACTATAAAGTTGAATATTCCACAAACAAATATAGGTAACATTTCGTTATTTTGCATCCCCTTCCCTTTCGGTCAGTGATTGCAAATGGACCATCAAAATCGACAGCTGCACTAGCGAAAGGAAAACCGGGATTAACACGCTGTTCAGGTAATGAACCCATAATGGGACTTTTTTTTTTTTTTTTTTTTTTTTTTTTCATGAGTTAAGAGTCAAACCATGTTATCATCGGTTTGTTTGAGCTTTGGATGGTTGGAGTAGGATTAACTGTGTGAGGTATAATCACGGCTTGCCTGGTTATCAAATTGGGATTTACTCTCCTTTGAATTGTGCTTCTGTCAATTGTGTCATCACTATAGATGGAACCTTGCGTTGATCTGGCCCAATGTACTGTGTATGGGGTTTCCCGGTCTTTTCTAGTTCTTTTACACAAGTAGATGGATAATCCAGTGACCAAAATGAGTATCACCAGAAATGTCCCAGCACCGAATGCGATCCATGTGTTTTGACCTGTCATCCAATCATTGGAATTGGACGGAACTTCATCGGAAGAATTCCCACCTGCCTTTCCGGAGTCACTGAACTTAATGTCCACATGGACTCGAACAAACGAACCGTCTGATCGAAATGAGTTTATGTATGTTGGTTTGTACATCATTGATCCCTTAATTTTGATTCCATTAAACCAATCGCATATCGAATCAGATATTGATTTCGCCGGGTCATTCTCAAAGATACATTGGGTTGGGTTAATCTGATGTTTATAACCAGTAGGATCTAGGACTTCCCATTTGTTAATACTTCCGGAGTTTGTTGCCGATTTCCCCATGAATTTGCCGATGATATAAAGCAGATTGTACTGATATAGTGTTGTCCCTTCTAGTCTGTATCCTGGATAGATGCCCTCTTCTAGTGGTTCAAACACAGCCAGTTGATTTTCCACAATCTCGGATCTCCGAATCATCTCATTTAACTTCAAACTGCATACATGTAGGGCCAGTCTCGCACGAGATACTTGATCTCTAAAGGGAGAGAAATTTCTGGGACTAATCTCTCGAATCTTAATATCAGTTCCACATGGGTGCAGAGTCTGCGATGCTAATGTAAAGAGATCAGTGTCTAAGGGATCAAGTAACACGCTATTGAAGTTTGGGCTAACAACTGATTGAAGTCCGCAATATCTCGGGCCTAGACATAAATCCTCCCACAAGATGTATTCGAAGAGATCAGATGAGACCATTCGGACAGATCCTTGATATCTCACTGCCATTGTTGACTCGAGGAATCCGTCATGCAGACTGGAGCATCCAACAGTTTCTATGTCAGCCAAGAACCAGTGAGTCTTCCCATCCTTTGAGACACAGTGACTGTCTTGACACACTGAGTTATGGAAGATATCAGATGTGACTCCATTGCTTGTTGTAGAGAATGGAAGAACGGCTTGATTTACAACTGTGAATTTCTCTGTCTTGATAGCCGACTCTGACCAAAATGCACACTCAGGTGTAGACACTATAGATCCACCTGTATGTCCATGACTGAATTTAGCAACTGCTTCCGAGCATGTTTCCCTGGTCACTGGCTTTTTTGAGTAAGCGGAGGAGAAGTGATAAGTTGTCCATCCAGATTTGCAATTAATGACAGTGGCAACAGATGAGCAAAAGTAACCGGATCGTGTAGTCAGTTCTTGAAACGGGAGCTTGATTTGGTGTCTTGTTTTATCGCTAATGGTCCGTTTTACTAAAGCATCACATGACAAGTCTTGGAGTTTGACTTCCTTCCTCTCTCCTATAATGTTGACAGGCAACAGAGACATTGTTGACTCCTTGTCCCCTGTGACAACCCCCAGCGATGTTGTCATTTCTAAAAAGATTAAGAGTAAGAGAATCATTCTAGTTGAGTGTCTTGTAACTGGTCACCACAAGGCCCCGGAGGATGTTGCGGCACATCACTAGTGCCTCAGGGAGGTGCGCGGGGGCGGCGGTCCGCCGCCATCTCATTCTTCCAAGGAACGCGGCAAGGAGCGCTCGCGCATTTTGACAGTACCTTCATATACCCGGCCGCGGCTTTTATTGTGGAATTTTGATTATAATCTAGTTTAATTTGGAGTCAGATCTTTTAATCATCCATTCCCGAAAGGAACATTGGTGACCACGACGTGATTACACTGGAAGGAAGCAATTCACCGTGTTGAAACCAGTCTAGCGTGCACCACACAGTGACGACACTTTGAACTTCTGCCACTACCGTTCATCGCCGTTCGAAAGTTCTGGAACATCGGAAGTGCCTATTACAAATTTAAGTGCTTATTAAATTTGAGAGTGGATGAAATACTTAGCGGTATATCCAGCTTGAAGCCAGCCGGTCAGTTGACGTTGATGCCGCAGCTACAGCTTAGCAAGGAAAGTGCTCAGTCATCACCCACTCATATCCTTTTTTAATTTTTCATTCTTTCCAGTGTCTTTTTCCGTCACATTTGCCTGAATAGCATTGCCATTCTTCTTTTGTGTTTATTGCAACTGTTTATGCTTAGCCGCGCAGCCCTTTGTTTACTATAACCGTTTATAATACGACATAATAAGCGGTTGTAACGCTGCCAAATAAGCTTTACTGCACATTTAGCTATATACTTCTTTTGTCTAGTTTCCTTGGAGTGCAAATTATTTTAAATTCACTTTCTATTAAAAGTGCAAGTCATCTTTCAACTTCTATTGTAGATACTAAATATTAATATTGCATTGTTTCTATAGTGCACACACATATCGATTTCGGTACAATAACGATTGCTATATTGTCGTGCATTCCAGTGGTTGCTACGCCGCGCTGCTCTGCCGCTAGCTATTGTTCTGCGCCGGCCGGTACAAGCGAGTACACATCTACCTACATTGGGGCGTAAGCTGGCTAAATTTACGTATCGTTTTTTTTTGTTTTATTTTTATTTGTGGTTCAGTTACTGCATTTTGTGTTTTAGCAAACAATGTCTAAAACAAGTGAAAGGGCTCCTAAATCGCCCTTAGAAGGTACTATAAAGTTGAATATTCCACAAACAAATATAGGTAACATTTCGTTATTTTGCATCCCCTTCCCTTTCGGTCAGTGATTGCAAATGGACCATCAAAATCGACAGCTGCACTAGCGAAAGGAAAACCGGGATTAACACGCTGTTCAGGTAATGAACCCATAATGGGACTTTTTTTTTTTTTTTTTTTTTTTTTTTTTTTTTCATGAGTTAAGAGTCAAACCATGTTATCATCGGTTTGTTTGAGCTTTGGATGGTTGGAGTAGGATTAACTGTGTGAGGTATAATCACGGCTTGCCTGGTTATCAAATTGGGATTTACTCTCCTTTGAATTGTGCTTCTGTCAATTGTGTCATCACTATAGATGGAACCTTGCGTTGATCTGGCCCAATGTACTGTGTATGGGGTTTCCCGGTCTTTTCTAGTTCTTTTACACAAGTAGATGGATAATCCAGTGACCAAAATGAGTATCACCAGAAATGTCCCAGCACCGAATGCGATCCATGTGTTTTGACCTGTCATCCAATCATTGGAATTGGACGGAACTTCATCGGAAGAATTCCCACCTGCCTTTCCGGAGTCACTGAACTTAATGTCCACATGGACTCGAACAAACGAACCGTCTGATCGAAATGAGTTTATGTATGTTGGTTTGTACATCATTGATCCCTTAATTTTGATTCCATTAAACCAATCGCATATCGAATCAGATATTGATTTCGCCGGGTCATTCTCAAAGATACATTGGGTTGGGTTAATCTGATGTTTATAACCAGTAGGATCTAGGACTTCCCATTTGTTAATACTTCCGGAGTTTGTTGCCGATTTCCCCATGAATTTGCCGATGATATAAAGCAGATTGTACTGATATAGTGTTGTCCCTTCTAGTCTGTATCCTGGATAGATGCCCTCTTCTAGTGGTTCAAACACAGCCAGTTGATTTTCCACAATCTCGGATCTCCGAATCATCTCATTTAACTTCAAACTGCATACATGTAGGGCCAGTCTCGCACGAGATACTTGATCTCTAAAGGGAGAGAAATTTCTGGGACTAATCTCTCGAATCTTAATATCAGTTCCACATGGGTGCAGAGTCTGCGATGCTAATGTAAAGAGATCAGTGTCTAAGGGATCAAGTAACACGCTATTGAAGTTTGGGCTAACAACTGATTGAAGTCCGCAATATCTCGGGCCTAGACATAAATCCTCCCACAAGATGTATTCGAAGAGATCAGATGAGACCATTCGGACAGATCCTTGATATCTCACTGCCATTGTTGACTCGAGGAATCCGTCATGCAGACTGGAGCATCCAACAGTTTCTATGTCAGCCAAGAACCAGTGAGTCTTCCCATCCTTTGAGACACAGTGACTGTCTTGACACACTGAGTTATGGAAGATATCAGATGTGACTCCATTGCTTGTTGTAGAGAATGGAAGAACGGCTTGATTTACAACTGTGAATTTCTCTGTCTTGATAGCCGACTCTGACCAAAATGCACACTCAGGTGTAGACACTATAGATCCACCTGTATGTCCATGACTGAATTTAGCAACTGCTTCCGAGCATGTTTCCCTGGTCACTGGCTTTTTTGAGTAAGCGGAGGAGAAGTGATAAGTTGTCCATCCAGATTTGCAATTAATGACAGTGGCAACAGATGAGCAAAAGTAACCGGATCGTGTAGTCAGTTCTTGAAACGGGAGCTTGATTTGGTGTCTTGTTTTATCGCTAATGGTCCGTTTTACTAAAGCATCACATGACAAGTCTTGGAGTTTGACTTCCTTCCTCTCTCCTATAATGTTGACAGGCAACAGAGACATTGTTGACTCCTTGTCCCCTGTGACAACCCCCAGCGATGTTGTCATTTCTAAAAAGATTAAGAGTAAGAGAATCATTCTAGTTGAGTGTCTTGTAACTGGTCACCACAAGGCCCCGGAGGATGTTGCGGCACATCACTAGTGCCTCAGGGAGGTGCGCGGGGGCGGCGGTCCGCCGCCATCTCATTCTTCCAAGGAACGCGGCAAGGAGCGCTCGCGCATTTTGACAGTACCTTCATATACCCGGCCGCGGCTTTTATTGTGGAATTTTGATTATAATCTAGTTTAATTTGGAGTCAGATCTTTTAATCATCCATTCCCGAAAGGAACATTGGTGACCACGACGTGATTACACTGGAAGGAAGCAATTCACCGTGTTGAAACCAGTCTAGCGTGCACCACACAGTGACGACACTTTGAACTTCTGCCACTACCGTTCATCGCCGTTCGAAAGTTCTGGAACATCGGAAGTGCCTATTACAAATTTAAGTGCTTATTAAATTTGAGAGTGGATGAAATACTTAGCGGTATATCCAGCTTGAAGCCAGCCGGTCAGTTGACGTCGATGCCGCAGCTACAGCTTAGCAAGGAAAGTGCTCAGTCATCACCCACTCATATCCTTTTTTAATTTTTCATTCTTTCCAGTGTCTTTTTCCGTCACATTTGCCTGAATAGCATTGCCATTCTTCTTTTGTGTTTATTGCAACTGTTTATGCTTAGCCGCGCAGCCCTTTGTTTACTATAACCGTTTATAATACGACATAATAAGCGGTTGTAACGCTGCCAAATAAGCTTTACTGCACATTTAGCTATATACTTCTTTTGTCTAGTTTCCTTGGAGTGCAAATTATTTTAAATTCACTTTCTATTAAAAGTGCAAGTCATCTTTCAACTTCTATTGTAGATACTAAATATTAATATTGCATTGTTTCTATAGTGCACACACATATCGATTTCGGTACAATAACGATTGCTATATTGTCGTGCATTCCAGTGGTTGCTACGCCGCGCTGCTCTGCCGCTAGCTATTGTTCTGCGCCGGCCGGTACAAGCGAGTACACATCTACCTACATTGGGGCGTAAGCTGGCTAAATTTACGTATCGTTTTTTTTTGTTTTATTTTTATTTGTGGTTCAGTTACTGCATTTTGTGTTTTAGCAAACAATGTCTAAAACAAGTGAAAGGGCTCCTAAATCGCCCTTAGAAGGTACTATAAAGTTGAATATTCCACAAACAAATATAGGTAACATTTCGTTATTTTGCATCCCCTTCCCTTTCGGTCAGTGATTGCAAATGGACCATCAAAATCGACAGCTGCACTAGCGAAAGGAAAACCGGGATTAACACGCTGTTCAGGTAATGAACCCATAATGGGACTTTTTTTTTTTTTTTTTTTTTTTTTTTTCATGAGTTAAGAGTCAAACCATGTTATCATCGGTTTGTTTGAGCTTTGGATGGTTGGAGTAGGATTAACTGTGTGAGGTATAATCACGGCTTGCCTGGTTATCAAATTGGGATTTACTCTCCTTTGAATTGTGCTTCTGTCAATTGTGTCATCACTATAGATGGAACCTTGCGTTGATCTGGCCCAATGTACTGTGTATGGGGTTTCCCGGTCTTTTCTAGTTCTTTTACACAAGTAGATGGATAATCCAGTGACCAAAATGAGTATCACCAGAAATGTCCCAGCACCGAATGCGATCCATGTGTTTTGACCTGTCATCCAATCATTGGAATTGGACGGAACTTCATCGGAAGAATTCCCACCTGCCTTTCCGGAGTCACTGAACTTAATGTCCACATGGACTCGAACAAACGAACCGTCTGATCGAAATGAGTTTATGTATGTTGGTTTGTACATCATTGATCCCTTAATTTTGATTCCATTAAACCAATCGCATATCGAATCAGATATTGATTTCGCCGGGTCATTCTCAAAGATACATTGGGTTGGGTTAATCTGATGTTTATAACCAGTAGGATCTAGGACTTCCCATTTGTTAATACTTCCGGAGTTTGTTGCCGATTTCCCCATGAATTTGCCGATGATATAAAGCAGATTGTACTGATATAGTGTTGTCCCTTCTAGTCTGTATCCTGGATAGATGCCCTCTTCTAGTGGTTCAAACACAGCCAGTTGATTTTCCACAATCTCGGATCTCCGAATCATCTCATTTAACTTCAAACTGCATACATGTAGGGCCAGTCTCGCACGAGATACTTGATCTCTAAAGGGAGAGAAATTTCTGGGACTAATCTCTCGAATCTTAATATCAGTTCCACATGGGTGCAGAGTCTGCGATGCTAATGTAAAGAGATCAGTGTCTAAGGGATCAAGTAACACGCTATTGAAGTTTGGGCTAACAACTGATTGAAGTCCGCAATATCTCGGGCCTAGACATAAATCCTCCCACAAGATGTATTCGAAGAGATCAGATGAGACCATTCGGACAGATCCTTGATATCTCACTGCCATTGTTGACTCGAGGAATCCGTCATGCAGACTGGAGCATCCAACAGTTTCTATGTCAGCCAAGAACCAGTGAGTCTTCCCATCCTTTGAGACACAGTGACTGTCTTGACACACTGAGTTATGGAAGATATCAGATGTGACTCCATTGCTTGTTGTAGAGAATGGAAGAACGGCTTGATTTACAACTGTGAATTTCTCTGTCTTGATAGCCGACTCTGACCAAAATGCACACTCAGGTGTAGACACTATAGATCCACCTGTATGTCCATGACTGAATTTAGCAACTGCTTCCGAGCATGTTTCCCTGGTCACTGGCTTTTTTGAGTAAGCGGAGGAGAAGTGATAAGTTGTCCATCCAGATTTGCAATTAATGACAGTGGCAACAGATGAGCAAAAGTAACCGGATCGTGTAGTCAGTTCTTGAAACGGGAGCTTGATTTGGTGTCTTGTTTTATCGCTAATGGTCCGTTTTACTAAAGCATCACATGACAAGTCTTGGAGTTTGACTTCCTTCCTCTCTCCTATAATGTTGACAGGCAACAGAGACATTGTTGACTCCTTGTCCCCTGTGACAACCCCCAGCGATGTTGTCATTTCTAAAAAGATTAAGAGTAAGAGAATCATTCTAGTTGAGTGTCTTGTAACTGGTCACCACAAGGCCCCGGAGGATGTTGCGGCACATCACTAGTGCCTCAGGGAGGTGCGCGGGGGCGGCGGTCCGCCGCCATCTCATTCTTCCAAGGAACGCGGCAAGGAGCGCTCGCGCATTTTGACAGTACCTTCATATACCCGGCCGCGGCTTTTATTGTGGAATTTTGATTATAATCTAGTTTAATTTGGAGTCAGATCTTTTAATCATCCATTCCCGAAAGGAACATTGGTGACCACGACGTGATTACACTGGAAGGAAGCAATTCACCGTGTTGAAACCAGTCTAGCGTGCACCACACAGTGACGACACTTTGAACTTCTGCCACTACCGTTCATCGCCGTTCGAAAGTTCTGGAACATCGGAAGTGCCTATTACAAATTTAAGTGCTTATTAAATTTGAGAGTGGATGAAATACTTAGCGGTATATCCAGCTTGAAGCCAGCCGGTCAGTTGACGTTGATGCCGCAGCTACAGCTTAGCAAGGAAAGTGCTCAGTCATCACCCACTCATATCCTTTTTTAATTTTTCATTCTTTCCAGTGTCTTTTTCCGTCACATTTGCCTGAATAGCATTGCCATTCTTCTTTTGTGTTTATTGCAACTGTTTATGCTTAGCCGCGCAGCCCTTTGTTTACTATAACCGTTTATAATACGACATAATAAGCGGTTGTAACGCTGCCAAATAAGCTTTACTGCACATTTAGCTATATACTTCTTTTGTCTAGTTTCCTTGGAGTGCAAATTATTTTAAATTCACTTTCTATTAAAAGTGCAAGTCATCTTTCAACTTCTATTGTAGATACTAAATATTAATATTGCATTGTTTCTATAGTGCACACACATATCGATTTCGGTACAATAACGATTGCTATATTGTCGTGCATTCCAGTGGTTGCTACGCCGCGCTGCTCTGCCGCTAGCTATTGTTCTGCGCCGGCCGGTACAAGCGAGTACACATCTACCTACATTGGGGCGTAAGCTGGCTAAATTTACGTATCGTTTTTTTTTGTTTTATTTTTATTTGTGGTTCAGTTACTGCATTTTGTGTTTTAGCAAACAATGTCTAAAACAAGTGAAAGGGCTCCTAAATCGCCCTTAGAAGGTACTATAAAGTTGAATATTCCACAAACAAATATAGGTAACATTTCGTTATTTTGCATCCCCTTCCCTTTCGGTCAGTGATTGCAAATGGACCATCAAAATCGACAGCTGCACTAGCGAAAGGAAAACCGGGATTAACACGCTGTTCAGGTAATGAACCCATAATGGGACTTTTTTTTTTTTTTTTTTTTTTTTTTTTTTTTTCATGAGTTAAGAGTCAAACCATGTTATCATCGGTTTGTTTGAGCTTTGGATGGTTGGAGTAGGATTAACTGTGTGAGGTATAATCACGGCTTGCCTGGTTATCAAATTGGGATTTACTCTCCTTTGAATTGTGCTTCTGTCAATTGTGTCATCACTATAGATGGAACCTTGCGTTGATCTGGCCCAATGTACTGTGTATGGGGTTTCCCGGTCTTTTCTAGTTCTTTTACACAAGTAGATGGATAATCCAGTGACCAAAATGAGTATCACCAGAAATGTCCCAGCACCGAATGCGATCCATGTGTTTTGACCTGTCATCCAATCATTGGAATTGGACGGAACTTCATCGGAAGAATTCCCACCTGCCTTTCCGGAGTCACTGAACTTAATGTCCACATGGACTCGAACAAACGAACCGTCTGATCGAAATGAGTTTATGTATGTTGGTTTGTACATCATTGATCCCTTAATTTTGATTCCATTAAACCAATCGCATATCGAATCAGATATTGATTTCGCCGGGTCATTCTCAAAGATACATTGGGTTGGGTTAATCTGATGTTTATAACCAGTAGGATCTAGGACTTCCCATTTGTTAATACTTCCGGAGTTTGTTGCCGATTTCCCCATGAATTTGCCGATGATATAAAGCAGATTGTACTGATATAGTGTTGTCCCTTCTAGTCTGTATCCTGGATAGATGCCCTCTTCTAGTGGTTCAAACACAGCCAGTTGATTTTCCACAATCTCGGATCTCCGAATCATCTCATTTAACTTCAAACTGCATACATGTAGGGCCAGTCTCGCACGAGATACTTGATCTCTAAAGGGAGAGAAATTTCTGGGACTAATCTCTCGAATCTTAATATCAGTTCCACATGGGTGCAGAGTCTGCGATGCTAATGTAAAGAGATCAGTGTCTAAGGGATCAAGTAACACGCTATTGAAGTTTGGGCTAACAACTGATTGAAGTCCGCAATATCTCGGGCCTAGACATAAATCCTCCCACAAGATGTATTCGAAGAGATCAGATGAGACCATTCGGACAGATCCTTGATATCTCACTGCCATTGTTGACTCGAGGAATCCGTCATGCAGACTGGAGCATCCAACAGTTTCTATGTCAGCCAAGAACCAGTGAGTCTTCCCATCCTTTGAGACACAGTGACTGTCTTGACACACTGAGTTATGGAAGATATCAGATGTGACTCCATTGCTTGTTGTAGAGAATGGAAGAACGGCTTGATTTACAACTGTGAATTTCTCTGTCTTGATAGCCGACTCTGACCAAAATGCACACTCAGGTGTAGACACTATAGATCCACCTGTATGTCCATGACTGAATTTAGCAACTGCTTCCGAGCATGTTTCCCTGGTCACTGGCTTTTTTGAGTAAGCGGAGGAGAAGTGATAAGTTGTCCATCCAGATTTGCAATTAATGACAGTGGCAACAGATGAGCAAAAGTAACCGGATCGTGTAGTCAGTTCTTGAAACGGGAGCTTGATTTGGTGTCTTGTTTTATCGCTAATGGTCCGTTTTACTAAAGCATCACATGACAAGTCTTGGAGTTTGACTTCCTTCCTCTCTCCTATAATGTTGACAGGCAACAGAGACATTGTTGACTCCTTGTCCCCTGTGACAACCCCCAGCGATGTTGTCATTTCTAAAAAGATTAAGAGTAAGAGAATCATTCTAGTTGAGTGTCTTGTAACTGGTCACCACAAGGCCCCGGAGGATGTTGCGGCACATCACTAGTGCCTCAGGGAGGTGCGCGGGGGCGGCGGTCCGCCGCCATCTCATTCTTCCAAGGAACGCGGCAAGGAGCGCTCGCGCATTTTGACAGTACCTTCATATACCCGGCCGCGGCTTTTATTGTGGAATTTTGATTATAATCTAGTTTAATTTGGAGTCAGATCTTTTAATCATCCATTCCCGAAAGGAACATTGGTGACCACGACGTGATTACACTGGAAGGAAGCAATTCACCGTGTTGAAACCAGTCTAGCGTGCACCACACAGTGACGACACTTTGAACTTCTGCCACTACCGTTCATCGCCGTTCGAAAGTTCTGGAACATCGGAAGTGCCTATTACAAATTTAAGTGCTTATTAAATTTGAGAGTGGATGAAATACTTAGCGGTATATCCAGCTTGAAGCCAGCCGGTCAGTTGACGTCGATGCCGCAGCTACAGCTTAGCAAGGAAAGTGCTCAGTCATCACCCACTCATATCCTTTTTTAATTTTTCATTCTTTCCAGTGTCTTTTTCCGTCACATTTGCCTGAATAGCATTGCCATTCTTCTTTTGTGTTTATTGCAACTGTTTATGCTTAGCCGCGCAGCCCTTTGTTTACTATAACCGTTTATAATACGACATAATAAGCGGTTGTAACGCTGCCAAATAAGCTTTACTGCACATTTAGCTATATACTTCTTTTGTCTAGTTTCCTTGGAGTGCAAATTATTTTAAATTCACTTTCTATTAAAAGTGCAAGTCATCTTTCAACTTCTATTGTAGATACTAAATATTAATATTGCATTGTTTCTATAGTGCACACACATATCGATTTCGGTACAATAACGATTGCTATATTGTCGTGCATTCCAGTGGTTGCTACGCCGCGCTGCTCTGCCGCTAGCTATTGTTCTGCGCCGGCCGGTACAAGCGAGTACACATCTACCTACATTGGGGCGTAAGCTGGCTAAATTTACGTATCGTTTTTTTTTGTTTTATTTTTATTTGTGGTTCAGTTACTGCATTTTGTGTTTTAGCAAACAATGTCTAAAACAAGTGAAAGGGCTCCTAAATCGCCCTTAGAAGGTACTATAAAGTTGAATATTCCACAAACAAATATAGGTAACATTTCGTTATTTTGCATCCCCTTCCCTTTCGGTCAGTGATTGCAAATGGACCATCAAAATCGACAGCTGCACTAGCGAAAGGAAAACCGGGATTAACACGCTGTTCAGGTAATGAACCCATAATGGGACTTTTTTTTTTTTTTTTTTTTTTTTTTTTTTTTTTTTTTTTTTTCATGAGTTAAGAGTCAAACCATGTTATCATCGGTTTGTTTGAGCTTTGGATGGTTGGAGTAGGATTAACTGTGTGAGGTATAATCACGGCTTGCCTGGTTATCAAATTGGGATTTACTCTCCTTTGAATTGTGCTTCTGTCAATTGTGTCATCACTATAGATGGAACCTTGCGTTGATCTGGCCCAATGTACTGTGTATGGGGTTTCCCGGTCTTTTCTAGTTCTTTTACACAAGTAGATGGATAATCCAGTGACCAAAATGAGTATCACCAGAAATGTCCCAGCACCGAATGCGATCCATGTGTTTTGACCTGTCATCCAATCATTGGAATTGGACGGAACTTCATCGGAAGAATTCCCACCTGCCTTTCCGGAGTCACTGAACTTAATGTCCACATGGACTCGAACAAACGAACCGTCTGATCGAAATGAGTTTATGTATGTTGGTTTGTACATCATTGATCCCTTAATTTTGATTCCATTAAACCAATCGCATATCGAATCAGATATTGATTTCGCCGGGTCATTCTCAAAGATACATTGGGTTGGGTTAATCTGATGTTTATAACCAGTAGGATCTAGGACTTCCCATTTGTTAATACTTCCGGAGTTTGTTGCCGATTTCCCCATGAATTTGCCGATGATATAAAGCAGATTGTACTGATATAGTGTTGTCCCTTCTAGTCTGTATCCTGGATAGATGCCCTCTTCTAGTGGTTCAAACACAGCCAGTTGATTTTCCACAATCTCGGATCTCCGAATCATCTCATTTAACTTCAAACTGCATACATGTAGGGCCAGTCTCGCACGAGATACTTGATCTCTAAAGGGAGAGAAATTTCTGGGACTAATCTCTCGAATCTTAATATCAGTTCCACATGGGTGCAGAGTCTGCGATGCTAATGTAAAGAGATCAGTGTCTAAGGGATCAAGTAACACGCTATTGAAGTTTGGGCTAACAACTGATTGAAGTCCGCAATATCTCGGGCCTAGACATAAAT
This sequence comes from Pandemis cinnamomeana, assembly GCA_932294345.1. Lineage (NCBI taxonomy): Eukaryota > Metazoa > Arthropoda > Insecta > Lepidoptera > Tortricidae > Pandemis > Pandemis cinnamomeana. Next base: position 7,341,060 of record OW028721.1, read on the forward strand.
CCTCCCACAAGATGTATTCGAAGAGATCAGATGAGACCATTCGGACAGATCCTTGATATCTCACTGCCATTGTTGACTCGAGGAATCCGTCATGCAGACTGGAGCATCCAACAGTTTCTATGTCAGCCAAGAACCAGTGAGTCTTCCCATCCTTTGAGACACAGTGACTGTCTTGACACACTGAGTTATGGAAGATATCAGATGTGACTCCATTGCTTGTTGTAGAGAATGGAAGAACGGCTTGATTTACAACTGTGAATTTCTCTGTCTTGATAGCCGACTCTGACCAAAATGCACACTCAGGTGTAGACACTATAGATCCACCTGTATGTCCATGACTGAATTTAGCAACTGCTTCCGAGCATGTTTCCCTGGTCACTGGCTTTTTTGAGTAAGCGGAGGAGAAGTGATAAGTTGTCCATCCAGATTTGCAATTAATGACAGTGGCAACAGATGAGCAAAAGTAACCGGATCGTGTAGTCAGTTCTTGAAACGGGAGCTTGATTTGGTGTCTTGTTTTATCGCTAATGGTCCGTTTTACTAAAGCATCACATGACAAGTCTTGGAGTTTGACTTCCTTCCTCTCTCCTATAATGTTGACAGGCAACAGAGACATTGTTGACTCCTTGTCCCCTGTGACAACCCCCAGCGATGTTGTCATTTCTAAAAAGATTAAGAGTAAGAGAATCATTCTAGTTGAGTGTCTTGTAACTGGTCACCACAAGGCCCCGGAGGATGTTGCGGCACATCACTAGTGCCTCAGGGAGGTGCGCGGGGGCGGCGGTCCGCCGCCATCTCATTCTTCCAAGGAACGCGGCAAGGAGCGCTCGCGCATTTTGACAGTACCTTCATATACCCGGCCGCGGCTTTTATTGTGGAATTTTGATTATAATCTAGTTTAATTTGGAGTCAGATCTTTTAATCATCCATTCCCGAAAGGAACATTGGTGACCACGACGTGATTACACTGGAAGGAAGCAATTCACCGTGTTGAAACCAGTCTAGCGTGCACCACACAGTGACGACACTTTGAACTTCTGCCACTACCGTTCATCGCCGTTCGAAAGTTCTGGAACATCGGAAGTGCCTATTACAAATTTAAGTGCTTATTAAATTTGAGAGTGGATGAAATACTTAGCGGTATATCCAGCTTGAAGCCAGCCGGTCAGTTGACGTTGATGCCGCAGCTACAGCTTAGCAAGGAAAGTGCTCAGTCATCACCCACTCATATCCTTTTTTAATTTTTCATTCTTTCCAGTGTCTTTTTCCGTCACATTTGCCTGAATAGCATTGCCATTCTTCTTTTGTGTTTATTGCAACTGTTTATGCTTAGCCGCGCAGCCCTTTGTTTACTATAACCGTTTATAATACGACATAATAAGCGGTTGTAACGCTGCCAAATAAGCTTTACTGCACATTTAGCTATATACTTCTTTTGTCTAGTTTCCTTGGAGTGCAAATTATTTTAAATTCACTTTCTATTAAAAGTGCAAGTCATCTTTCAACTTCTATTGTAGATACTAAATATTAATATTGCATTGTTTCTATAGTGCACACACATATCGATTTCGGTACAATAACGATTGCTATATTGTCGTGCATTCCAGTGGTTGCTACGCCGCGCTGCTCTGCCGCTAGCTATTGTTCTGCGCCGGCCGGTACAAGCGAGTACACATCTACCTACATTGGGGCGTAAGCTGGCTAAATTTACGTATCGTTTTTTTTTGTTTTATTTTTATTTGTGGTTCAGTTACTGCATTTTGTGTTTTAGCAAACAATGTCTAAAACAAGTGAAAGGGCTCCTAAATCGCCCTTAGAAGGTACTATAAAGTTGAATATTCCACAAACAAATATAGGTAACATTTCGTTATTTTGCATCCCCTTCCCTTTCGGTCAGTGATTGCAAATGGACCATCAAAATCGACAGCTGCACTAGCGAAAGGAAAACCGGGATTAACACGCTGTTCAGGTAATGAACCCATAATGGGACTTTTTTTTTTTTTTTTTTTTTTTTTTTTTTTTTTTTTTTTTTTTTTTTTTTTCATGAGTTAAGAGTCAAACCATGTTATCATCGGTTTGTTTGAGCTTTGGATGGTTGGAGTAGGATTAACTGTGTGAGGTATAATCACGGCTTGCCTGGTTATCAAATTGGGATTTACTCTCCTTTGAATTGTGCTTCTGTCAATTGTGTCATCACTATAGATGGAACCTTGCGTTGATCTGGCCCAATGTACTGTGTATGGGGTTTCCCGGTCTTTTCTAGTTCTTTTACACAAGTAGATGGATAATCCAGTGACCAAAATGAGTATCACCAGAAATGTCCCAGCACCGAATGCGATCCATGTGTTTTGACCTGTCATCCAGTCATTGGAATTGGACGGAACTTCATCGGAAGAATTCCCACCTGCCTTTCCGGAGTCACTGAACTTAATGTCCACATGGACTCGAACAAACGAACCGTCTGATCGAAATGAGTTTATGTATGTTGGTTTGTACATCATTGATCCCTTAATTTTGATTCCATTAAACCAATCGCATATCGAATCAGATATTGATTTCGCCGGGTCATTCTCAAAGATACATTGGGTTGGGTTAATCTGATGTTTATAACCAGTAGGATCTAGGACTTCCCATTTGTTAATACTTCCGGAGTTTGTTGCCGATTTCCCCATGAATTTGCCGATGATATAAAGCAGATTGTACTGATATAGTGTTGTCCCTTCTAGTCTGTATCCTGGATAGATGCCCTCTTCTAGTGGTTCAAACACAGCCAGTTGATTTTCCACAATCTCGGATCTCCGAATCATCTCATTTAACTTCAAACTGCATACATGTAGGGCCAGTCTCGCACGAGATACTTGATCTCTAAAGGGAGAGAAATTTCTGGGACTAATCTCTCGAATCTTAATATCAGTTCCACATGGGTGCAGAGTCTGCGATGCTAATGTAAAGAGATCAGTGTCTAAGGGATCAAGTAACACGCTATTGAAGACTTTTACAAATTTCTGAAAGGTCGTTCGGATGTTCTAGAAGCTATACATCAAAACAAACCCGAACGTCACAGCAATTTCAAAGGCGAATCGCACTCATCTTCATCTTTCCATAAAGCAGATAAGTCCCACATGAAATCTTTTGCAGTTTCAGCTTCGTCCTCTTCCGTGGCGTGCGTCTTATGCAACGGCAGCCATCGCCTGTACGACTGCGCCTCTTTCCTGGGCAAACCGGTTGACGAGCGAGTCGCTGAAGCGTTGCGGTTGAAACTGTGCCTCAACTGCCTGCGCAAAGGTCACTCTTCTCGTCAATGCAGGTTGGGTCCTTGTTCCTTCTGTAAAGAGCGACATAATTCTTTGTTGCACAAAGGGCATTCTCAGGCTGTAAGCGCATCCGAAACACAAGCGATCATGGCTGCCACAGAAACTGAGGTTGAGGGTGAACTCGATGACAATTTAATTAGTATGTCAATCACATCGAACAATAATGTGTTACTTTCAACTGCTTTAGTCGAAGTGTGTAATTCTAAATCAAATCAGTGCCTAACAATCCGAGCCTTGCTAGACAGCGGGAGTCAGACTTCTTTAATAACAAACAAGGTTACAGATGAATTAAATTTGACTCCTCAGCCAACCAGGGTCGATATTGTAGGTGTAGGCAACCAGCCACTTTCCAATGCTTTTCAACGTTGTGGTTTGAAATTGAGGTCAAGGCAAGATGATTTTGAAGTAGACATTTCATGTCTCGTGCTGCCTCAGATTTCAAGCAGTCTACCTAACAAAACATTTGATGCATCACTAATAAATTTGCCTAGTAATATTAAGCTAGCCGATCCTACTTTTAATCAAAGCGCGCCTATAGACATGCTCATAGGTGCAGATCTGTTTTGGAATCTCCTTGAATCTGATAGATTAATTCTTGGTCCGAACCAGCCCATCGCACTCAAGTCAAAATTAGGTTGGATTTTATCTGGCCCGTTTGCAGCGAAAAGCAAGTGTCACATAACCACTGTGCGATGTCATCATCTTTCTTTAAATTCGAACAATGAAACTGTGTCAAATGAGTCATTAAATAATGAGTTGGAAAAGTTTTGGGCATTGGAGCAAATTCCTCAGCAAAACAAAAGATTAACAACTGAGGAAATTGAGTGTGAAACCCATTTTACTAAACATACTTACCGTGATAGCGATGGGCGTTTTCACGTCAGGCTCCCGCTGATAGTGAAGCCGGATTGCTTAGGAAATTCATTTAATCAAGCAAAAAGGCAGTTTTTGTCACTTGAGAAAAGGATTGCACGAGATTCAACACTTAAAAAAATGTATTCAGAATTTATACAAGAATACGCGGAACTAGGCCATTTATCCAAATCTGAAACTTTAATTCCTGAACAATCTTACTTCATTCCTCATCACGCTGTCTTACGTCCTTCAAGTGAATCAACAAAGCTGCGTGTTGTTTTTAATGGGAGCGCAAAAACGACTTCTGGTTACTCCCTAAATGATTTGCAAAGTGCAGGTCCGTATATTCAAGATTCCCTATTTAATATATTACTTAGGTTTCGCCAATACACCTACGTACTATCAGGCGACGTCGAAAAAATGTACAGGATGGTACAAGTGCAAGACAGTGATCGCGACTTGCAAATGATATTGTGGCGTGATCACAATACTGAACCTATAAAGTCATTGAAACTCAACACCGTTACCTATGGTCTGACTAGCTCGAGCTACTTAAGTACGCGTTGTTTATGGCAGCTTGGTGAGGACTGTAGTGATAGTAAAATAAAAGCAATAATTCAAAACGATTTTGTAGTCGATGATTTACTAACCGGGAGCGACAATCAAAACGAGTTATTGTACATAAAAACGTCTGTAGAAAATGCACTTGGTTCCGGTTGTTTTAATTTACGAAAATACCGTTCTAACTTGCCTTCAGTTTTGGCTGATAATGAAAATGCTCAAAAAAACCTCATCATTAGTTCGTCGTCTCACACCTTAGGTGTCGCATGGAATCCAAATGAAGATTTCATACATTTCCCTACTAATTATAAATCTAAATCTAAAATCACTAAGCGTTCTATTTTGTCAGAATCATGTAAAGTTTTTGATCCGCTTGGTTTGTTGAGTATTTTTACAATTAAGCCTAAAATATTGGTACAAAGGTTATGGATAGAAAAAATTGATTGGGATGAACCAGTACCCCATGAAATCAGTCGGGCCTGGTTATTGTTCATTGATAATATGAAGCATCTTCATGAACTGTCAATCCCAAGGCATGTTTTATGTAAAGAACCGTCTCATATTGAGCTGCATTGTTTTTGTGATGCTTCGCAGACAGCATATGCAGCCTGCGTTTACCTTAAATCGGTTAATCGACAGGGTGACGTCACAGTGAGGTTGTTATGCTCGAAAGCCAGGGTTGCGACGGTCAAACCTACAACCATACCTCGCTTGGAGTTGTGTGCATGTTTGTTGGGGGCGCAGTCCGTATGGATTGTAGTTCCAACTTCCACATGCTTTTGTATTAATGGTATTAATACCGCTGCCGACCTTATATTATCGGGGCACACCTCTAGCCGCAGGTCCTCGCTGCCATCCACGATGAGGCCGAGGACCCAGTGCCCCTCAACTCTACGTCCTTAAACAAAAACAAATTCAACGCTATCACAATTTTTCCAGTTGTTTCTTCGTGCTCAATTTGGTACATCATAACTGTCTCTCTGCAGTATGAGTACCAGTCGGATATAGTGGCCCGGGAAAGTCACTGCTCCTTCTCGTTTCTGATGGGGTCCTCGTGTATGACCATATCTTGGGTCCATCTTTGTGCAAAACAATACATTAAATAATAAACATGTAATATATTAATTTTAACATACTCGAACCATGTGCCGTTCGTCCGAGATTTCTTCGTTTTGCCTCGGCAACTCGTCTTCGAGCAATAAAATTGCCCCACCGTTTGGTTCGCCGTCATGTCAATGCTCATTGGGGCACGATGAATGCGACAGTTCATGCCACCCGAAATGAGCCCTTGCTCGACCGAGAAGGCAATGGCCTGCTCGCGTGTCCCCAACTCGTAGGACAGACAAGACTACATAGAGTCGGGGTGCTCTGATTCGTTTTTAAGTACTAAGTTGCTTACTTACTAACCAACCAACTGAATTCAGAGTACTGTAAATGCCCGATAACTAATGGTTAAAATATATGGCAAACATAACAATAGTTAATGCATTTGAAATGCAATTTGACTACTAGTATCTTTAAATACTGATCAAACAACAAGCACTTAGTTAACTATATAGAAATAAAACAATTTTATTTTTATAATTTTTTAATTTTTGTCATATACATATTTTACCGCCCTTAGTAACTCCACAAAGGGATCTTTTTTATGTTTCGAAATTCTTCTTCTCCACATATACTCCAAGATAGCGTCACTGAAATTCTCCGGGTGGTTATAGTTATCTTTATAAAAAAATCTTTTAACCACCCTCCACTGGGACTCTATTCTCTGGGTATGTGTCCCATCTGCTGCCACGCATGGATTGTCCGGATCACTATGGTTTATCTTTTTATGGATGTAACCATACTGATCCAGACAATCATAGGCCTTCCAGCAGTCCGTATGGATTGTAGTTCCAACTTCCACATGCTTTTGTATTTGTTCACTTCCGCCTGGGCGGCAAACCACCAGCTCCGGGCAGCTGGGCCCATACAAGTGTACCCGAAGAGCCTGGTGGTTCCCAAGGGATGTGACCGACAAACGGCAGTATCACCGCAGTCGGACCAACAAATAGGGTGGCACGGACCGGAGGGATATCTTATCAGCTAGGACTTACCCAGAAGCCTGCGGCAGGAGCCGGGGTGACGCGGCCGCGAACGACACTAGTGTAAATGATTTGAGTAGTGTGTGTGTGTGTATGTACCGTCGTCCGTGGCCTTCTGGGAGGCCGGGGGCCGGCGCCCGCGGCTCTTCAAGTTGTAGGTTATGCACTCAAGAATTTACAAAATACGAATATACGTAGAACTCTTGGACAATTTCAGTGCATCTAAGCTTGTTACACAAAGGGATTCGGTTTTTACACGTTGATTTCACTGGATGCACATCAAGAACACGCCAACAAACAAAAGCGAGGTGCCCCACCCAAAATTAAAACCAACGTCTCAATGGAAAAAACTCAAGTGACGTCTATATGTCCCAACTGACAGCTGTCAGCTCGGTGCGTTTGAGACAAGCAAAAATACTCCGATTCAATTCGGAACAATCCCCCGCTCCAGTCAGGTATCTTCTGACTGCTAATAAATGGGCAGGCGAGCTAGGCTTGATACAGCTCTTTTCAAAACCGAATCTCCAACCATAACTTCAGCAACTCTGGGAATCCCGTCAGACCCATAAAACAATTCAACAATGCGGCCACGTCGCCAATACAAAGGTAGCAAGTTAGGTTCCTTAACAAGAACAAGGTCTCCGGCCTTGGGAGGATCAGTTTTGTCGGTCCACTTAACGCGCTGCTGCAATATATGCAGGTATTCCAAAGACCAGCGATGCCAAAAACTCTGGGTCATCTGCTGGAGCAACTCAAAGCGGCTCAGGCGTGATGAAGTTACCTCCCGGAAGGGGTATTCAGGCAGGGCGTTGAGGGGCCGACCAATCAAAAAATGACCAGGTGTCAGGGTTTCCAGGTCATTTGGGTCTGAAGAGATTGGACAGAGGGGTCGCGAGTTGAGGACGGCCTCGATTTTGCAAAAGACCGTTGCAAGTTCCTCGAACGTTAGTATCGTATCACCAATAACTCGGCGGAGATGCGTTTTTGACACCTTGACAACAGATTCAAAAATTCCACCCCAATAAGGACATGCGGGGGGGTCAAATTGCCACCTAATGCCCATTCGGGACATTGCAAAACTTAAATTATCCTTATCATTATTCAAATAGTTACAAACTTCGCGTAAATATCGGTCAGAGCCCTTGTAGTTTGTGCCGTTATCAGATCGGATCAGAGATGGCAGTCCTCGACGGGAAACGAATCTACCTAGCGTTGCAAGAAAAGCTTCCGTGCTGAGGGCACTTACTAGTTCCAGATGAACTGCTTTGGAGGCCAGACAAACGAACACACACAAATATGCCTTGACAGACCGAGCGTGACGAAGTTGAGAGGTCTTCACCATGAAGGGCCCGGCAAAATCAGTGCCCACGCAGGCAAACGGCCGACTCTCATTGACTCGGTCGGATGGCAGATCACCCATCATAGGCTGCGTGGGTGTTGCCTTTAAGCGATAGCACTGCATGCATTTAAAAATGATACTGCGAATAGTGCGTCTGGCTGACAAAATCCAAAAGTCCCGCTGTAAAATCCCCAACAAGGCATTGCAACCCGCATGAGCGTTGGCAATGTGCCGATCAGACACCAACAAATTCCCCAAAGTTCCACTTTTAGGAAGCAGCAAAGGATGGCGAGCCCCATAAGGCAAACTCGAGTTTCGGAGTCGTCCACCCACTCGGAGCAGACCCGATTCGTCCAAGAATGGGTTCAGGCGAGCGATGGAACCCTTCACTGAAGATCCCTTCTTAAGAGCTGCAGTGATCGAGTCGAAGTGTTCTGCTTGAACTGCTCGGACCCAAAACATCAGGGCCTCGTGGCGTTCCGAGGGCGACAAACCCGATGTTTGGTCCTTGTTAGTTGGGTCCCGTCCGTTGCGTATAAAACGCCGGATCCAAGCGGTAACCCCAATCAATTTTGACAAAGAACTGTATTTGTCCAAGAGGGAGTTCAAATCACTCGCAGGTTGCGCCTCTACAACTCCTATACGCAAACCCGGCAACGCCTCGGGAGAAGAGAACCGATTCCGGGGCCAGGACGCCTCAGGACGCGTCAACCAATCCGGCCCCCACCAAAGAGGATGGTTTACCAGCAGAGGCGCCTCGCAACCGCGCGAAGCGCAGTCCGCGGGATTCATTTCTCCTGGTACATGTCTCCAGATCAGCTTGGTCTGAGAGTTATGGATCTGTGAGACTCGATTCGCAACAAAAACCTCCAAGTTATGCAAGGAGGTGCGAAGCCAACAAAGAACAATCTCACTATCAGTCCATGCAAAAACATCTGAGATCTCAACGGTACGACCCAATGTACCACAAACATGATGTAGAAGCCTGGTAAGAAGGGCTGCTCCTGACAATTCCAGTTTAGGAATGGTTAGCCGAGTCCTGATAGGGGCTACCTTACTCTTAGCCAGTACAAGATGGACGCCCACGAGACCAGAGGTGCTAACAGTCCGCAAAAATACCACGGCAGCATACCCCCGCTCGGAGGCGTCACAAAATCCATGGAGACTAACTCGACACTTGCCTGCCGGCAGAAAGAGCCTGGGCAAGAGAATCCTATTCACATCCGGAAGTGAGGACACAATTGAACACCAATCTCTCAACAATTCTCCATGGAGAGGTTCGTCCCAAGTAACTTCGGCGATCCAAAGCCTCTGCAGGAAACATTTAGCCAAAAATATTATCGGTGTGATCCAGCCATTAGGATCAAAGGTCCTAGCAACAGTCGACAAGACCGAGCGCTTCGTCCAGGTCTTTGGGAAATCCAACTTAACTCGATAAGTAAAGACGTCCTGGACCGGCTGGTACTGTATGCCTAGGACCGCAATCAGGTTAGGGTTATCAACATCTTCAAACAGTAGGGGGTCCTGCTGATGTTCCACCGGAAGATCACTCAACAAGTCAGGGCAATTCGAAAGCCACTTGCGTAGTTCGTAGCCTCCTGACATCAGGATTGCAATCAATTCATCCCGCAGAACCAAAGCCTCCTGGACCGTAGAAGCCCCAGTGCACACATCATCGACATACACGGAATCCTCCAAGATGGCCGCTGCACGGGGATATTCCAATCGCTCACGATGAGCCAACTCCAACAGTGTCCGGATTGCAATATACGGGCTGGATTTAAGTCCGTAGGTGGTCGTGTTTAACTCGTACACTCGCATTGGGTCACAGGGTCGCTCCCGCCACAAAATCAACTGGTACCGTCGGTCATCTTGATGTACGACTGACTGTCTGAACATCATTCGGATGTCAGCCACGAAGACAATTTGATGACGGCGGAAGTTGGTGAGGATGTCCGAAATGTCTCGTTGCAACTTAGGACCGGAATGCAAACACTGGTTTAACGAAACTCCACTTGAAGTAGGAGCCGAGCCATCAAAAACTACTCTGATCTTGCCACCCGTGGTCTTCAACACGGCATGGTGGGGCAGGAAGTAGTGCTCGTGCGAGCGCCAGTCAATATCGGAGGGCGACATGTGTCCCAAATCCTCATACTCACGCATGAAGTCAATGTACTTATTACGAAAATCCAAATCCCTTTTCATTCGGCGTTCCATGGACAACAACCTTTTTTCTGCTAAGGCATGAGAATGACCGAGAGGGAGGCGTGCAGCTCGAAAAGGCAATCGAGTGACAAAGCGACCATCAGCGAGGCGACCAGTATTGTTCTGGTAGAACGATTCGCACTCTTCCTCCGCGGGGTCGACTCTAGGGGCCTTGGGGGGCTCCTCAATCTCCCAGAAACGCTGAACAGCGTTAGAAAGCGAAAGTCCTACTGCAAGGCTCTGGTCTTCGACCCGGGGGGCCGCGCCGGTCACAATGGGACCGAAGAAACTAAACCCGAAGATGGTTTGTACAGCGGTTAAACCATACGGTTGCAAAACCCGTTTCTCACCGGACAAAACCAACCCCAACACGTCTGCTCCAAGTAGCAGATCTACGGGTCCCGGTACGAACCACTGAGGGTCGCCATAAGTCAACTCCGACGTCAAATTCACCACAACAGGGGAGATAGCAACCTGTGGGTGCCTGCCCAAGAGATCCCCCAAAACGACCGCCTTGGCCACAACAGTAGGCCCACAGTCGACAGGAGAAAAACAAACGTCACACTCTACAATTCTACCCTCCACCTGAAGGCCACCTATGCCGAGGAGGGCCGCAGGGTGCGGTCTACATAAGAGGCCCAACCTTTCCACCAAACAAGAAGACGCCAGCGAGCCCTGGGCACCCGAATCCAACAGGGCACGAGCACAACAAGAATCACCCTTCGGGCCCCAGACCCGTACGCAGACAGTTGGCAGGAGGACTGTCTCAGGCGGGACGACGGTGGTGGAAGAGAGGGCGGCAATTACCTATGGCTGGGAACCCTCATGGAGGTTCTGGCAACCAGCATCAGGCATCCGGTTCGAAGGACCTTCCTCGCGGTAATAGTCCTGAGGCTCCGGCAACGCCCAATTTGAGCGGAGAAACTGCTCCGGCGAGATGCCAGGGCGCCTACCCGGGCGTCCCCAGTCCGACGCCTGATGGCCGATGCTACGTCCGAACTGAGGCGGGCGGCGTGTCAAACGCGGTCGTTCACTTAATGGAGGCGAAAACCTCTTGGGGGTGGTGCCACTCTGAACCGTTGCAAACCTCTCCTGCTGACGAGGAGCAGGAGGAGGGGAGCCCCCGCCAGTGAGCGGCGAGCCCCGTCGAGTCTCCCCTTGAGGGTGGTGGGGATGCGGGCCCCCGCCCGTGGGGGCGCGTACAACATCATCAAACCGACCAACTCCATTCTTGTTGTTACATAACACCTGGTGGTGCTTCCCTGGGCAGTGCGGGCACGGCTCTGGCCGTGCACAATCCCGCTGCAAATGCTGCCCCAAGCAAGAGTAGCACCACCGGCGGTCGTTCGCAATACCGCGTCGGTCCTTAACCTTCTTGTTAAGGAATTGAGGACAAGCGGGAACGAGATGTCCGTCGGCGCGGCAGTACGCACAGTTGTTTCGGACTGTGGCCGTCGCATACCGGACTGCTGGGCGACGCGGCTCTGCCGGCCTGAGCTTAGGGGGTCGAGCGGCAGCACGTCGCTGGTCCGGAAGTGGTCTTTCCGGGGTCCGCGAGGGGCCCTCAACACCAGCATTGTCCAGCAGGCGGCATTCCTCATCTAAGAAGGTCAAAAGGTCCGCAAATGGTGGCAGGTGAGTGGTGCTGTCCCCACCATGCTTTTGCTCAAATCGGACCTTCAGGTCGGTCGGCAACCTGGACAAGACGATATGGAGCAAGATGAATGACCATTCATCCACCGGCAGGCCGAGTCTTCGCAAGGCATTCAATGCCACCAACATTGGGTTCACCAAGTCCACCCGTAAAGTGGCAACCCTATTCACATGAGGCAAGGCCAAAAGTTGTGACACACGAGTGTCAGCCAAGCGCCTAATATTGGCATATCGTTTGGTCAGCAGCTCCTTTGCAGTGAGGTAATTTTGGTCCGTGACCTCCAAATGTGAGACGAGTCCGAGTGCCTCTCCCTTTAAGGTGGAGAATAAATAGGCCAACTTCTGACTCGAAGCTAAATCTGTCCGAGCATCTACGAGGCTGGAGAACAGGTCGTGATATGCGGTCCAACCCCGCAGATCCCCATCGAATTGGGGCAGATCGAGAGTTGGTAGTCTTCCAAGAAGAGCCAGAGGGGGGGGGAAGGCTTCTTCTCCTCACCCAACTCAGCCCGCTGCAATGTGCTGCCAGCCTGGACAAGGCCGTCCGACAAGTCGAAAAACTGGGTGATGTCCGGGTCCACCGATTCAACCAGTGCGGTATCTCCTAAGGCCAATAATCCCTCGTAGCACTTCTGCACGGTCCTGGTCCGATCCGGCAACTCGGCTACTCGTCTGAGCAGGGCATCAGTTCGGTCGGCTCGGTCAATTAGTAAAACCGCAGAGGCAAGCCATCTCAATTCCGACTTAATTTTTGCAACCGCTTGTGACCCCATGTCTCACAAAATTAAAATTTAATTCAAAAATACACAACAAAATATGTATCACAATTAACCAGCACAATCACTATGCGGGTATACACACAAATAGAAATTAGAGGTACACACAAGTAACAGAAAACTTAACTTATTTCAATTGTAACTAGTAGTTATATTGTTAACAAACACAACAATTAATTTTAATGTGTAACAATAAACATTCCAATGTTCAAACTTGCAAGTGAACACTATTGTACTAATTAAACAAATTCCTCACAATTAAATAACTACAATTAAATAATTTAATGTTGTTGCAACACTATATCAATAACAACAAACAGTTGTTACATGCAATCCAGTTGTGAACACTTGATTGCACTAGAGCTGAACAAGTGAATGAAATTAATAATAATAATAGTAATTGGTTCAAAACTGGGAATGTAACTAACATTAACCCTAGTTAGCCGCGCTGGCTCAAATATCAAAATATGAAATTGTCTACTTATTGACACAATAAACCGAATTCATCCACACCGTGTGGGTACACACCCCAATTACAAAAACACAGCGGATTCTACCTTTACAATGCCAACTCGTACCCCGTCGGCAGACAGACCATACAAGTTACCAAGAACCTTCACCTCCCACGGTGAATCAAAATCAAGGAATTTATTCAAAATTAATAAATCAATTAGTCTGTCCGACGACACAAATATGCCCACCGCGGTCCGTAAACCACGCTCTGCTACCAGCAATGTTCACTTCCGCCTGGGCGGCAAACCACCAGCTCCGGGCAGCTGGGCCCATACAAGTGTACCCGAAGAGCCTGGTGGTTCCCAAGGGATGTGACCGACAAACGGCAGTATCACCGCAGTCGGACCAACAAATAGGGTGGCACGGACCGGAGGGATATCTTATCAGCTAGGACTTACCCAGAAGCCTGCGGCAGGAGCCGGGGTGACGCGGCCGCGAACGACACTAGTGTAAATGATTTGAGTAGTGTGTGTGTGTGTATGTACCGTCGTCCGTGGCCTTCTGGGAGGCCGGGGGCCGGCGCCCGCGGCTCTTCAAGTTGTAGGTTATGCACTCAAGAATTTACAAAATACGAATATACGTAGAACTCTTGGACAATTTCAGTGCATCTAAGCTTGTTACACAAAGGGATTCGGTTTTTACACGTTGATTTCACTGGATGCACATCAAGAACACGCCAACAAACAAAAGCGAGGTGCCCCACCCAAAATTAAAACCAACGTCTCAATGGAAAAAACTCAAGTGACGTCTATATGTCCCAACTGACAGCTGTCAGCTCGGTGCGTTTGAGACAAGCAAAAATACTCCGATTCAATTCGGAACAGTATTAATGGTATTAATACCGCTGCCGACCTTATATTATCGGGGCACACCTCTAGCCGCGGGTCCTCGCTGCCATCCTCGATGAGGCCGAGGACCCAGTGCCCCTCAACTCTACGTCCTTAAACAAAAACAAATTCAATGTTATCACAATTTAAATTACAAAAAAATAATAATATTAGCGATTCAATTCAATTTAAAAATTACCTTTATTATATTTGCGTTTCCCGAACTTGCTCTCATCAATTTGAACTATTTTCCCCGGGCCACCAATTTTTCCAGTTGTTTCTTCGTGCTCAATTTGGTACATCACAACTGTCTCTCTGCAGTATGAGTACCAGTCGGATATAGTGGCCCGGGAAAGTCACTGCTCCTTCTCGTTTCTGATGGGGTCCTCATGTATGACCATATCTTGGGTCCATCTTTGTGCAAAACAATACATTAAATAATAAACATGTAATATATTAATTTTAACATACTCGAACCAAGTGCCGTTCGTCCGAGATTTCTTTGTTTTGCCTCGGCAACTCGTCTTCGAGCAATAAAATTGCCCCACCGTTTGGTTCGCCGTCATGTCAATGCTCATTGACATACGATGAATGCGACAGTTCATGCCACCCGAAATGAGCCCTTGCTCGACCGAGAAGGCAATGGCCTGCTCGCGTGTCCCCAACTCGCGCACCAGCCTCGCCAAATTCCACATTTGGAGGACCTCCTCCGAATAAAGCCTCCGTTTAACGGGAGGCCCGTCACCGCCACCTACAAAATTAATTAACCAAATTAGTACATGTACGTAATATTGTAACTATTTAGGTATAGCTACAGTATCTGATACTGATTCTTACCTCGTCTCGCAGTCGGAATATCCCGACTACAGGCAGGCTGATTCGGATCCATATTCGTCGCCAAAGTCGTCGAAAATAGCAAAATCGGAAGTCCAGGGGAAGTCGCCTTAATATCACGGGTGAAGCAGACATCAGAGTCCAAAAGCACAGCCAAAGTCGTCAGAAATCCATAAAAATCACAAAGAGCACATTCGCGTAACTACGGGAGGAACGGAATGACGGAACAAAGACAGCGCAGCGTTCCCGGTGCCATTTTGCAAAATGGCGGATAACGTTCCGTTTCTTAAGCTTGGTCGGGACACGTGGACCGGCTGGCTACCCCTAAGTAAAGACTCTGCTAGTGTGTACCTAAACTGGCGCTGATTCAGTACAGTTAACAATGGATTTTTGCAATACAATACATAGCTATTTAGTATGGTAGTGTTAACCATGCGTGCGAAGACTTTTAGATACCACTTGCGGCCCCTTTTCCGCTCCATAAAGAAACCGCTAAGCTTCATGTCTTTTAAATCCACCCCTCCCATGGTCTTATTATAAGTCTCTACGGCAACAGGTTTCAAAAGTTGTTGACCGGCCCGCCGCCCAACAACTTGTTCGTCACTGTGATACGTGGATATCACCGTCACCAACTTGACGTCCTTCCAAGTGGTGATGGCAATATCCCCACAGTGGCGAGCAATTTGCTGGCCTCTCTCCATCCTTCTCTGGTCCGCGTGCTTTATTACGGCAGGGATATGCTGACGGTTCCTATTAATTGTGCCTAATACGTCTGTTCTCCGTATCTTAAGGAATCTAGTTAGGAGCAATTGGTTATACCAATTGTCCATAACTACCAAATGTCCTACGTCTAGAAAGCCATTATTTTTAGAATGGCCATACCATAGTCGTATTACCTAAATAAAAGCACTTAATAGTCATTGCTTACTAATTTACAGGGAAACTTTAAAAATTAATTTAAAAAAAACTACGCATCTCCGCGCAGTAAGAGTGGTGTGTTGAAAGGGGTAAACAACCCCTATAAAAAACAACCCTTAGCAACCCCAAAATCGTGATCCGAATTACTAATGGTGGTAGTAATACTACATGCTACACGCGCCGCACTATTCATTTTATCCACTTTTAAGACACAATATCACTTAAACATTAGTCAATCATAATAAAACACTTTTTTCTAAATAGTTGTTTTGATTAAGGCAGTTCGGTGGGATGCGTTTAGTGTCTCCAACGTGTGTTACTAGACGTCATTCATGACAGCTGTCAGGTCTGGCATTTGTCCCTTTTATTTCAAGGAGTGAAGCGTTAATTAAATCTTAGATGTATCTTTTCTCAGTGAATTAGTAATAAAGTCCGTTTATCACTGGTAATCCAATTATTCTAAAAATATTTTAATGCAAAAGTTCATTCACCACTTTAGTTGACAACTTGATCGTGGATGACGAAACGTTTTGCACGCACACTTCGGTAAGGCTTGTTTTTGTTTCGTTTCAGGTAATCTTGTCATTCTGAACTGGCAAATAAAGATAAGATAAAGATAAAGATAATTTATTCATAAATGTTTTACAAAATTATAACTAAGAACAAAGTTTCCTTATAAATGTAAGCTAACAACTCATATGCCTGAACTAGGAAATCCTGTATTTCAGACTATAAGAGCAAAACAAAACAAGGGAAAAATAAGTATACATGACAAAAATATAAAGAAATTATTAAATTAAAACTATGATTATTATCTTATAATATTAAAAATTAAAATCCAATAAAAAGAAAGGTTACAAAAATAATCTACTTCACAACTAATAATAAATTCTCTGTATCTTCGTATGACGCAGTTTGAAGTGATTCCAGGAGAATTTTCTTGTATTTATTGTAATTCTATTAGGTATAACATACTAAACTGTGGGTCAGCGGAATTAAAAACTAGGTCAAAATCGACGTTGCACAAGTCTTCCTCGAGTTTATTTATCACGAACATGTTTGTTTATTTTTCTTTTCGCAGTCTCAAAAAGCCGGAACTGGTTTCGTCATTAAGTTCAGGATGTATTTTTGTTTGCTATCTGATGCGAATTAGTAACGTGTTTTCATCTTCATCACGCGTGATGTGCTGTTGCTACGCGCGGACGGTGAAATGGAACGTCCATCGTCTTTGTGTGGGTGTTTCGTGACAGTATAACTGATGCCCAAATTTTCTCCCGTCAATTGGACGAATTCTGCCATACTATGTGAACGTACCATTAAATTCATTTTCCTGGTCCAAGTCCTCGCTTCGGGGTAAATATCAGTTTAAGACTCGTTGACCAGCACAATCGGCCTATACCCGGACGGGGAGTCTGGTGGTCGACCCTCTATTCTCAGCAGGACCAGTCTTCCCTCCTCCCACACCTTGGGGAAGCAGCCGGTCTCCAGACATTCTTCTTCAGAGGTTCTACCACATCATCAATTAAACCATCTACCTGCATCATTCTGTCTTCTATTTTAATCACTAGATCAATAATGATCTCCAACGCTCCGGTGACACCTTCTGCAGACCTTCTGCGAATAAGTGTTTGACTTCTGCCATTTTAAAAGATTTATTATTGGTTGCTACGTGTCCTTTCACCTATGCCTACACCAACTCAATCAGATTTAACTCACAGTGGTAAGGTGGAGTCTTAGTATTGTTTTATTTTGAGCAGCTGCCATTGCATCAACCGTCAGTTTTTCATATTTTGGTTTTTTCATTTTTTACTAACTCCCACAACTCCGTTCTTAACATACTCGCATCACACTCAAACAAAGCCCTTTCCCTGCAACCACTCAAGAATTTGGCCCTTCCTCAATTTACTTGTGGGCCCATTTTCCAACTTTCTTGAGTGGTGCAGAGCATTGTCCATAATAATCACGGAGTTTGGCTTCAGCTTTGGCAGAATACTAGCCAGCCACTCTTCAAAATGTTTGGAGTTCATCTCATTGTGATAATCATCACAATTTTTTTTTGATTCGAATGACAACAGTCCTCCCTCCACAACGCCTTCGTTGCTGCCAATATGGGCTATGTTATATGGCTGATAATTAATATCTACCCTTTCCTGAGGGAGCACGTACCTAGTCCCGTTGTAAATCCTTCTAAAAAGGCTCGCCGGGATGATTTAACGTTTTCCAAGTACGAGTACATGTTGATATGCCACACGCGTTAAAAGCTAGCTCAATTTTCTCCCAAGCCGCTTCCTTGTCTTTGTTTGTCACTGCATCAGTCTTTTTGTTTTCAATAATTTGTTTATATTTTTCTATTGAACTAACAAGTAATTGTATCTTTCAACATGAAACTACCGTGAGACTTAATCATCATTACACATAAACGGATAACTCACGTATAAAAAGTCGAGTGATGCTCGACATGTTTCGGACTATTTCGTAGTCCTTTCCTCCTAGAGCGCTCGCCCCGGCGGCAGTGAAACGAACACTGCGCGCCAGCTAACAGCTTCTGAGATTTCCCTGGCTACGCGCAACTCCTCCAGACGGGTAAGAAAGGTACGGGCACAAGAATCGCCACTATATTTCAGGTTCAAAGAATTAATATTGAACGTTTTTTCCGTTCTATAAAAGACCTTCCTAGTCACCGCCTCGGCCACGGATAGACCGGTGCTGACAGACTCAGCGTCCGAGCCAGACGGCTCATCGGATTTAACTCGATCCCACATCTGCGTAATCATGGCCATCAACAGCTTAACCTCAAGCCTCCTCTACACGTCAGCAGATGCGTCTGCAGACGCTGACAGATGCATCCGCAGATGGATCACCTCGAGTTGTCCACACGTCTGCAGGTCGATCAGTCTTATGTTTATTCTCGACAGACGCAACGTTTAAATATGGATATTGAGACCGTAGCTGCAGCAGCTATTTATTTATGTAGTACTTTTAACTACTACGTGAATGTGCATCGCAATAGAGTTATTAAAAAGAAATGGAACAGAAGAAGATGGTGGATGCTGGCTATACATAGAAACAGAACAAAGTAAGCGGAATTTTTATTCAGGCTCAAATCAAATCAAATTTACGTTATTGCACATTACACATGTTATAACATGTTTTTTTTTACAGGAATAGCATGGAAAACCAGCTTGCAGAACTTTACTTGGAGCCATCTGGAGAATTCAGTAATTTTGTTCGAATGTCTTGCAGCGATTTTGAATACCTTCTACAAAAAATATCTCCAATGGTTGTTAAAAAAGATACCGATTGGAGGGATGCAATATCAGTGAAAGTGCGCTTGGCAGTAACATTAAGATATTTAGCTACTGGAGACAGCTACAGAAGCTTGCATTACCTGTTTAAATTTTCAAGCCAAATTATATCTATTATTGTCCCTGAAGTATGTTTGGCGCTCAATGACGTGTTAAAGGATTTAGTGAAGGTAAACTACATTATTTTAATACAAATTATTTATTATTAATGAATATCAACAAGTTTGTTTACATAAGACATTATGTGAAAAGGTAACATAGCTAAAATGATTAGAATGTAGTTTTGCAAAATTAATATTTCTCTGTATTATCATCCACGAAATTTTCGAAGTTTTCATAAAGTTGTCTACTTGTTTGTGGTTGAATAATGTCTTGTGATATAATGTTCACTACTTCGGATTGTTGGTAGCCCGTATTTTGTGGCTCCGATTGAACTGAATAGGGAGAGTTAATTCCATAATTCGGTGACGGTGATGATAAATGTACACTATTGCTGGTGCTAGGACGACGTAGTATGACTTGAGAAGGAGAAGAAACAGTGTATGATCTGCCCTGCATCGTGCTGTTGTACCGACGACGTCTGTTCATCATAATACCGTGGAGTTCGTACATTATTTCTTTCCTTTCAATTTTTGGGTATTCCTTGATTTGTTTTGCCAACATTTTACAAAATAAATCGCATTCATCTTCGTCTTTTGGGCTTTGTTTACTGGTCAATACGTTATTTAGAGTGGTTAAAGCAGTATTCATTTTTTTACTGGCTTCCTGCAATTCAGGCGGATTGAAAGCACGACGTTTTTGTGCTTGAGTGCTTGGATTCTTTTGAGGGATAGCAGAGACTTCTGCGCCGTCGTCGTTGCCTATTTTAGGTTCTGGTGATATGTCACTAGCCTGTATCTTGGAAGGGCTAGCCTCTTCATCAGGTTGTGTCTGGGAAAAAGCAAATACAAGTTTAAAAAATGTAAAGAAGTCACAGTTAAGAGCTAACTAGCAAGGTTAAAATTAATTTGCTCAAAATAAAGTGAAAAATACCTATAATACTTTTACTTCATTTTCAGATGCCTAAAACTACGGCTGAATGGATTTCAAAGGCAAGAGGATTTAATTTTCCTCATTGTATCGGCGCTTTGGATGGGAAACATGTAATGATTCTACCGCCACCTCATACCGATACCGGGACGGAGTACTTTAATTATAAAGGACATTTCAGCATTGTACTCTTAGCGCTAGTGACTACAGTTTTATGTTTGCCGATATAGGTTGCCAAGGACGGATTAGCGACGGTGGAGTCTATAATCAAAGTGTACTAAAACAAATAATTGACACAAATGCGATCAACTTGCCACCTCCTAGTTGCTTACCCAATAGTAACACTGAATTACCATATGTATTTTTAGCTGATGCTGCATTTGCCATGAGTACACATATTATGAAGCCATTTCCTGGGCATCATGCTGTTGGAACTCCACAGAGAGTATTCAATCAAAAACTATCTAGTTCACGTGTAGCAGTCGAAAATACTTTTTGAATAATGTCTAGCGTATTTAGAATTTTTAAGAAGCCTATACCACTAAATATCGCCAAATCATCTTTAATTACAATGACATGTGTCTTGTTGCACAATTTCTTAAGAAATAGTCAAACATCTCGACATGTGTACACTCCCCCAAATTCAGTAGATAAGTATGTCAATGGAGAATTAACCCAACCAGAATCGTGGAGACAAAATTACACGGGAACATTTGATCCATTGCAACCTGTAGCTCGAAAAACTCCTATAAGTGCAGTTGAAACAAGATTAAATTTTATGAAATATATTCAAGAGAATAACAATCAATACTACTTATAAAAGTAAGTAGTTAGTTAAGTATTCTGAAATAAATAATATTATAGAAATTTGATATTCGTTTTACTTACTTTATCCTCCGAATTCATGATGCTTGCCGGTTCATACACATCCATCAAAAATGCCGCCATTACGTCGTAAAAAATCCAGACGGGACGGTAAACATCTTCAGCACCAGCCCCCGACTTAATAGAAGCCTTTGTTTTTTTTTAAATTTGTTCTGAATGTAGTTAGTAGATTTTCTTTTTTCTTTTTTAGTTCGTGTACTGGCACACCCATCGTGTCAGCGATACGATTCCACGCATCATTAACCTGAAATAATTTAAAAACCATCATCATAATGTCATGTACAAATTAAGTTTTTTTATTTCACTTGAAATAAAAAAATACACATAGACTACTGTTAAAATGTCCAATTACTTTTACAGTATCCATTGACAGTAGCCCCTTGACTCCGATTCTGTAATTGGGTTCAGCACAATAACTTCGTCGGGTATTGGTACTGGAACAAATTTTAATAGTGAGATTTTTGTATAGGTATTACACAGGCATTGTATCATAAGGATTATGAGAAGTTACTTATATTTTTCATGTCTCCTTTAATACCTACCTGAAATAGTATCACTGTCGTGTCGCGCTTCCAATCCTGTGATATTAGAGCAAATGCTCAGCACCCTTTCATCAATCTCGTTGAAGTCTGGAGCATTCGAAGGGCCTTTCCTGCCGCTGCAGAGTGGACTTCTTCTTCGTGGTTTTCTTAATCCCTTCATATTTGAATTTTAACGTTTTCCAAGTACGAGTGCATGTTGATATGCCACACGCGTTAAAAGCTAGCTCAATTTTCCCCCAAGCTTCCTTGTCTTTGTTTGTCACTGCATCAGTCTTTTTGTTTTCAATAATTTGTTTATATTTTTCTACTGAACTAACAAGTAATTGTATCTTTCAACATGAAAGTACCGTGAGACTTAATCATCATTACACATAACTGTAACTGTTGCTGTAACTTTTCGATCTGCCGGCCTTTACTTATTATGTCCGCGAATGTTTTTATTTCACTTCTGACCAAGTTTTTACGCATATGTAGATTTAGTAGGCCGTAGATGAGGTCCAGTTGCGCGTCCTCCTTGTACCTTTTTGGAGGTAATTGAGCCAAGAGAGACCTTTTTGTGCACAGAAAGGCGTCTAACGGTTCGTCGCTTTTCTGAGCCGTCGTTTGCAGTAGTCGACTAAATTGATCTTCCGTCATTGCAAGCGTCATTGTTTTTTTTAAAAAGAGGGTACTTCTTCTCTTTTTTTTTTGTGTGTGTGGGTACTTTTATGTTGGGCGCCACTTGTAGGGATGTTGATTTAAAGCCCAATTGTGACGTAAGACTTTATTTACTAGTTCGATTGACACAATAAAAACAGTTGATAGGTACTTAACTAACATACAAAATATCATCAACCCTACGGTCGGATCTTGAGCCGGGTACTCATTAGCGAGCCGTAACCGAACATGCGTGACACAGTAACTAAGTTCTAGTGTGTACGCGGGCTACAGTTCACGCTCACGACGTCGCCGGAACGCTTTCACCGAGCGTACTCATTTTGCGAGCTGGGGCCTGATTTTTGGAAAGCACATGTATGAAAATACCACTCGAAAGTGGTATAAATCTGTTTATATCTTCAAAACTACAGCTCTAATCAAATTTTTGACTAGGTCACAAGATTAATGAGAGCCCTAAGTATTTTCTAAGCTACTCGTATCTCAAATTCAGCACAATTTTTCACCACTTTCGAGTGGTGTTTTCACACATGTGCTTTCCAAAAATCAGGCCCCTGTAACTGTAACCAAACTGATACAGTACGAGGTTATAGTGTGTACGCGGGCTACAGATCAGGCTCACGACGTCGCCGGAACGCTTTCACCGAGCGTACTCATTTTGCGAGCTGTAACTGTAATCAAACAGATACAGTAACGAGGTTCTAGTGTGTACGAGAAGGCCACTGACAAGCCGGATCTCGCAGTGTTGGTTTGGAACTCCACGATGTCGGACGAAGTGTCTCTCGCTTGTGCAGCATACATACTTATAGATGCCTTACACGATGATCATAAACGGCCCCGAAGATGGTGGATTCATGAAATGTATCGGGAAAGAAGTGATCTAGTTAACATGTTGAAAAATCAAGAAATTAGTGGTCATTACAAAAATTTCACGAGAATGAGTGCAACTGATTTTGAATATGTAATGAATTTAATCGGTCCCAAAATAGAACGAAGAAACACTACATTTAGAAGAGCTGTGTCGGTTCAAGACAGGTTAGCTGTGACGCTGAGATACTTAGCTACTGGTGATTCTTTTACAAGTTTGCAATATCTGTTTCGTATTTCCAAACAAGCCATAAGCTCGATTAGACCGGAAGTGTGTCATGCGTTAATAGGAGCATTGAAAGAACAAATCAAGGTAATTATTTAATGAAATTAGTTATACATAGGAACAAATCAAGGTAATTAATAATTATTTAATGAAATTAATTAAACATAGTCTTCGAAGTTCATGTCTGACGAATACTGGCTACTGTTGCTCTGTGGGGAGTATGGCGTGTTTTGAGAAGAAGAAGAAGAGCCTGCTGTGTTTAAGTCTGAAGGGCCTGCTGTGTTTAAGTCCACATAAGGAGTTTCCTTTGTGTTAGCAATGGAAGAATTTGAATGGCGTGGAGATTGTTGGTTTTGTGTAGTGTAACCATAATTTTGCATAGAATTGAAATAACCTTGGTCAGCACGCATAATGATCTGAAATATTTCGTGTTGAATTGCGTTTTTTGTGTCTCTTGAGTAGTTTTTCATTTTTTCTTGTATGAAATCGAAGAAAGACTAGTTCTAAATCCTGTTGTGGTTTATTTGCCGTATTTTTCAAGATGCCAAAAGCCTCTTTTAGCATTTGTAATTTGGGATCTGGTTTTTGCTTTTTATTGGGAGGCTCAAGTGATAGAGTGGGAGTGTTGGCATTATTATCGTTCGTATCCCCCAATTCCTCCACCTGCAAGCAAAATTGTGTGTTCATTAATATGATCAATAATAATAAAAAATATCGTTTTTTATAGATGCCGACAAATCGTGACGAATGGGTTGAATGCAGCAAAGAGTTTGAGAAACTATGGCACTTTCCACATGTAATTGGCGCTATCGATGGCAAACATATTCTTATCCAGTGTCCATTCAATTCTGGAGCAGAATACTACAATTATAAATCTCAGTTTAGCATCGTATTGTTGGCATTAGTAGACGCACAATATAACTTTATGTACGTACATATTGGGACTCAAGGAAGAATTTCGGATGGAGCCAGAGATTTCATCATCGAGGGCAAGAGACATAAGAACACGGTATACTAGACTAGAATATAATGCTTCTAAAGTTGGACACGGACTTATATTATTGGGCTTAGATATTAACGGGTTACTTTCTGTATCACACAGTTGATACACGTTATTGAATTCTAGTCTAATTTGCGATATTTTGGCTGCCATTAATCTACTCCTGGTTCTGTCCGAATAAGTGTGATTATTTTGCAACGGTACCTGGTCGTCGCTTCTCTCTGCCTCCATCGCGATCCTTGGTAAAACGGAACCAATTGCTGATTACAGTGTTGATCTCGGCATCAGTTGCCAACTCCGAAATCTTGTGACGACGCGCAGCATCTAAGAAAAATACCATATTATTTAAATGTTATAATTACAGCTGCAAGTAATTCATGAAGTGTTTGAATGTCGTGTATAGTCATCGTTTTACCGGGGTAATTTCTCATCCAGGAATCGCATGCTGAATTAATGGCTTTTTTCAAAGGTCCGTTAACGCTACGGTCCACAGGTTGGAGCTTGTGTGAACAGTGCGGAGGGAATGAAAGCATCACAATGCCGTTGGCCTTACAATAATCGAGTGCACCAATCGTTTTATGCGACAACCATACCATAGTCTGCCAAACGCCTGAACAATGCGCGCAGGTGAGTATCATGCTCTTCAGCGTCACGAGAGAACACTAAAATGTCATCTACATATACGAAACAAAAATCCATAAGTCTGACTATCTCATCGATGAATCGCTGAAATGTCTGTCCAGCGTTCAGCATTCCGGAGTCCAAAACCCACTATACGCCGACGACCAAGTAAAGTACCAATGGAAGGGCTCCATGCCAGCTGCCACTGTGACACATTAGAGCAGCCTTTAACTGGCGGTGAAATGGTTCAATACAGCCATTAGCTTGAGGGTGGTACCTAGTCGTTCGCGTGCGTTTAGATGCGCCCAGGTCCATGAGGCGATTGAATAAAACAGATTCAAACTGTCGACCTCTATCTGTAGTGACTATGGTGGGCACACCAAATCGAGCGATCCAACCGTCAACAAAACGATCAGCTACCTCCTCTGCGGTAATAGACATCATGGGCCATGCCTCAGTATGAAAAACGGTCGATAGCTGTTAGACAGTACGTGTAGCCATCTGACACCGGCATTGGCCCAATGATGTCTATATGCACATGTCTAAATCTAGCAGTGGGAGCAACGAAATCTCCAAGTGGGGACGATACATGACGGGTTACCTTGCTTCTTTGGCACGGAAGGCACTCAACGAGCCCACGTGCGGCAATCCTTGTTGACGCCGGGCCACACGTAGCGGTCGGCAACAAGTCGCGCTGTGGCGCGCGCGCCGGGATGACTCAGGCCGTGCAGGCGCTCAAACGCAGCCAACGCAGGTCGGCGGTGCTGCGGCGGCTAGTATGGTCTCGGCTTGCCGGTCGTCATGTCGCACAGTATTGTGATGTCTGTTCCTGGAATGAGAGTAGGTACTAGGTTAAGCGATGAATTATTTTGAAACAGTCTTTAGCTCTTCATCTAAGCTAGTATAGTCCTCTGACAAGGAAATGGTTTCAATGCGGGACATGGTATCTGCTACCACATTATCCTCTCCCTTAACATGTCTGATATCAGTGGTGAACTGGGATATAAATGTGAGTTGCTTCAACTGAGCTGGTGGCAATTTTTCTCTGCGTTGTTTGAAAACATAGAGCAATGGTTTATGGTCCGTATATATAGTGGCATGTTGTGCCTCTAGTATATGACGGAAATGTTGGACTGCAGTATAGACAGCCAGCAACTCACGGTAGTAGGCAGGCCAAACAGCTTGGCTTGCTGCGAGCGTTTTACTAAAACATGCTGTATGTTGTAACGTGGTTTTCTCTACGCTACTCACCGACTGACCCAGTCGGCTTGCACAAGACTAAGTTTAAATAATTATCTCAGGGCGCCGATCCATACACGAGACAAGTAAAACAACTAGTTGTAAATTACAATCAAAATTATGGTTTATTCAGGGAAAGGGGTTAGTACACTTTCACAAATTTAATATCTTAAGAATATGCCGTCGTTCACGCCGCTGAAGAAAGTTTATACATTTACAAAGTTAAGTTAGTTTCTCTCCTATATTAAGACTAAATTACATAATAGCTTAGGCCGTATCCGTGGCCGTCCAGGTACCTATGCATTAATTTGTACATTAAGATTCTTCCGGATTGTTAAGGAAAAAGATTCACAGGCACGGGCTAGAATGTACTCAGTCCACTTAAGTGCTAATCAGAGCTTATTTACGGAGAGACTAATATGGTCTAGATTTACCGGAGAGGGTCGTTCAATCGGGGATGACGGAAGCCGCTAGTCGCCTTTAAGGACGTGGTGACGTGGCTGCCTCTACCCTGGTCATCAGAACAACGGAACCCTCAAGTAGACTCTTGATTCTTCAACCATACTATGGAACCCCTACAACAAAATTACACCTACATTACCACCAGAACTATCTCTCTATCGAACCAAAAATAAGCACCATACGATTAGGGTATGCAAACTTACATTTCTGGGAGGAAGACCGGCGTGGATTTGAGAAACGACGACACAAAATGGGCCCCTGGCCCCCTGCTCCACCAACTACGTGGACCGTGGCTTCTTCTCAACCGACATGACGTATGGAAACTTCTGGACTATCGACTGCAGACCGTGGCCCGTAAGCGGAGATATGTTGCGATGCAAAGGAAAGAGGACGAGACTGGCGGGAGCCCCGCTTATATAGGCCTGCGGCCCCACCTCCGCACACGCAAGATTGCGACACCATATGCCGAGCGATACTACGATCCTAATTAATAAGTTGATTCCTGCCAAAAAGCTCATACGCCCCTCATTGCGGCGAGAAATATTGCTTTACTTTTTACGCAGGCACCGTTAAACTAGACTCCTCTTAAAGGGTCAAAATTTCATGTTACACATCCCCTTCCCTTGGGTTAAAAAGTTCTTCATATGGGAAGAATCTTTTTTGAAGAAAAATAAAAGCCAAAAAAAAAAATTATTAAGCCTAAGTGACTTCTTTAACGAAAGTAGTAGGTATATAAAACGGGAACAAGTGTTACCCTGACACCACCAAATAACAACCAAGTAAGACTCCTTACATCCTAAATAGTTTAGGTAACCTTGACCAACACAAAAATAAGCCTAAGTGGTTCTGCCATGGATATTGTGCATGAAGCGGAAACGAAAATTACCTTAACACCACTAAATAAACTACTAAATAAGACATCTTATATCCTAACCAACAGAAGTACCCTTGACCGACATACATCTCATCCACACTATTTAAATCATCCTTACCTAAGACAAACGTATACTTGCTATCACTTGCATGCTAAAGTGCGCACGTTATACACTAACCTAGGGTTCGTAATGACCGGGTTAATCAAATGCTTCGCCTACTACAGCGTATCTAAGTATGGAGTAATTAAGTATCAATTAAGTTATCCAACTTACTGCCTACAGGTTGTAGCGACACACACGCTACATATCTACGTCCCTACATTAAGTCAACTAAGTCACTAAATAATCCTATCCATCTCAACGTTGTTAGGTATTTATTTATTAAAGTAAACTTAAACTACAAACACTAAGTCGATCAATTAAGTAAGTTAAGTATGTAAATTAAGTGAGCTTATGGTTATGTAGTTATTGTTGATATACAACAAAACTTAGCACAACTTAAAATAATTAAGGCCATGAAGCTAAGCATGGATTGGCATAAGCAGATAACGTGTTCGCCTGGTTCCCTTGATGGGCTTTTACCATCTGCACGGGTTGAAAAGCAATTGATACATTCTATGTTTTTCTTTCTCTCCCAGACCAATATGGGAGTTGTTTATAAAAAGATACAAGATCTAAGCCAATAAAATTATCCTCAATATCCTAAAATTATTCTAACTACTTTCTATCCCTCCGGAGGATACTATGCTAAAATTGTGGAGTCTTATTTAATAATTGCTATTAAAAATAAAACTTTGGTCACAAATATTTATAAGTTGAACATGTTCTTATAAGGGCAAATCTGATTCCTCAGGCTATTTACCGTTAAGTCTGTTAAGTGTTTAAGTTTTGAGTATATTTAAGTTGAGTTAAGTTTTTAAGTTGGGATAGCCGCTTCACCGGCTCATCCTGTTAAGTTAAGGTGTACTGACCAACTAACACGCGTTTACTAGTGAGAGTGATACGCTCTCCTCATTCTATTAAGAAAGAAAGTAAAACATCTCATGTAGGTCAAATGCTCTTCACCATATTTAAGTGAAGTTAAACTGACAGTTGTTGATTACCAACAGCGCACACCGCTTGCCACAACATCATTATTAGACCCGAAAAATAACAGCTGATCTATTGATGCCTACTCGCTTGCAGCCACACTCCCCGTTCATACTCGCCTGACTGCATTCCTCAACGCGTCACAGATTACGCCGAAAACAGAGAGCTCTTTTAAAAATTAGTAATTTCATACTTCATCTGATCATTCCACTTTTCATTCAGACTTTCTCACATAATCTATCACGCTTCTTCATTCATTCTGTTTCAGTATGTCCTTGATATGGAAGTTACCTAAACATTTGCCTTCCATATCTGAGAGAGTATACACCAAAGGTGATAACTTTCTGGTGACTATGCACTTCTGAAACTTCGGTGCTAGTTTTGCTGTAAATTTCTTCGCGGCCTTTGATAAGTGAAAAGTACGCTTATATACAATCTGTCCCTCTCTAAGTTCAACATGTCGTTTCCTTAAATTATAATACTTCTCATTCCTTTGGTGGGAAGCTACAATATGCTTCCTTACCTTACAGTAAATTAAGTTAAGTTCTTTAAGTTTTTTATTATGTATTTCTGGCTCATCAAGTGCAACCTCTGTTTGCAACACAGGCTGTGATGAAGTTAAATCATGTAACGTGCCGTCAATAATAAATTCGCGTCCATGTACTAGGTAATAGGGTGTGAATTTCGTTGTTTCGTTTACCGCAGTGTTAAGAGCGCATTGGATTTCTGCTAAGTTAGCATCCCAGTTTTTATGCTCTTGGCCCACGTAACAAGCGATAGCGTTTACTATATTTTTAATCGATCTTTCGCTTGCGTTGACCTGTGGATGGTATCTAGGGTTATAATATATGTTAGGCACGTTATATTTCTGTAAGAGTTGTCTAAAATGAGCACTTATATACTGTGGCCCATTGTCAATGTATATATATTTACATACACCATGAACCAGAAATACATGTTTTTCAATGAATTTCGCAACCGCTACGCCTGTTGCTACCCTTATAGGATGCAACATAACATATTTACTGAAGTAATCGGTGCAAACAATTAAATACGTATTTCTATTCTTAGAACTCGGGAAAGGGCCTAGTAAGTCGCAACATATTGCCTCGAATGGCTTGCTAACCTTTTTGGGAGAACCCATTAAGCCTGGTCTTGCCGTGTTCACTGGTTTATACAGCTTAAACGTCTCGCAGTTATTAACATATTCTTTAACGTCCCTGTACATGTTGGGCCAAAAATAATGCTGTGTTAACCGTTTGTGAGTCTTATAAATGCCCAAGTGTGCACTTGTGAGATCGTCATGGCACTTATGTAAAACGCTCAAACGCTCATGACTTGGCACAACCTGCTTCCAATCGCAGTCGCTGCTAGTGCTATATTTGTTGCGTGAATATCTCAGCAATCTGTTTTCACTGACTCGATAGTTAGGATAGCGGCGCGGGTTGTTCTCACATTCTTTAAGGATATGTAAATACCATGGGTCCTCTGTGTCCACAGGACCTAGGGCGTCTATTTTAATTCTACTAAGGGCGTCGGGTACAACATTATCTTTGCCCTTACGATGTTCAATTTCAAAGTTAAATTGACTTAAGCGCATGCTCCACCTAGCCAAACGTCCTGTGGGATTCTTAAGTTTATTAAACCATAGTAACGAGGCATGATCAGTTATAATTTTGCACTCTTGACCTTCAACATATGACCGAAATTGTTCTAAAGCAAAAATTACTGCTAGCAGTTCGCGCTCTGTGGTACTGTAATTAATTTCATTTTTATTAAGTGATCGACTACAGAAAGCGATGGGGTGGTCTAGGCCCTCATAACACTGTGTTAAGACGCCACCGACGGCAACAGACGACGCATCAGTATGGATGGCAAAGGGCAGGTCAAAGTTGGGACATTTAAGTATTGGTGACGACACGAGCGCCGTTTTCAGTTCGTTGAACGATTGCTCGGCATCGTTTGACCATTTAAAAGTTATATTTTTACACGTTAATTTACATAGCGGTTTACTAATTTTTGCAAAGTTATTTATAAATCTTCTATACCATCCTGCCATTCCTAAAAACCTCTTAACATCCTTCGCATTTGTGGGTGTCGGGTAATTTAAGATGGTGTTAACTTTAGCCGGGTCTGTACGAAGCCCGTGCTTATCAATAAGGTAGCCTAAATACTTAAGTTCACTTCTACAAAATACTGACTTTTTCATGTTGATAGTTAAATTCGCCTGTACTAGTCGGTCGTGTACCCTCTGTAATAAATCAACATGTTCATCGAAAGTGCTCGAAATGATTACTATATCGTCCTGGAAACAAAATACCTTATGGCCGAATTCCGCACCAAACAACTTATCCATCAGTCTCTGCATGGTAGCCGAAGCACCCACCAGACCAAAGCACATTACATTAAATTGATACAGGCCCTTACGGGGTACCGTGAAAGCAGTTTTTTCAGCTGAGGATTCGTTATCATACGGAATCTGCCAATAGGCAGCGGACAAATCTATTGACGTCAAATACTTTGCGTCTCTTAATTGGTCTAAAATGTCGCTAATATACGGTAGAGGGTAAGCGTCCGGTTTCGAAATGGCGTTAAGTTTTCTGCAGTCTAAGCACAACCTCAAGTCACCGTTAGGTTTTTGCACCATTACCACAGGCGAATTCCAGGCTGAATTTGAGGGTGACACTACGCCTAGCGAGATCATACGTTCTAGCTCATCTTCTAAAGCTCGTTGCTTTATTGGAGATAAAGGATAGTACCTCTGTTTAATAGGTAAGTTTTCGCCCGTGTTTACAGTGTGATTAATTAATGTGGTTCTTCCTAGACCGACCTTTTCAGTATTTATGTTTTCAAATTTTTGAATCATTTTATCCATACTCGTTTTTTGTTGTTTGGATAAAGATTCATATCTCTCTAATCCGCTATTCGGTGCTAATAAGTTAATTCTTTGTTGAGTATTTTTGTCAGAGATTAACTGTTTATTATGGATTAAGCCTTTTCCCAAATTAAATTGTTGCCAAAAATCTATTCCCAATATTATAGGAGTGGTAATACGTGGTATTACGTAAAAAGTTATCACTTTTAATTGACCTTCATATTCCAAAGGTAGTGACATATATCCTAGACACTTCAGTTTCGTTCCGTCAGCTGTGCTGACTTGTTGAACATCGCTTGAGTGATTAAGTTTAAGTCCATGTTCGATGAAAATCTCATGTGAGTTATTGCCTAGGACTGAGCAAAAGGCACCGGAATCCAGCAAAGCGCATGCCATTAAATTTAAAATTTTAATTTTTAAATACGGTCTGTTGTCGCCTTTATTTTTCAAGAACAAAGTTTCATCTTTATTGATTTGCAGCGGCGACTTTAGTCTGCGTGTTTTTGAAACGAAACTTTGTTTAACTAGTTTTTTGGCTGGTTACAATTGGTGCACTCCGAGCGCCTGACTCCCTTCTTTCCACACTTAAAACATACTACTTCTCGGGATTTACATTCATTTGTGTAATGATTATTATAATTACACCTAAAGCATTTCTCAAGTTGATTATGGTTAGTATAGGTCGATACTTGCTTATCTGAACGTTTGTTAAATGTTTGCACGTTTTTATTTAAGTCGCGGGTATTCTTAAACTCCGCAATGTTCGGCTCGCTGAAATGTTCCGCTCTCGACCTCGCTAGTTCGAGTTTCTTGCATAGTGACTTTAATGTTTCTATTGAAGTTATATTATGTAAAGCAAGTTCGGACATATACTCAGGTCTTATATTGTGCATTAAAATATCTAACTGTTCACGTTCTGGCATCGGGGTTGTTAGTCTAGAGAACATACCCTGCATGCTGGATAAATATACAACAATAGTCTCTGCTTTAGATTGCGTCCGTTTGCGAATTTCATTTTTTAATCTATAGTCAAGGTCGGGGATATCGAAATCTTCTTTTAAACATTTCATTAATTGAGAGTAGGTAAAGAAGTTGTGTTTATTGCTTCTATACCAGTGCAAAGTGGAACCGTCCAGAATATCGGGAAAAGCAAGTAACAAATGATCCTCGGATATGTTCCGGGATTGTTTTAACTCCTCAAGTCTTTCAATGAACACGCGTACGCATGTCGTACCGTCATATTTCAGGTTAAGCGAATTTAAGTTAAGTGGTTTGTCTTTTACGTACACGATCTTACATTCGTCTTTCTGCGTCTTTTCAGATTCATCATTTTCACTCATCGAATCTTCATCTTTCCCATCTAACGAGCTAAGAAGTCTGATAATGCGGGA
Organism: Pandemis cinnamomeana; assembly: GCA_932294345.1. NCBI lineage: Eukaryota > Metazoa > Arthropoda > Insecta > Lepidoptera > Tortricidae > Pandemis > Pandemis cinnamomeana. Next base: position 7,373,999 of record OW028721.1, read on the forward strand.
CCTAAGCTCCGACAAATTCGAATCAATTTCATTGATGCGGCCAAGTCTGTCTATCAAGTAGTTTGCACGACGAGATATCTTTGCAACAAGGGATTTATCAGATATGCTACCCGAAGCAAATTGATTCTCCAGATAAGTTACTTTGGGGATACAAATGTCTAGCTCTGATTGCACGCTTAGTGGACTAACCTCATTGCATTTTATACTGCCTCTGCGTGCCAGCCTCATCACCTGTCGAATCTGCTTTCTTAACGCGTCCGTGCTTGCACTTTCATCTGTGGAAATTTGAAGAATTTTTAGTTCATGTATTAATTCATCCTTGTGTAAGGAGTCGATGTACTTTTGAATAGACATCTTTCTTGCCGAGAGAAAAACACGGAATAATTTAAATTAAATCTAGTGATAAATAATTAAAATGCGAGTTATTCTCAATAAACAAAGTTAATTCTAGAATATAATTTCAAGATTCAAAGTTCAACTTTAGTATAAGTGTGTTCAATTAAATCTACCCACACTACAAAAAACTAATTGCAAGTTGCAGTTACTTAGCCAGTCTCAGTAATCTTTATTTAACAAAACAACAGTAGTATTATTGTAATTAAGGTGGTTTTAGGTATGGATAATCAGTTGAGTTTTTAAGATTATTAAGTTTCCTTTGGTGTGGTTTCGGCTCACAGCCTGCCCGCACCAAAATGCTATGGCAATTTCTTTAAGAAAAGCCTTAAGTTAAGTTTAAGATATTCTTATGCTAGTTCCTGTAACATAAGCTTTAAGTTAAGTTTAAGGTTTACTTCTCTCGCATGGATCTCAAGTTTATGCCTTCTGATTTGGTGCTACACTTATTTAAATCAGCGCCACGTTGGGTGTCAAATTTGTAACGTGGTTTTCTCTACGCTACTCACCGACTGACCCAGTCGGCTTGCACAAGACTAAGTTTAAATAATTATCTCAGGGCGCCGATCCATACACGAGACAAGTAAAACAACTAGTTGTAAATTACAATCAAAATTATGGTTTATTCAGGGAAAGGGGTTAGTACACTTTCACAAATTTAATATCTTAAGAATATGCCGTCGTTCACGCCGCTGAAGAAAGTTTATACATTTACAAAGTTAAGTTAGTTTCTCTCCTATATTAAGACTAAATTACATAATAGCTTAGGCCGTATCCGTGGCCGTCCAGGTACCTATGCATTAATTTGTACATTAAGATTCTTCCGGATTGTTAAGGAAAAAGATTCACAGGCACGGGCTAGAATGTACTCAGTCCACTTAAGTGCTAATCAGAGCTTATTTACGGAGAGACTAATATGGTCTAGATTTACCGGAGAGGGTCGTTCAATCGGGGATGACGGAAGCCGCTAGTCGCCTTTAAGGACGTGGTGACGTGGCTGCCTCTACCCTGGTCATCAGAACAACGGAACCCTCAAGTAGACTCTTGATTCTTCAACCATACTATGGAACCCCTACAACAAAATTACACCTACATTACCACCAGAACTATCTCTCTATCGAACCAAAAATAAGCACCATACGATTAGGGTATGCAAACTTACATTTCTGGGAGGAAGACCGGCGTGGATTTGAGAAACGACGACACAAAATGGGCCCCTGGCCCCCTGCTCCACCAACTACGTGGACCGTGGCTTCTTCTCAACCGACATGACGTATGGAAACTTCTGGACTATCGACTGCAGACCGTGGCCCGTAAGCGGAGATATGTTGCGATGCAAAGGAAAGAGGACGAGACTGGCGGGAGCCCCGCTTATATAGGCCTGCGGCCCCACCTCCGCACACGCAAGATTGCGACACCATATGCCGAGCGATACTACGATCCTAATTAATAAGTTGATTCCTGCCAAAAAGCTCATACGCCCCTCATTGCGGCGAGAAATATTGCTTTACTTTTTACGCAGGCACCGTTAAACTAGACTCCTCTTAAAGGGTCAAAATTTCATGTTACAATGTATGTATGTAAAAAACTATATTTTGGTATTAAAAACGAATAATCAAATAGCTTTAGCTCTAATTAATTATTAAATCACGATCTAGATCTTGTACAGCACTGTTGACATTTAGGTTTTGAAAAAATTGGCGACGAGACTCAGGCATACTTTCAATCAGTTTCAACAAATCATCTTTTTTAGCTAAGCTGATACCTCGTGGCTGACTTTGTCGAGGTTGTAGGGACACAACTAGCTGACACAGCTAACACAGTTACCTCACCCCGGGGAACAGGCCCCGCGACAGCCAGTCGCAGTCCCGCATTGTTACGCGTCAGTTGTACATTGTGATTATTTAATATACGAAGTATTTAATCCAAGGTTATGCTTTCATTCTATAGTATGTCGCAGTTTATAGGGTTCGCCTCCTAACGGGTGATAAATGAGAAGATCGAAAATAACTGTGCAAATTAATTTAATTAAAACCAGAGTCTAGCTCAGCAAAAGAATATTTAAAATGTGGGTAGATAGCAAACTAGGGTGTGGTTCGAGAATCTGGTACATAAATTAAAAGGAAATTCCGGTTACTAAATCTCCGCTAGTAAGTACTGTCCTGCACTGAAGCCGGAGGTGGTAGACGGGCGTCGTTCCGCACGGGTAGGGAAGAAAACCCGATGCCGGGCCGATGCTCGGGCCGCAGCGTAGCAGGAGGTGATGAGTAGTTACGGAGTTAGCCACTTGCTAACCCGGATCTTGGACCCTGGAACGCGCCATCAAAGATGGTGTTACACACGATCCAGCAGATCGGTGAACAACCACGGCAACAGCGATGTGACAGGTACTTAAGTAGCTGTGCTGCCGTGTTTGTTCACAATCAGATACGGAGATCACATTAAAAAACGGAAAAGATAGGAAAATGATGCAATCTAGAAGATTCTAATTTTTAAGCAAAATGCGAGGGTAGATTGGGAATGATCTTGCAATTTTCACGCGCTTACAGTGATAAGGGGATGCGATATGAACTGCGGCTAGGCTTAATGAGGTAATGAAATAGCTTGCACAGTGATATATTGCGAAACTACAATTTCCCAAGCATTATAAAAGTGTTTATAATTTGAACAAAATCTACATTCAGCTGTTAAGAAAATAGTCAGCACTTACCCGAGATGGGGGTTGAAATTCACACAGTAAAATATCTTATTAAGAACAAAGACTATGATTCGAAACTAACGCGTAGTGACGACCAGAAACTTCGCGGTTACGTATAATAGGTAGCTGTACGTAGCAGAGACCGAACGGAAGAGTGGCGTGCGCTTGCTTCGAAAGTGGTTCGCTGTCTGTCGCGAGCCCGGCTCGGCTCGTGCAATGCTTTTTGAGCCGACTCATTTGACAGCCCGCGTGACGTCACGCTAGTGCAGTGCCGTTGAAACGAGCACCGGTTTTAAAATGTAGCCAGCGTATTAATGAATCCACAGAGAATCTAGACTGTGGTCCATGACGTTTGTTTATTTAAGTAAACTGTGTAATAAGTGTTTGACAAGTGATGTTTGGAAATAGGTTATAATGTTGTGTTAATCTAATGTGTTTTAAGTGAAAATGTACGTACTACGTTACAAGTATTAGTCACCCAACATAGATACCCGTTAAAGTGGTGATCCCGACGTGATCTTATATTTAAACATAACGGTACATAACCTTGGATCGGAACATTTTTTACCGTATTTTGACTTTTCACAAACCTGAGTGTCAGTGAAATACTAACGTGACTGCAAAATATTAGTGATTTCGTTCATATAACATGCCGAAATCAAACCATCCAGCGCGATCGTCCGATCTTAATGAGGTCATCGGTCCACCTTGTGGGTGTAATGTAACATGAAGAGTATCAATTCGAGGTGAAGCTTCTTTAAGATTGAAATAAACGTATTTTAACATAGTTAGAATTGCTTTATATTCATAGAAGCATGACAAAGTCAATCATAAAACATAGACAACCATAAACCTAAACCATAAATATAGCAAAGATAATCTAATATGGGTTCCAAATGCGCCCAAACTGCTGCCGCGTCATGTCTTATGTTAGGACTAACTGTAGCAAAACATTTAGTCCGTTTTATATTGTTTTCAGTGAAAAAATATAGGACACACGTGTGTATAGAAATTTGTTTTTTACTGCCTCCAAAATGAGCTGCGTCATTTTTAAAGCATTACAGTCTGTCACAACTTTAAAACTTTTACCAATCAAATAGTGCCTAAAGTGCTGTAAGGCCTTAACGACCGCAAGAGTCTCCAACTCATAAGAGTGATACCTGGGTTCAGCACCTGCAGTTACTTTGCTGAAGTATGCAGCCGCACGTTTGCGACCATCGCTATGTTTTTGTAAAAGTACTGCGCCGTACCCTCGTGAACTAGCATCAGAGTTACTACGGTTTCTAATTCGTGATGGAATATAGCCAACACTGGCTCGCTTGTTAGATGTTTTATTATGTCTTGTCTCGCTTTTTCCTGCTCGTTACCCCAAACAAACTTAACGTCTTTACGTGTCAAAGTGGCATATTGCGGGATATACCGTCTAAAATACCCGGCGAGGCCAAGTAATTGACGCACTTGTTTGACTGTCTTTGGGGTCGGTGACTTAGTTAAAGCTTCTATTTTATGAGTGCTCGGTCTAACCTGACCATTGCTGATTGTCCTATCAAGGTACTCTACCTCTGTTGTCATAAAACAACATTTCCGCATATTTATTGAGAAACCGGATGAAATTATGCGTTGATAGACTACAGGAGCATTTGCTAGCCCAAAAGGCTTGTTGAGAGACTCATAGTGACCTTCTGGTGTCACAAAGGCAGTTTAGCCAATAGAGTTTACGCAAATTTTTGAAAACCTGTTAGCATATCTAATGCTGTAAAATATTTTCATTTTCCTAACCTATCGATGTGATCCTCTACTCTGGTAGAACGGCAATGGGTACCGTTCCTTTACTTTACAGTAACACTGTTTAAGCCGCGGTAATCAACGACCATCCTATTGGAGCCGTCCTTTTTCTTCACCAGAAGAATTGGGCTTGCGTATGCAGATTCCGAATTGCGTATTACACCTTTAGCTTTGAGGTCGTTAACAATAGCGCCTAGCCTAGCAAGTACGAAAACTTATCTGCATCAGGAATGTTTTCCCTATCATGAACGCTGGTTTTAAATCGGTCCCAGAACTCGCTCCACCGAATGACATCACCTTTAAAGTGTGGAAGGGAAAGTTTAGGCAGCTTCAAATTCTTATGTTGAGATGATCTCTCAGAATGTTCGTGTAATTTTGCCTCAAACTCCGCTGTCCAGGTTTCAGCTTCGTGCTGTGCTTCTGTATACCTTTTTATGTTTTCTGACGGGATACTAATCCCCTTTTCTAAATATCCCCGGACTTCACTTTCAAGTTGTTTACTGGAGTCTCAGTAAGCGCGATAGTTTTCTCAACTCTTCCACTGATACCTCTGCAAAATTTTCGGCTTTATTCACTAATTCTCGGGTTCTCTCTTCTATTATGTTTAACCGAACGACCACCCCTTCCTCCATCTTGTCTCGATGTTACTGTAAATAAATAAATTCTGTCCTCAAACCCTATTTATTACTAAAACGGAGCCATTACAAATATAATATTGTAATAAACAAACGTGGGTCGGTTTAACAGGATCACGCGGCAGTAGGTTGTTTCTAGGAAAGAGTTGTAGGCATCTACATTGCTTGTTTCAGTGACGCTTAATTTTGAAGCAGCGGTTTTTGCTTTTTCACAAAGATGATGTTTTAGAAGTTTTAAATCACTCGCTAAGGGAACTATAGTTATTTTATTCCATTTTTTTAAATTTAAATCATTGGAAGCTTGACTTGAGACATCAAACTTCCAGTTTGCCTCAATGAGCTGAATAAAAAGAAAACATAAAAATAAAACATTAATAGTAGTTGCTAACAAATGTCGGAGTACAAGTTCTATATTCCTTACGAGTCGATGTAATAAAGTTTGATAAGTACTGCCAAGCTGTAGTTACTACAGTGTAGTATTATCATCCGTCTGAGTTTTTATGCTAACTATGGCTTGCCGCCATCTATTAACAGGTAACACGTTTTTAATCTCGTCGCACTTGTAAACTTTTAGTTCAATGAAGTGCGAACCTTGTTATGGGCTGACAAATTGGATGTAAGTGATCGTTTCACGTGTCCGATCACGTGTACGATCGTGTTCATCAAGCCTTCAATCTTCCCTAACTTTGCTGAATGCTCGTCTACGGAAAACCTATCAGATTCCAGCATCTTTATCTTGAGCGACATTGCCATGATCGTATCTTTCAGTCCTGAATTCCTCGTCTGAAGTTCGTGTATCAGAAACCACGCGTGTGAGTTGTTTGCTCTCATCTCAGCATCGACAACTCATCAGTGAGCATTCTAACAGATTCCTCGTTAATGTCTATCTTACTGCTGAGGTATACCATTCTCTCTTTCGCGTTATGCAGAGAGTTGTTCACATTGGCAATCATAACCTTAGCTTCATTGGCCAGCTTGACGGATGACTTTGTGGCATTAACACTATAATTGTTCTTTATTTCGCTGATGTCGCTGTACATCTCGTATAAGAGTGTACCGGGTTTCCATGGTGCCAATTTTGACATGCTAAACTACGGTATGTTAGCCGTGTTTGTGGTTGAGTTTATATACAACAGTCTGTCTTTTGGTGGTTCATATCCGTTTGAGCCTACCAACAAATGGTCGAGGCCGTCGGTTGCTGGACAACTTTGGCATGCTTGTGGTGACGTGTTAGATAGCTTGAACCAGTAGCAACTAGTACCTGAAGTGAAACACCTGTTCGACGTTATTTTGATGGCTTCAACGCCACTAGTATGAGTTAGCGCAAGCAAACACAAGACAGTTATTACCACACTCGACAAAGATATCTTTGGTGGTTTTTGTGTCCTTTTGTTCACTTCAGCCAATTGCTTTGGCGGAGGAGGTCCGTGTTTGACACTAACGCCGGAAACGGACGTGGCGCCAGGCACCCTAGTCATTACACCATTCTTGTCTATGTATGTGTAGGCTTTAGTCCTATAGATGATCTCAGGCCCAATGGCATTACTGTTGTCCACTCTTTGTTTCTTCTTTTGTTGTTTTGGTTTAGCGGTGGCCTGTTGCTTCTTAGCAGGCTCTGTGCTAGTTTTCGTTTGGTTTGGCATGACGTTCTTAGTTGCCAGTTACAGCTTGCTCGAAGTTACAATTTACCCCCGCTTGCGGTAGGCCGAGCCTTCAAACCCCTATAAATAGGAGAGATGTTCGCTAAGATGCTGCTCTCAATTTGCGAACCAAATTGCACTACTTGATGTTGCCTCACACACGCCTAAGCGGGGACGGCTAACGAAAAGCGCGATATCTGTCGATGCTGCCTCACACACGCATAAGCGGGGACGGCTAACAATCAATAGTATTACGTTACGCTCGTGTATCTCAAACACTAGCAGCACATATACGGTTAGTTATCAAACTCTCAGCTATGAGGGTGATGGACTAACATCTAGCGCCCCACGTTGGGCGCCATTTTGTTATGGGCTGGCAAATTGGATGTAAGTGAAACGACTTAAAGAAGTATAAGTTACACTATAATTATAACTTGGTGCACGTATAAAAGAAACACAATTAAAACTTATCAACTAACTAGATACTGTAAAGCCGCATTCACATTTGTCTGTCGTGTTGTAACGTGGCGCTTGCGGCGTCTCGTTAACATTAACCTCGGTCCCGATACGGCTGCGTATTGGGGGCCTGGAGGTTTATATACCTAGGCTAGTTCTACGGGTCTAGTACCGCCGCTGCCCGATAGATCAAGCCGCAGGCTAAATACTAGCGGAACGGGGAGAGGGGGAAGGACGGGGGAAACAGCCACTCGGAGGTCTCGCGCTTCTAGCCAGGCTGCCCGATAAGATCAAGCCGCTCCGGTCTAGTCGCACCCGAGATCGCCGGGCGACTCACGCTCCGTGCGGCGGTCGCGCGCTTATATTCGATCGCGGGGTGCGGTGCGGGACGCGGGTGGCGGCGGCGGCCGATGCGCGCGCGCCGCGCTGTGCTATCACGTGCCGGGTTCGTGCTCGGGCCCGCGCTGCTGGTCCGGCGCCACGTGGTCGGGTGCTGCGCCGTGGCTTGTGACGATTGTCTTCGTCACATTCCCCCCCTTCTTGTGAAGATTTTTAATTCTGCGGAAAGAAAAATCACCGGCGAGTAATCTGGATTATGTGGTGTGTCGGATCCCTCCCTTTGGTGTGCGGTAGGGTTGCGACGATGCCCCCCCCCCCCCTTCCCCCCCTCTATTGCGTATATCTGGTTACTCACCGCGTCTCCTCATACTTGGGAGTGATGATATGGTCGTATGCCGTTTATCGTATAAGGAAAACACTGTACATATGTTTTTATGATTATTATTTTTGTTCCTTTTTGTATTTCGGTAACCTTATACCCCCCCGCCAGTGGCCCCCGTTTCGTCGTTTTCCTGTCCTACGTGCCTTCTTTTTTTTTCTATGGGCCGGCTGTCGTGGTTCGGTCGTCTCTGTGTTTTGTTTTTCGGCCGGTGCCTTGGGGTCCTCCGGTGTGTCCCCGATCATCGCCAGGTACTCCTCGTCGTCCGTGGTTAGATCGATGATGTCGGTGCTCCCCTCTATCTCGTCCAGTAGGTTGAGCACTTCCTGGTTGAGATGAGGTAGTGGGTTCTCCGGCGTGTCTTCCAGGATCATCGTCACATCCTGGCCCGTCACCGATCCGTCTCCCAGGATGTGAATTGGTTCGCTTCCCCATGTGCGGATTATGGTCGTGCACTTCGCGGCGTTCATAGTCACTTTTGTGCTCCTGATCCGTAGTTGGTTCTATTTATAGATTGTAGCTGGGAATTTGGGGGTATTTTTCGCGTTTTCATTTTTTTCGAAGTGGGTAGGTGAGTATTGGTCGGCGGTCTTTCGTTGTTTCTTGGTTGAAATTTTTTTTTACGGCGGTTTATTATTCTGCTTTTTAACCTCTTTGTTGTAATTCTCTCTATTCGTACTTTCCGATGATGGGAATTTTTTCTTTGTGTTCGATGTTGTGGGGGGGGATGTTTTCCTCGGTTTGTCTGTCCGTCTCCTATATAATTTCGGCTCTTACGGGGGGGATGTGAATTTAACGTTACGTACTGTTTTAAGTAGGGGAATTTGACTCAGTTGGGTCTCCCCTGGACCTAGGGATACCAGATGACAGGAATTTTCCTGACATGTCCGGAATTGTAGCTCTCTGTCAGGGAAACAGGGAAAATATGTAATTGTCAGGAATTTTCAATAAAAGAAAAATATGAAATATTAAAATATTTTTTAATCGGTTTAGTCACAAAATAATAATAAAATTACGAAACAGAAACAGAAACGAACAGAACAGAGGAAAAAAAATATTCTAAAGAGCGGGTATTTACCTACATTTACCCACTCACTAGAAGTCAGGAAATTTATTGCAAAATCAGGGATTTTTTCAGGAAAATTTTTTTTCGGGCTTGGTAACCCTACCTGGACCGGAGTAAAAGACTGTGGGTTATTTCGTTGGGCGCCAAATGTAACGTGGCACTTGCGGCGTCTCGTTAACATTAACCTCGGTCCCGATACGGCTGCGTATTGGGGGCCTGGAGGTTTATATACCTAGGCTAGTTCTACGGGTCCAGGTTCGAGAGACAAGGGAAACAGCGAGGCTTTAAATACACAACTGAGGGCTTTTACGCCTGTTTATTTATAATAAATAACTTATTCTACTTAGGCTATCACTGTACTGCAGAATCTACAGCCCGACGCCCTCCGCTTCCCGAGGAATCAAGCCGCGGGGGGGACGTTGGGGTTGAACGGTAGCAAGGAGGAGATTAGTATTTATATCTAGGTCTACGGGTCTAGTACCGCCGCTGCCCGATAGATCAAGCCGCAGGCTAAGTACTAGCGGTTAGTGCCTAGGCTTATGTCTACGGTCCTAGTGTCGCCGCTGCCCGATGGGATCAAGCCGCTGGCTAAACACTAGCGGTTAGTATTTATGCTTTACGGATCTAGTGCCGCTGCTGCCCGAGGAGATCAAGCCGCGAGCTAAACACTAGCGGTTAGTACCTACACTCAGGCCTACGGATCTAGTGCCGCCGCTGCCCGATAGGATCAAGCCGCAGGCTAAGCACTAGTGGTTAGTACCTACACTTAGGTCTACGGATCTAGTGCCGCCGCTGCCCGATAGGATCAAGCCGCAGGCTAAGCACTAGTGGTTAGTACCTACACTTAGGTATACGGATCCAGTATCGCCGCTGCCCGATAGATCAAGCCGCAGGCTAAATACTAGCGGAACGGGGAGAGGGGGAAGGACGGGGGAAACAGCTACTCGGAGGTCTCGCGCTTCTAGCCAGGCTGCCCGATAAGATCAAGCCGCTCCGGTCTAGTCGCACCCGAGATCGCCGGGCGACCGGCGACTGCCGCTCCGTGCGGCGGTCGCGCGCTTATATTCGATCGCGGGGTGCGGTGCGGGACGCGGGTGGCGGCGGCGGCCGATGCGCGCGCGCCGCGCTGTGCTATCACGTGCCGGGTTCGTGCTCGGGCCCGCGCTGCTGGTCCGGCGCCACGTGGTCGGGTGCTGCGCCGTGGCTTGTGACGATTGTCTTCGTCACATTCCCCCCCTTCGTGTGAAGATTTTTAATTCTGCGGAAAGAAAAATCACCGGCGAGTAATCTGGATTATGTGGTGTGTCGGATCCCTCCTTTTGGTGTGCGGTAGGGTTGCGACGATGCCCCCCCCCCTTCCCCCCCTCTATTGCGTATATCTGGTTACTCACCGCGTCTCCTCATACTTGGGAGTGATGATATGGTCGTATGCCGTTTATCGTATAAGGAAAACACTGTACATATGTTTTTATGATTATTATTTTTGTTCCTTTTTGTATTTCGGTAACCTTATACCCCCCCGCCAGTGGCCCCCGTTTCGTCGTTTTCCTGTCCTACGTGCCTTCTTTTTTTTTCTATGGGCCGGCTGTCGTGGTTCGGTCGTCTCTGTGTTTTGTTTTTCGGCCGGTGCCTTGGGGTCCTCCGGTGTGTCCCCGATCATCGCCAGGTACTCCTCGTCGTCCGTGGTTAGATCGATGATGTCGGTGCTCCCCTCTATCTCGTCCAGTAGGTTGAGCACTTCCTGGTTGAGATGAGGTAGTGGGTTCTCCGGCGTGTCTTCCAGGATCATCGTCACATCCTGGCCCGTCACCGATCCGTCTCCCAGGATGTGAATTGGTTCGCTTCCCCATGTGCGGATTATGGTCGTGCACTTCGCGGCGTTCATAGTCACTTTTGTGCTCCTGATCCGTAGTTGGTTCTATTTATAGATTGTAGCTGGGAATTTGGGGGTATTTTTCGCGTTTTCATTTTTTTCGAAGTGGGTAGGTGAGTATTGGTCGGCGGTCTTTCGTTGTTTCTTGGTTGAATTTTTTTTTTACGGCGGTTTATTATTCTGCTTTTTAACCTCTTTGTTGTAATTCTCTCTATTCGTACTTTCCGATGATGGGAATTTTTTCTTTGTGTTCGATGTTGTGGGGGGGGATGTTTTCCTCGGTTTGTCTGTCCGTCTCCTATATAATTTCGGGAGGATATTCATTGAAAGTAATTAAAATATTGATTGGGTCTGATTAAACTTAAACAACATCATTCAATAACACAGAATAATCTTGGGTATCGAATAGAATCGAAAGATAAATTGAATACATTACGTTTTGCTATGCTTCCTCTTTCTTATCTCACTCGACTCGGTCTGCTCTTCATCGCTGACTCGTCTTCCGACGGAAATAGTGTTTCAGCGTTGTTAGAGCTATACTTCGACCTGAAATAAATATTAAAACATTTTAACTACGGTATTTAAGTGATCTATAATATTCGACCCTACTTTTCGTTTTACAGTAAGTATTTAAATAAGATAGAGGTATATTTAAAAAGTATCGTCATTCTCTTGTTACATACAATTTACTAGCGCAACTGACGTATAATCTCCTTCGTGCTTTCGCGTCTCGTCTATGGTCTAGACTTAGGTACTATTTGCCATATCAATGCCTGTCAATTTATTTAATGGTATTATGCTAGCTTCTAGTTAATTAAAGCCAAGTTTACTGTTGGTATTTCGTTTCTTATGTATCAATTTAATTAGTAACTAGAAATAATGACGGAATCGAAGAAAGAACTCGAAGATACAATATCATATTCCTTGGCAAGATACCTACGACCGGAAAGATTTGACGTCGAACTCACTGCCCCCGCGGCCGGAGATAAATGGTCACATTGGCTGCGCACCTTCACTAAATTCCTGACCGAACATGTTCCCGCCGGTGCTCCAAATGCTATAAAATTTAAATTACTAGAAAATCACTTGACAACCAGCATTTTCATGCTAATCAAAGACTGTCAGAGCTATTATACCGCCATCACGCTTTTGAATAAAACGTACGTCAAACCCCAAAATGAAATATTAGCCCGCCACGTTCTCGGTACTAGAAAACAAAAGCACGACGAAACTAGTTCGAGTATTTGTTTATTTTATTTGATATTCGTTAGCACAGACTACTAAGAGATACTACGTATCAGACCGCCAACTCAGGAACAAGACAATTCAGCAGTAAGCAACTGTATTTTATCTGTACCACTGATGATGTATGACGTTTCTTTTTTTTTTTAATTAAGATTTATACAAGGCCAAGGAAAAATGGGTTTTTAATCCATGTTATGAATGTTCCTTTTTTTTGGGGATTTATACGGGGCTAAGGAAAAAAGGGCATACATCCATATCGTGCTTACTTAGGTATTGTAATTCGAAAAAAAAAGTTCTTTGGTCCCGGCATTTAATTGATCACTTTGTGACAAGTGATCAATTAAATGCCGAGAGCTATATGTACTGGTGAGAAAAATAAAATACGCATATTACTTGTTATTTTTTTTATTTTTTAACCTTTTTTTATATTTTTCCAGTGCTTTTCTTTGCATTTCCGGCAAATGGTTGCTGTTCAGGCGGACTATGTCAGTGCCCTTTAAAATTTTGTTTATCGTATTGCACCAATTATACACGGAAAATTTCACTATAAGGGTGACAAAATTGTTGAGGAGCTCTGCGTGGTGTTCAGCACAATCTATAAACTCAAAAGCATGTTTTGCCATAATTTTTTCTACGATCATTTGCGTAATTTGATTTTTATGGGCATTTTTTTCCAATAATTTGTTTGTTTCATTGACGACTGTGCCAAAACACCTCACCGCAGCTTCGGACGGGTAGTAAAGACTCTTTTTGGCTGCATTGTATTCCCGCTGGCTAATCCATTGATGGATGCCACTTTGCTCCGATGTTAGGTTTCCTTTACAGGTGTCGCATTTATTTTTTTCCATTAGTTTTTTTACTACCCATCCAGCAGTGTAGGCCCGCGAATGTATGTTTAAGCGTTCTCGTCGGGCCTGCTCCACAACCGTTCCATATGATATAGTTTTGGGATGACCCGGCTGGACATTCTCATTTTCTTCGTCAAATAAAAGACGTAAATTAAATATTTGGTCTGCCGAATCATCCTCACAATTGAATGTTTCTCTATGAAAGTTTATCATCCTTGTGACCAACAACGACTTAAAGGTGCACATAAAGCTGTGACAGTTAGGGTCGTTATGTCTATAGTTATAGGCCCTCACTTGCCCAAAAAAATTTTCAATTGGGTCAGAGTTGAAATATCTCGGCCGCATCACCGTTACGTTGTTTTCGTTGAGTAACTGCCACAGCTTCATTAGACTTTTTATAGTAACAACAAAGTTGTTTAAAGAGGGCACCGACTTTTGCTGTCCATTACCTGTTACATATTTCATTTTGTTTAATTTTTTTATACTGTCTCTCCAGAATTGATGATGTGGCGATTTAATAGTCACTGCTGTTCGAAACATTTTCCCCTTTTTACTCTTCTTTGAGAATGTCGCTGCTCCATTGACACTGTCAAACAGCTGGTCGAAGAAGAGGACAGTGTCTGCTGTATTCTTTAATGTTTTGCTCACGGGCTTTCCGTCAGCATAATGAGCTGAAAGTAAAGAAATATGGAGCGTTGAAGAGTAGTTATTTAAAAAGACTAAGTCTAAATTATTTGCGTGCAAAGACCACACATATTTGATGTTTGGTGTGGCATAAAGCAGGGGTAGACAAAATTTCAATGTTTTTAAAGAGCCTCAAAAAAATCTTGGCAACAATAAATAGTACTTCTATATGGAAATAATATTGGCGTATGGAACTAAAGGGTCGCAGCTTCACGTCCAGAGAACCACCGGTTGCCCGCATAATTTGCGCTATTTCTTTAAAATCACATCAAAATATGATACACCTCGAGCCATCTGTTGTCCAATAGATAAAACATTTATTATGTTTACCTTTCCATAGCTTTACATACACAACTGTTCCTTGTTCCATGAATGCGCTTATACATTCACCAAATTTCAAATATCTAGGACAACTGGAAGTACCAACCCCACATTTCTTGGGGGCACGGCAATACGTAAAAAAAAACACCGTTTTTAATGACTGTACCTTGTGATTATGTTGACTTAGAGGGTTACTTTTTCCACGTCTCTAAGATAACGCAGACATGGCGCAGACCTAAATATTTGGTAAAATTTCAACTTTATACTTTTACGCGTTCCTGATAAAATGGGTCTTGACGGACCAAGGATCGGACAGACAGACGGACCACAAATTTTGAGGTACAGAAGGCTGAAAATAGATACTTAATTTTGTTAGCCTTAGGAAAAATGACATTCATAAAGCGACATCTATTGGGTTAGGTTCGTAAGGACTAGATTGCATAACGACTCTATAAGCAAAACGTCTTAGTTGCATAAGGTCTTGGTAAGCACAATGTCTTTTTTGCAGAATGCCCTAGTGAGTAGAATGTCTTAGTTGTTAGATCGACAACTATAGCATAACGCCCGAAGTTGCAAAATGACTAATAGGGTTTACGTCCAAGTTATTAATAAGTCTTGATTGTAAAACGACGCATATGGAAAAGTGTCTGGATAGCTTATGGTCTTGGTAGCAAAACGTCATGATTGCATACCGACTTTGAAGTTTCTTTATCAAAGAGTTCCTTCACAAACTACGTTTGAGTTTTTCTTGTCATTCAACCATCTAGTCGTTATGCCATTTAGACGTTATTAATGTTTGACGATATGCCTACCAAGTCGTTTTGCTATTACAACATTTTGATATTAGGGCGTTATACAAACAAGACGTAATAGAACTAAGTCCAATCATAAACCCGGGCATTCTACTATTAAGACGTTTGTACAATTAGACATTTAGCTACCAAGACCTTATGTAACTAAGACGTTTTGCTTATAGAGTCGTTATGTAATCTAGTCCTTACGAACCTAACCCCATCTATTAGCAAATAGCGGAACTAATTAACCCACATTAAACTTTATTATTCTTCTGTTGCTTATTATCATTGTAACATAATACGTATACTACATTTTTGAACTCAGGATTTCTTCCTCTTTCATTTGGTATCCCATTAAATACTGCAGCAAAAAAATGTTGGTGGAATCCCACCCCTTTTTCTTTTATATCTTGACTTCTAGTCAGAATTTCGAAAAAAAAACGAACGAATGCAGTTAGACCTCTAGCAATGCGTTAGTGTTTATGTAAGTTTATTGGATAAATTTTATTCTGTTATTTATATATTATCTTATTATAGTTGTATAATGTACTTTAGTGTTAATTTGTTAAGTACTAAGACTATTATTTGCGCATAAAATGACTGCTTGCCTTTATTTGTAAACTATTTCCTTTCTGTGTCGGGTTAACTGGAAGAAATCCCTTCTTAGGGATAAGTTCGCCTTTGTACTATTTTCTGTGTATTTTTGTATTTTTTTAATTTTTATGTGCAATAAAGAGTTTACATACATACATACTATTTCTGATTATTGCCGTGCATTGCATCTTCTCGCTCAAAAGTGCTGCTTTCAATCTGTTTCTGCTGACGAACATAAAGAACAGGCGATACACAGGCTACATCTCCTTCAAGTTTACAAAAAGCTACGATTGCTATTACGGTTAACAACAGTCGTGCCGACGCGCTGATCGACACTGGCAGCTCAGTAAGTTTTATTGATAGAAATGTGGCACGGATGATGAAACTGCAACAACGTCCGTACCAACAGACCATAAACCTAGCGTCTTTAAGCCACACATCAAGTGTAGACGGGGTCTGTTTCGCTACGCTTGAGATCAATAATCATATATTGTAAAAATAGACAGTTATAATGTTAGAAAACCATTAATAAACTATCAGGAATGTCCTATTGTAGGAATTAAAAACTCACCTGATGAGTATTCGGAGCTGAGTGAGTTTGATCTTTTACGACGTTTGATTTTTTCTTCCAATCGCCGAAGCTTCCGCAATAGACGTTCCTCACTGTCTCTATCACTGCGTTTATGTTTTCTCCCCATGTTTAAAGCTAATAAGCACCTGTTTTATTCACAATTACACCACAAAACTGTAAAAAAATAATATTTTAACGTGTAACGGCCGTTGCACGAAAACAGATAATGAAGATCATACTCTACCGGCGCGCAATGTGACAGCTCGGGGTGGCCAGTGAATAGGCTTAGGCTTACCTTTTAACCCAATTTTAATTTCAGATTACTAATATATCTTTAAATAATTCGTGATAATGGCCGGGAATTGGAAGCAGTACTACTTGTTAAAATTAATCGCGAGAATTGAGCAGTGAAGCATAATTAGCCTTATTTTATCGAATAGAGTGTGAAAATGAGTAAAACGCTTCATAGTGGTACTAGAGAGGTCATTTATAACGTATACAGACTTTTTTTATGGCAATATACACAATCAAGGATGGTGACTGTGCCAATTTCAAAGTGGGGAAACGGGGTGGAATTAAAAAGAAATACGGGATTTTGAATAGGATTGGATCAGGACAGTTATAAATAATGTGATAATGATAATGATAACTAGAAATATTACTTAACTACTAATAAAGATTATAAAAACATACTTATATCTTGATGTTATTGCTGGAAATAAATGAGGCTATGGAGGCATATATACGTACATTATTTGATGAAAGTAAGCAGGGGACGGAAGTTGGTAGGGGAAAATGTTCAGAAATAATAACATCATTTAAGGAGACACGGTCATATAGCGGACAGGATAAAATTAGATGGTTCAGATCACCCACCTCCGAACCACACTCACATGCAGGGCTGTCAATTATGTGAATTCTCGCCAGGTGTTCTGGAGAGCAAACATGACCTAAACGCATTCTTATTAGAACACTAGTACTTCTTTTACAAAACTTGAGTTTAAAGAACCAAGGTTTACTAGGAATAGAGGGTTGAATATGAATATAACTTCTACCCTTGAAGACGCAACTCTTAGACCAACAATCTTGCCAAGAGCGTTGAAGATATATGCGCGGAAGATTAATTAAATCATGGGAATAATTTTTGTAGGGAAACATATCACCATTTTCTACTGCTTCATTGGCAATTTTGACAGCTTTTTCATTACCTCTGATACCGCAATGACTTAACACCCAAGCAAAAGCTACTCTGAAACCTTTGAGAAGGCACTGGTACAATTTAGTCCTGATTTCAATGATCACAGGGTATGATGGACTAGATCTACAAAATGGATACTTTTCGAGCGCCTGCAGAGCGCTAAGAGAATCAGAGAAGATAACGGATTCCTTTAATTTCATAATAAGAATGTATTCCACTGCCTTTAGAAGACCAAACGCCTCCCCAGTAAATACCGAAGTCTCAGGTGGAAATTTAACTAGCTGTGATATTTTATATTGAGTATGGTAAATGCCAACACCAGTACAGCCAGCGGAAGATCTTTTCGATGCATCAGTATAGATATAATGCCATCCCGGCCAAATATTATCTATTTGGTAATTAAAATAAGCATTGGCATACAGATTGCTTTTGGAAATGTTTAAATTGTATTCAATGTTAGGAGGCAGTGTAAGAGCCATGTAATCGCAAGTAAACAAAGGGAGAATATGAGATCTGTGAGTTGGAGCATCTAACGAATAAAAATTTTGTAAGCTTTTAATTAAACAGGGAGTAGATTTATGAGACCAATAACGTGATGTTCCGATATGTGAAGATAATTTTTTTAGTTTAGATAAAATTGGATGCTGAGAAAGTTGAATGGGGCGATATAAAAATTTATCTGATAGAAACTGTCGTCTTAGTTTTAGCGGAGGGTCACAACATTCTACCTGCAGAGCATTTATTGGACTCGACTTCATAGCACCAGTGATTAATCCATAGATATAGGATGTAAAGATACACAAAGGCGGCTTGGAGACATGTCAAAAAAAAATATGTACATGTGTTGGTGAATGTCTATGTGTGAGTTCCAAATAGTGTTGTCCACTATAAAACCTCTCATTATCGATTATTTATCAGTCGGCGGTTTTTTTTTTTGTACAGAAAGCAATAAAATCAATCAATCGTGTAGAAAACAGGAACTGATATCGATATTTTTTTATATCAATACTTAAAGTGGGTTGATGGATCGACGTGGGTCGATGGGTTGGCGCGGGCCGACCTGTTGACGTGGTTCGTGGAGTCAACCTGAGTCGATGGGCCGATGCGGTTCGTGGAGTCTTCATGGTTTGTTGGGTGGACGGACGTGGATCGTCGGGTCGAACTAAGTCGATCCATAAACCCACGTCGACCCAACAAACCACGACAACCCGACAAGTCACTTCGATACATCGACCCATCAACCCACGTTGACCCAACAAACAGGTGACGGCCAACAGGTGACGGGTGACAGGCGACGACGGGCAACAGGTGACGTGCGACAGGCGACGGGCAGCAGGTGACGGGCGATAGGCGACAGGCAACATATGATGTGCGACAGGCGACGGGCAAGGCAACAGATGATGTGCGACAGGCGACGGATGATGGATTACGTCGACGCCCGACGATGATTGAAGGGTAACGGACAATGACGACGACGACGGGTGATAGGCGACGACAGCGAATTAATATTTTTTTATTGAAATTATTTATAAGTTTTTGCAGTCGTGGAATACTATTAAACCTGCATTAAATCTGCATATTATTATAAAAGGATGTTTTATTTTCAACTGGATACATGAATACTAATAAATAATACTGTTATTAAAACACTTCATATACTTTTGAATGATTTTATTTATTGTCCTCTGAATATAACAGTTTTGTTGAGATGTGTTCGTATCGTTTCCCTGCTTAATTTTAACAATTTGTTTTCATGTTTAAATCTAAGGTTAAAATATATTTCAATAATGGATTTCATGAGAAAATATCTGTGGTTATCTAACGGATCTTGATCAAAAATATGATTTTGCAAATTATTAAAAAGTGACTGAACGTTTCGCAGAACTTTCAAAACACATTTGGCAAAAATTAGTTCTGTCATAGCTTTGTTTTTCATATGTTCTCTAAAAAAAGATTCAGCGTAACGACATAACTTAATGACGTCGTTGGATGGATATGTGAGATAAAGTTTGTCTGTTTGTGAATAGTCTTTTTTGACAATTAATGAATTGGAAAATATTTCAGACGATGTTGACACTAAACTCTGTACACAAACGTCACATTTGATTTTTTTCGTTAATTTTCTAACCACAAATCCCGACACGTATGAAACAATCATCATAGACATTTGAGACAATGATGCAGTATTGTCTATTTTAACACTATTTGCTCGTCGAAATTAATTTCTTCTTTTTGAGCATTAGCATCATTACTGTCTTGCAGCAATTCTTTGAAAATTTTATTATAATTTGATGAACTATTAATTTTATCTATTGTGGACATGGCGCTAGTAGACAACACTGTTATTTTTTCTAATTCCAAGCAATTTCCGCTCTCGCTTATTTTTATTTCTGTATGGCATATATCATAGCCAAGTCAAGTAATAAATGAGAATGAGTAATCAATATAAAGAGACTGTGTTCTGAAGGGAACCTGGTGCTGTGTTTACAGACCAGTCCATGCAGTGGCAAAACTTGTTTAAGTCAGCTCAATACCTGACTTGTAAGCTCAAAGATGTTACTTGGTGACCAAAATTATATTTATAACTCTATACAACTGGTTAATCAATATTAATGTAATTATTAACACAGTTGTAACACTTTAGGGATAGCTAAAGCCCTATTCACAACTAAATCTTTAATACTGTACCTGGGACACTACTAGATCCTTAGATATTAACGTCATCCAGTGCAGCTAGCATTCAGTTCATAAAGCATTCTTATGGACAATCATCTTTTCTCTCAATTTTGACACTAATACTGTAAAGAAAGCATTTAACTACACTGCTAAAAATAAGTTTAGAATAACTAAATAAATAACCTTCATGTTATTCGTTGTTGTTTTTAAAATTCATTCCGCAAGGGAATAGGCGAAGGTTTTACACCATACAGCCAAGTCTTCATTATAGTAGTTTCTCTTCATGGTAGTTTTTTGTAAGGCCGAAGCCAAGTCTTAGGTCAGTGATGTCTTCAAATTTGAAGTTGTAAAGGCTTTTTAGCCTCGTCTTTAGTGGTAAAATCCGAGTAGAGTCAATTCAGGGTATAAAGTACAAATCCGAGTATTTTGTCAATTCCAAGTGATGTTTCAATTCCGGTTTCATTCAAATCCATTTTAAATTGTTCGTACAGTTGAACAAATGTAATCATAAATATAAATGTAAGTTCCAGTGTTCTTGAGAAGCTCTTGAGTGCCGCGCGGGATCGGACTCGATTGGTAAATAGTCAATAACCCATCAATAAAGGCTAGACGTTGAATGTTATAAATGGGACATTCAAAAATTATGTGATCCAGTGTTTGATCCAAGTTTAGATTGCATTCCTTGCATTTAGGTGACAGGGCTATTTTCATTCTATGTAAATGTGCATTAATACGACAGTGACCAAATCGTAAGCGAGATAGAATAGTGTAGAATTTTCTTCCTTTATACAGCTGAGCTTTGGAAAACCAGGGTTTTTTACCAACAACTTGATTAATCGAAGCATACCAGGCACCTTTATGGATTTTTGCATTGTTCCAATAAGAGGACCATTCGGAAATAATTGATTCTTTGATCTTGGCTATTAAGTCTGTATAATGGACGCCATATGAGACAGAGCTGCCCTCATCACTGCCCGGGCATCCACTGAAATTGCATGTGGTCTTCGCAAGAAAATCTGCGCTCTCATTGCCTTTCACACCAATATGAGCCGGAGTCCACATAAATTCAACAAAAACATTATCACAATGTAGTTGCCACCACAATTGTTTGATGTCATATATAATGTAGTTAACTTTACTGTTGATGGGTGTGTTTTGAAGAGATTTTAAAACGCTCATGCTATCTGTTACTATTAACCATCTATTAGTGTGCCTTCTTTGATTTATAAACTGCAGGACTTTAAATATAGCCAGAGATTCTGCATAGAAAATACTAAAGTATTCTGTTAACTTCTCTCCATAACCGAATTTAAAGTGAGGTACATAAAAAGCAGATGAGCATGCAAAGGTAGACTTGGAACCATCCGTGTATACTGGTATAAAATTTTTAAAAGTTGAAATCTTCTGGTATACTTCTTGTTTAATTTTCAAATGTGGGTCAATATGAACTGGGATAGTGGTATATTTGCTTTCATAGCTTCCATTAAAACAAGCCCAATTTTGTTCGTTTGTAAATAATTTGCTACGCAATTTTAATTCATTAAGATATGAAAAGTCATGAAGAATATATGGGACGGTAGAAGAGTTACCATTAGCAATAGAATTATGTAAAGAAAAAATCTTTTTGAAGAGAAGATTGGAAGCTAATGAACTTATGTGAAGAAGAAAATTGAATTTTAAATATTTAAATCTTATTATCAAAGGGGGAGTATTACACTCTACCTGCAAGGAATTAATTGGAGTTGTCCTGAAAGCACCAGTGATAGCTCTTAAGCTGTGATTCTGAAGAATATCCAATTTCTGGACCAATTTATCATTTGATGCAAAACAAAGAAAACCATACTCAAAATGGCTGCGTATTAATGCTTTATATAAATTCAATAGAACTTTAGGATCTGAACCCCAGTATGTTGATGATAATGATTTTATAACATTCAAAGCCTTTGAGGCTCTCAGCGTGATGTGTTCGACATATTTGTTCCAAGACATGTTTTTCATAAAAGTAATACCTAAAAATTTTACAGAGTCAGTAAAAAATAGTTCAGAATTATTGTAAAAGATTTTGTAAGCTTTTTGTTTAATGCCCACTCCATTAAAAATCACTACTTTAGTCTTATCTGCATTAATATCTAAGTTTAAATACTTGAAATAGCTATTTAGTTTTAGTAACGCAAGATTTAAGTTGTTTATTGTAACGCGTAAGTCAGAGCCTGAGGCATAAACCACAAGATCATCGGCATATTGCAAGTTACTAACTTCTGATCCTAAAATACAGTTAAGCTTATTTATGTACAACAGAAATACTAATGGACTTAGTATTCCACCTTGACAAACACCTTTATAAGACTCTCTTGGGCCAACTAGATAGTTTTGAATTTTAGCATACACTTCTCTACCATGGAGAAAATGAAATATCCATAGTACGATTTTTTGAGGCAATCCTAGCAACATTAACTCTTTTGACAGTATTTGTAGATTTACGTTATTAAACGCACCTGTAATGTCAAAAAACACTGCAAATAACGCGTTGTGTTGTTTATATGAATTAAAAATATCTAATTGTAAATGGGATATGCTCTCTCGAGCAGATCGGCCCTTTCTGAAACCGAACTGATTGGAAGGTAGAATATTATTGTGTTCTATATAAAATTCTAGCCTCTGTTTTAAAAGTTGCTCGAATATTTTTCCCATACAAGATGTTAATGTAATTGGCCTGTAAGATTCGTAGTTATCCTTATCTTTGTTAGGTTTTAAAGCCGGAATGAGGCAGTCTGTTTTCCACTGAGTTGGTATTAAACCTTTAAGCCACAAAGAATTAAAAATATTCAGTATTACTTTTCGGACTTTATTACTGGCGTACTTCAGCATCTTGTATGGAATACCGTCGAGTCCACAAGCTGTATCTTTTCGTGAGGAAATGGCTGCATTAAACTCTGCTAATGAAAACTGATTTGTTAGGTAATCAACATGAGAAGCTGATGTAGATTGTTCACTTAGATTTAAAGGAGACTCAACAGTGTCTGGTGTATATTTCTTAAGAAAATTGCTGATCAGGTCTAAGTTAGTTGTAATATTATTGCTTTTGGGTTTCTTATTGAATTTTCTCATCATGGACCATATGTATGACAAAGGTGTTGTTCTATTAAATTTTTCAGTCAGAGAATACCAACTTAGCTTTCTCTCATTATTCAAAATAAGTTTCCTTTGAGCTTGCTTATGTTTAAAAGATAGGTAGTTTGTTTCAGTTGGGTTTGCTTTAAAATTCAAATATGCTTGTTTGGCAGAATTTACAGCATTTGTGCAGTTTTGATTCCACCATGGCAGTGGTATTCTTTGTTTTTTTTGTTTTGTCAAGGTGTGGTTTATTGTGTTTGTAGATACTAATTTGCGAGGAACTAATGCACATTCCTCTGCAGCAACATTAATAAATGCAGTTAATTCTGCATATGATTTTAATGGCTCAGACAGGTCAAAATCGTGATTTAATACTAAACTATCCAATTTTTTTGTATATTTCTCTAAATCAATGTGTCTGCAATTTAACTGTTGTGGAAAGGGTTTAAGTGTCTTACTGTTTAATACTCCAGAGTCATGAAAATTGTCATTAATAATTATTTTTGTCATTACAGGTAAATGAAAGCTACCAAGTGGATCATCAGTTACCATCCAGTCGCAATTAAGGGCCAGAGATGGTGAAACAATGGTTAAGTCCAAAGCATTGGGCTGCCAAATATGGGAGCCAACAGTTGTAGGATGTCCGTTATTGAGAATGACTAAATAATTTTCATCAGAACTTTCATAAACATCTCTGCCCCTCGCATCAATAGATGAGCATCCCCAAAGCAGGTGGTGGGCATTAAAATCGCCTGCCAGGAAGATTGGTTCAGGAATATTGTGTATAAGTTTATTTAATTTTCTCTTTGAAAACTGAGGTGTGCAATTACCAGGACTATATAAACTAACTATGGATAATTCTTTGTTGTGATATTGTAATCTAATTGCAATATTTTGAAGTGAGTCATCATATTGAGTTTGTATACTAGTGTAATTAAGTTTAGTATGTATAAGTATGGCTACACCATTGTGTGTGTTGCCTGAATCTAATCTAACCATATTATATTCTTTAAACTGTAATTTGTGATGAGGCCTGAGCCATGTTTCACAAATTACAGCAACATGTATGGGATTTTCATATAAAAATTTAGAAAAAATATGTCGATGGCACATTAAACTCTGAGCGTTCCATTGAACAATGTTCAAAGAATCCATTAAATTTTTAAGTTATTTTTCTCTACATTAAATGTTTCTATGAGGACATCTTTAATGGATTTTGAGTTGATTTCCTTTTGATTCGATTTGTTGAGGGATATTAATTTAACTATTGAATTAAGTAGAATGTCTAAGATTTTGTCTGAATTGAGGAGGGACATGAATTGGTCTGTTTGAGATAGTGGAGGAAATGACTTATCATTGACTACTGAATTATAAGATCTTTTTTGAAATAAATCTGTGTTTTCTTTTAATTTGCGTATTTTTACTGGGCAATCTCTTGAAATAGAAATGTGCTGACCCTGACAATGTACACATGTGGCATTTTTAGTATCAATTGTACAAGTCTTAAAATTGTGATTGTCTCCACATACCGAGCATCGTTCTGAATTCTTACAAAATTTGCCAATGTGGCCATACCTTAGGCATCGCAGGCATTGCTTGATGGGTGGGATGTAAGGCTTTACTGTGAAGCGCCAGCTGTTCAGGTCTATGGAATCAGGCAGGATTGGGCAGGAAAAGGTAATCGATACTGTTTGGGTAGGTGTAACCTGAAAATCATCAACAGTCTTATTACGTCGCATAAATCTTCTTATTTGCACCACATTTTTAGTGCTGGAGATGGCATCATAAATTTCTTGATTGGAAAGGTTTATAGGCACGTGCGTAATGACGCCCGTGACTTCTGTGGCTCCGGCTGGGATGGATGCTCTCATTTTGTATGAGTCCAGATATTTATTGTTTATGAGGGCAGCATTTGCAAATGAAGCTCGCTCAAAAATTACTCCTATTTTGTACTTATTTATTCGAATCAGTTGTTTGACTCCCTTATTATATCTCTTAAGGGTTGATGACATATTCATCAAATCCCTGTCACCTAGAGGCTTCCCGGCGTCAGTGGATTCGAAGAAGACAATGTATTCAAAGTTACCGCCATTTTCTGGGTAATTACGAATATAATTCGAAACTCTAAATGGTTCATATTTGTTCTGGTCTTTTGTAGAACTATCCGAGGATACAGAGTCGTTGTCTGAATCTGACTTTTCAGTTAAAACTTCTCCTCCCTTTTTCCTCTTCCGCTTCCCCATTGCAAAACCGTCCTAAATTGACTATTTAAACAGTTAAATAATCCGATAAGATATTATTAAAAATTTAAAGATGAAAAGATACGTTCGCTTCGTCGTAACTTCCCGCGCTTTTTTTTCTCATGTTATTCGATTCATCTTGTCAGTTTTGTTTTTTTTTCCGGCGAGTCAAGCATACGTTTCGTTACACGCGCCCAGGCGACCGGGAAGGATTTCTTGGTTTACCAACATTTATTATTTATTGGGAATACTAATAGGATTTTCATTAAAATAACTTTTTAACGCCTTTGCAAAGGTTTATGTCTCAGTATTTCTAAATTCATGTAAAGTTTTAACTCTCAAAATTAGTACAAGGTCTGTCTTGGTCGTTTTCCTTGCTTGAAATGGAACGTGATCCATCTTGCCTGTTCGGATACGGGTGTTTAGTGAATTTGGCGTTGTCATAGTTTATCAATCACACCTTTCCCTAATCTTTTTGAAAGGATTTCATTTTCAAAAATGGAGTTAAGGTGATATTCGTACCCTTTGTTTTCAGAGGAAGGTTTTTCAGGGGGAATTTAAAGTTTTCTCTATTGGTTTTTTTTTCGAGTTTGGTTTGTTTATATTTCGTTCACTCTCACTCGGCCTAGTATCCGAATTCGGTCTATGACGATTGATTTTTCGATCGACTTCCCTTTGTGTGTCGTGAGCCACCGAGTTAGCATTCGCCATGTGAATACATCGTAAATATTTTTCACGGTTCTGTTTCATCGGGTCGGGTAAGACCAAATGCCTTATTCTTCTTGCCGTTTGAGAGTGTTGCGTGTTGTTATACAGTGTCATTTCCTTGTTTTAGGCTGAGGCCCACCTTAAAATAATTTAACTTCACCATCAATGGCGTCTCCGTAGTGGTTCGGCGTACTCCATATTGTTTTCTCGATGCATACTTGTTAACCGGTAAGAATGTTTACCAATCTTTTGGCTGTTTTTATCGTCTCGATACATTTTTTTCTGATGTATGTTTCTTTTTCCCCAGCTTATCCATTTAAAACCAGCAGTTTTACAATATATTGACTAGATGAACCTTAATAACCAATAAGAACCCACGCGGCCCGTGGTAAGTGTTTATTTCTTCTCTTTTAAATGCCCTTTGAGGTCAAACTTAACGCTTAAATTCCAAATCACTAAAGCTGTGAATTATTGTTCACAGGGTTTTTAGTTAAGGTTAAGAAATTTTACCATCCTAGACTACGATTGAATGTTCCTCATGGAACTAAGACTGTTCGAGTGAACAACCTCGACGTGACGTCGATCCTCCCCGGAGTGTGAGACTGCTCGCAGCCCTTGGGTCTCCGTGACAGTTGAGGTCCTGACGGTCGTTCGGGTGTTCTAGTTCAGCTCGACCAGTTTTAGTAACCCATTCGGATGGTAATGTAAACTTTCATCACTTTATGTATGAGCGCAGTGACATGGTAATGAAAACTTTCATCACTTTGTGTATTAATGTAGTGATCAGTCACGGACTGGTGTTGTGAACTCTTTACAAGTGAAAAACTTAAAAATTAATATATAAGCGCGGGTGAATACTTCTAAGGTTCAAAGGTGAACCACTGTGTAAATCTAACCTCTTTCGTGTAAGATGAAAATAAATTAGATGTTATATTTAATTTGAGTTTAATTTCAAATACATCATTTGTTTGACGGTGTGGTATCTATGGCGCCTAATATTAAATAAATTTTTAGGTATACATACTGCTCCAGGACGGCGAACACTCATGGCCCTGTGACCTTTAAAATAGTCTCATTGCTCATTTTATTAATATTTCTTCTCACCTCCCTCAAGCGTTACACAGTTATTTTGTAATCTGAAATGAATAGCAACTGAGTATTTGAACTGATTGTGACTGAAAATTGTGTTCATTAGTACATATTGGTCAAGTGAAACTATAAACAAAACTGACTAATTGATGAATAAAATTGAATTTATTATGACAATGTAGACAGTATGGACCGTGATATGCAATGATAATTAGGAACATTTAAAGATCACTCACGTATAAAAAACCGTGTCAATCCATAGTTTATTATCTTAAAGAGTAAAATAATACCGATGGTTTCAGATTCATTCGGCAAATACTAAACCATGGACGACCACTTGCTCGTTTGCCTTCCTATTCATATAAAAAAAAAAAAAAAAATATATATATATATATATATTTGAATAGATTAAACAAATTTGTGTCAAGTATAAAAAGCTTAACAAATAGCTCTCGTGTTCTCTGTGCTATAAAGTCATGGTCGGATGATGATCTGGAACAAGCCAGAATTCTGTCGTCAAAACTGCAAGCGGTTTTAAGTTGTTTCAACGCCGACTTGTATCAGTATTTCAATACCTCAACGAATCCTAATGCTGATGAGATATCAGAATTGTCAACTGAACAACTGGATGGCAAAGAAGTTCAAGCTGAGCTAAATGCGCGAATACAAGCTAAAAAGGACAAACCTCATCCTTCTTCTTCTAATTCAAGACAGTCCATTAGTAGGGGAAAATTACCTGAACTTATCTTACCCACGTTCACAGGGGATGTGCTTCAGTGGACACAGTTTTGGGATCAGTTTTGCTCCAACATTGACCAGAGGGAGTTGAGAGATGTTGACAAGCTGCTATACTTAAAGGCATCTTTGAAAGGCGATGCAAAAACCTTTTTGGACGGCCTCGAGACTACGAATAATAACTACCAGATTGCCGTAGCAACTCTGACAAGCAGATATGGCAAGACGGCGCATATAATTGATGCTCACTATTCAACACTTAGTAAACTCAAACGTGCTGAGAAATTAGATGAATGCAGAAAGACTTTGGATGAAATCGACCGACATCTACGCGTATTGAGTTCATTAGGTGAAAATATTGAACATAATTATCTCAGATTCCTGTTGGTGGAGAAGTTTCCAGAAGACGTGGTGTACGAGTTGAAGTTGAAAGTTAGCGAGGATTCCATTCAAGAAATGAGGAAACAACTTCACATTATACTCTCAGCAAGAGAAGACGCTAAAAGATCTTACGATAAAAGCAATAATGAAAGTGTCAGCTACACCACTGAGACGCTTCATGTACGGGATAACAGGAATAAGAAAAGACCTATGGTGCGAAAGCCAAATACTGCTAAACAGATGAACAAGAGATTCAAGCCAAGCGTAACAGCCTTCA
This sequence comes from Pandemis cinnamomeana, assembly GCA_932294345.1. Lineage (NCBI taxonomy): Eukaryota > Metazoa > Arthropoda > Insecta > Lepidoptera > Tortricidae > Pandemis > Pandemis cinnamomeana. The sequence continues at coordinate 7,402,738 of OW028721.1, forward strand.
ATAAAACCTTCAACATCAAGAGAAACTTCAACTTTAAAGAGGAAAATAATAGACCAGGTCCCAGTCAGAAGAGGAGCAAGTTTAGTTGCATATTTTGCAGTGGAGATCATTACAATGACGAATGTATGAGGTATAAGACCATACCACAACGAAAATCACAGTTAAAGAAGCGCTGCTACAATTGTTTCCGTCTCGGACATTCCATAGGCGCCTGTAGATCTAAGGATGTAATGTGTCCTCACTGCAGTAAAGCAGGTTTGCATAATAGAGCACTATGTCCTGGTAAAGTGTCAACAGGGAAAGAATGTACTAGTGCATTACATGTTCATGAGAGAGGATCTACGATACTTCAAACAGCTGTCGTTGAGGTCAAGGGACCAGATAATGTGTCAATGAAATGTCGTGTACTATTGGATTCAGGTAGCATGAGAAGTTATGTTACACAAGATGTTGCCAAAAAACTCAACCTGGATGTGGTAGAAGACAATCATCTTACAGTTTTTACCTTCGGTTCGAATAAACTACAAGAGCTAGACAGTGCTCTGGTGAAACTTCAGTTGAAATCCAGAAAGAACAAACAAAAAGATGTGTATGTGAACGTCGTACCCTCTATAACGCACGGTATCTTATCACATTGCGAAGAACTGACAGGATGGAAGAATGTAGAGTATTATTTACTCGCCGATGACGGATCTTTGTCAGACAGAGTAGACATCTTGATTGGAAATGATTACTATCATTCAATAATGTCGGCCGAGAAGGTTAAAATTCGAGAAAACCTATATCTAGTAAATTCTGATCTAGGTTGGATACTTTCGGGTAAAACAAAAGATAGATGCGAAGATGATCTTATGGCACTCACATACTTTCAATCGTCGTATGAGACTAAATTTAACGAACCAGATTTGCCATTAGACAACTATGCGTCGAACACGAAAGTTTTGTGGGATCTAGAATCTATCGGTATAACCGACTCGCCAAATGCTAATCGCGAAGAAGAAGCCATTAAAAACTTTAACGAAAATACCATACTCACGGATGGAAGATATTATGTTAGTTGGCCTTGGAGGGAATATCCACCTGAACTACCAACCAATTTGGGATTAGCGTATGGACGCCTAGTAGGACTGCTGAAACGCATAGACTCGAAGACTTTGTCTGCCTATAATCAAACTCTAAGCGACCAATTGCAAAAGGGAGTGATTGAGCCGGTGCCTAAAGGAAATAAAGACGACCATCCAATTCATTATCTTCCTCATCATGGAGTTTCAGTACCAGGTAAAGCTCTTCGAAACGTCTACGACGCTTCAGCAAAGACAAAAAACACCAAAAGTCTGAATGAATGCTTGTATTGCGGACTGGATTGCTGATAAAATTTCGATGCCACGCTGTAGGACTGACAGCAGACGTGGAAAAAGCTTTCTTGCAGATTGGTCTAAAAGAAAATGATAAAGACGTCACAAGATTTCTGTGGTTGAAAGATACCAGCAAACCAGTCACGGATGACAACCTTTTACGTTATAGGTTTACACCTGTTCCCTTTGGAATCATATCTAGACCGTTTCTTCTGAATGCCACGATCAAACATCATTTGCATAATTTCGATGGACACTACACCGATCAGGTAGCCAGTGACATATACGTGGATAATCTACTCACAGGAGTGGAAACAGTCACTGATGCTATAAACCTTTACAAGGAAAGCAGATGCGTTTTCAAAAATTTCAATGAATCTCCGTGAATGGAGCTCCAACTCTAAAGAATTCATGCAACAAACACCTGATACTGCCAAAGAAACGATTGTTAAAACGCTAGGCCTCAACTGGAATCTGGATAGTGATACACTGCAACTTAGAACTAAGGTTAACGAGAACAATCCGAATACGAAAAGAGGCATACTACGAACCATCGCAGCTGTATATGATCCTTGCGGATTTAGCGTACCTATAATGTTGCCGGCCAAGCTATTACTTCAACAACTTTGGAAGAAACAGATCAAATGGGACGCAATGTTACCTGAAGAATTACTTCAAGAATGGAAAATTGTTTTAAAGAACATGAAACAAGTTGAATCCATAAACCTTCCAAGGAACATTACCGTACCTAATGAAAAGGACGCTCAGGTCCACTGTTTTACAGATTCTTCCACAGTAGCTTACTCAGCAGTAGTTTACCTAGTACAGGAAGGCAAGGTTAACTTCATAATCGGCAAATCTCGATTGGTTCCTATTAAGGATCAAGCAAACCTAAAAATACCACGCCTAGAGTTGCTGGGTGTGTTAATAGGCAGTCGACTTATTAAGTATGTGATGAGATTCTTGAAAGTAAAGGTAACCCAAGTAATACTGTGGACTGATAGCCAAATAGTCATTGATTGGTATAATTCTGACAAGCTGCTTGAGCCATTCGTATCGAGAAGAGTGAACGAAATACGGCAAAACAAGAACATGATTGTGAAACACGTACCAGAACTTAATACGTCTGATGTTGCAACACGTCCAACCACCTCAGAAGAAGAAAGGAGAAAATGGTTGACAGGACCTGATTTTTTGAGGCTAGACTCGAGTGAGTGGCCCAAAGGTCCGTCAAGAGTAACTTCTCTTTTGACGGGGGAGGATCTGTCAAAGACAGAAGAACAACAACAGTCGATAACAGCATAGCGAGTTAACATCAGATAAAGGTTTGGATTCACAATTACAGCGGATAAAAGAGTTGCAAGAAACTACCTTTCAAGACGAATACAAGGGCAAGAGTACAAGTCTGTCTAGAAACTTAGGATTGTTTGTTGATCCCGATGGTATCATGAGATGTGAAGGAAGACTCACACATTCGGACTTATCATATGATGCAAAGCATCCTATACTTCTACCTAAAGATAGTGAATTCACTGAAAATGTGATTAAGGAAATCCATGAGAAGAATCTTCATGTGGGAGTGCCTCACACTTTAAGTCTCGTGCGGCAAAAATTTTGGATTCCTCAGGGAAGAATGCAAATTCGAAAAACGTTAAGCAAATGTGCGAAATGTGTGAAACATGGAGGAGGTCCATATGAATTACCCAAAACTCCGGTATTGCCAGTTGAAAGAGTAAAATATAATTCAGCATTTACATATGTCGGTGTAGATTACTTTGGACCAATGGTCATAAAGTCTGAGAATGGTCTGAAGAAAAGATGGATATGTCTCTTTACATGTCTCGTGATAAGAGCAATACACCTAGAAGTAGTCAAGGATTTAACTACGGAAGAATGTCTCATGGCGTTTAGACGTTTCATCGCCACAAGAGGAACTCCATCACTTGTTTTGACTGACAATGCGAGCCAGTTCAGATTGCTAGCAGAAGTGATGTCAGAAGAAGGAGCGTTGACAGAAAAGATAAGGTGGAAGTTCATACCCCAACTGGCGCCATGGCATGGGGGCGCTTATGAGAGATTGGTGGCCGTAGTTAAGCACTGCTTGAAACGAACGTTACAAAAACATATGCTCGGAGAAAATCAACTTTCAACAATCATCAAGGAAGTGGAATCAGTAGTAAATACTCGACCACTCACGTACGTAGGATCAGACATAGATCATATCTTGAAGCCAGCCGATTTCTTGTCACCGGGAAAATGTTTTAGCATCGAAATACTTATGAACAACTTACCACTCTCAGGTTCAATTGTTAAGCAGCAGCTCATCGAAGGATGGAAGCGTGGGAACATGATAATGAACGAGTATAAGGAAATGTTTTTCAACCGATACTTACTGAGTCTTAGAGAGAGGTGTGGGAACGCACCTAAGCAAGCGAGAGTAAGGGTTAGAGAAACTCCTCAAATTGGAGATGTGGTACAGATCAAAGGCGAGACTAAGAACCGTGAAAGTTGGAAGGTAGGGAAGATCGTAGAGGTAATAAGAGGTAAAGACGGGTTGTGCAGAGTAGCTAAAGTAAAGGTCGACAACAATATATTCACACGCTCCGTTGCCCATCTCTATCCTCTCGAGGTCGAAGAGGGAGGCGCAACGTCGAGCGCATTCAATGAAATTCTTGAAGACAATTTTGAAGACCAAGTTGACATACTCCAGCCGTCTTCTATAAGACCTGAAGAAATGGATGCAATTGAGCAGACAAGCACAAATCACGATCAAGTTGCCAATACAAATACTAATATGAAAGAAAACCATGATACAGCACGAGTCGTGAGAGAGAGTTTTGAGAACACAAGCAATTCAAGTGACACTGAAAACACACAAATTCTAAACAGAGACAATCTAAGTCAGAAGACACAAAGTAGCGACGGTCCTTATGAGCAAACCAATGAAGATCGACAACATAGAGCCGCGGCAGTCCGAGCGATGGAAAAAATCCATATGTGGACGCGCGACTTAATGAACCTCATTGTTTAGCACTCGCGAGGCGGGTGTGTCGCGAAGGGTCGCGATTAAAACATAACCCAACAATATTGTACAATAGCAACATTTAACAAGGGTGCGTAACGATGTATATAAAAATTTTTGGTATAATATTAGTAGCAATAACGCTCATTTGATATAATTATTAAATCATATAACAACACTTAATATATTTACATATGACATAATTATCATTTCTTATAATGATCATTTGATATAATATCATTTAATATAACATTCTTTAAGTATAATGCTTATTTCCTATAATAAACTTATGGTATAACGTTATTTTTATAAAAAGTAGGTTAGGTTAGGTTTGAACTGCGTCCCCCAACAAAAACGAACTGCTATTATATATTATGATTTGTATATAAAATGAGCGTTATACCATATAATCGTTATAAGAAATAAGCGTTATACCGAACGATAAATATACGAAATAAATTTATATATTTTAAAATTATACCAAACGTTTATTATACACAATGAGTGATTATACCCTTTGAAATTATATCAAATGTTGATATATCGATTGAAAATATATTAAATATTTTTATATCAATCATTACACACCCATTTAACAAACCATTGACAAACCGGACATGGATATGTCCATCACAAGTCTATGGTAAGCCTTTGCAATTGTTTTTTTTCTTTTGACAGTTTTACACATAACTTTACCTGATTCAAATTTAATATCATAAAATCCATTAAGTGCATAAAAGTGATTCTACGGCCGTTTCTACTGCCATCGTCGAAAGCTAAGTACTTAGCACATAAGCATTTACCCTAGACGTAAAACTAACTTACGTTTTCTTATGATTACTTTGATAATGATAGATGAGTGAGCTCATGACGGCTTGGTTGCGCGCAGACCAAGCTGATGATGCCATCATGGCGTCTTCTCTAAGATTTGAATGTATATACTTACCAAGTGACTCGCTGCGGCGGAGTATCCTTGATGACATGTAATTTGTATATGAATATATTATTATCTAAACACCAATACTAACCTAATGTTGAGATATACTGATCCAGCCTTTGTTGGGGGTCGGGCCAGCCTGCCAACGAGGTATAACATGAACTGAGCAAATGCATTGCACTTCAGTGTCTGAGTGAGCTGAAGACGAATGCCTAAACAGATTGTGACACAGTGTCCGAAGGGACTGTGGAGTAAGTCGGTCAAGGTGTGCCACAGTGTCCGTAGAACAGTTGGAGAAAGCCTGCCGCCTCAGTGTCTGTTCGGATCAGGAATATATCTCGCAGTGACTTAACTGGATGTAGATCCAATACATCATGACTCAACAACACAAGACAGGTTAAATTGATTATCTTATAAAGTTCATTCCATCACCATACAACTCTGAAGCCTTCTTATTGGTTACTTACTGGAAAACTGATATAACATCAAATGTATAGCGAAGCAGATAACTTAATTTTTAAATCTTTGTTGAATCTATGAATCTGGGCATGTTAATACTTGTGGTCACGTTTGTTAAGGGAACCGCTGCAGAGTTACATTCACAATTAAGCAAACGTAGAAACATACATTCCAACAATGAATCGGCTTCCGAACGCAGCCCGGTGCGTTTCGTTTCTGCAACACTCAGTGGTCACCGATTAGTATAGAATTAACTTTGTAAAGATTTAAGGGGGCAGGAATTACTAAATTATTTTGAAAACGCTTACAGGGACCACAGGAAACTTATCTCTATTGTAATAAATCACGCTCACCTCCACCGCTCAAAGAAACAAACGTCTGGAAGCAAGTAATCGCCGGAAACGGAACGTCCGATCTCTGGGAGGGGAACTAAACGCAGCAAATGTCAACCTCAACCAAAATACAACAACAGAATCTTTCACTAATGATAACAAATTAAGATGTAATAAGTTCGTTAAGGTGTCTAGGATCACAAATAGGCAATCATGGTGTTGCATTAACGTGTATGTACGAAAGGACAAGTGAGTGGATGTGACATCCATCGGAATATGATATGGTTACGTGAGCAACAAATGTATTTGGAACACTGGTAAGTGTTACAGTTGGACTACCATTATTTAAAAAACAAAGGTTATGATTATCAAGAATGTCTAAAAGTATTTCACCAAACTGATTTGAATTGGCACTGCCCGATGATTGATGGTGCGAATTGAAATCGCCAAGAAGTAAAAAAGGTTTGGGGAGAGTGGATAAAATGGAGTTTATTTCACTAAATATGGTTGCAGATGGGTGAGGAATATAAACAGAAACAATTAAAATGTTATTTAAATGAGCAGCAATAATAGAGAAATCATTATTATGAAGAGGAAGGGCAAAAGGTATGAAAGGAAAGGAATTTTTGATGAGTAGAGCAACACCGCCATACCCATCAGATCTGTCGTCGCGCAAAATAGAATAACCAGAGATTTTAAAGAAAAAGTCTGGCTTTAGCCATGTTTCCTGTAAGGCTACTGCTATTGGGACATATTTATTCAATAAGAAAAGCAGATCGCTTTTCTTACTGATTATGCTGCGGCAATTCCACTGAACAATCTTTATTAGATTGTCCATTATGGATGTTCAAGAACTGGGTCAAAATTTCTAACAAAGGGGCAACGTGGGACGGTGAAGAATTATTAACTTGTGTTTGTGTAAAATAGTTTACTAAAGAAATTAAAATGTCTGTTATAGAAGGACTGTTGTTTTTATCACTATTTGAAGCATTGTCATTACTAATGGGATTTTTTTTGTATGTCAGAGGAATGTCATAGTCTTTTATAAGTTCTTTCTGAGCCTTTTGATCATACCCCTTGCTTAAGACAGGAGGAGGTCTTGGATTCCGGAAAATAGTCTTTTTGTAAGATTTTGTTTGAGAACTGTTAATAAGTGAATCCTCTTTAGGGTTATTTTTACCATGGGATAGCACATCAGCAAAAGATTTTGAAACAGCTGGATGTAATTTTGAAGCTTCAGCATAAGAAATGGATGAAGTTGCCATACTGTGTTTAATTTTCTTTTGTCTCTCAAATTCGGGACAGGACGAACTATTAGCGAAGTGATGTCCTCCACATAAGCAACAGGAAGCATCTTCTGAAGAGATATCACATGATGAACCAGTGTGGCTTTGTCCACACTTAAAACAGCAAGGCTTTGACCTGCACTGGATTTTAGTGTGGCCAAAGCGACAACAGTTGTAGCACTGTATGGTTGGGAAAATGTAAAGTTCTACTGGCAGGGCATTATAGCACATATACACTTTCTTGGGGAGTGCTTGGCCATCGAAAGTAAGTACTACTGTTTGTGAAGGTTTCCAAATTGGGGCACCTGAAACAATTACCTTGAAGTTCAGGCGCCTAACTTTTATTATTTCTCCACACCCAAATGGGACCTTAATGTTATCTTTCACTTCATCAAGACTCCACTCTTCTGGCACACCGCGAATGAGTCCCATCCTAGTTACATTGAAAGAAGGAATAAAAGCTTTCAGCTTGTGGGTAGCCAAGTCAGTGTCCAAGATAAAAGAGTTTGCATCTGCAAAGTTGGAGAAAGACACTGCAACCCGATTTCTCCCAATTCCCTTAACACTGCCGTTTACAATATTATTGTACTTCTGCTTTAATAAGAATTTTCCAAATGTGACCGGATGTAGGGTGGCATTTTCAGAAGGCGATGACTGAATGCGCTGCACATGAATGAGGTATGGAGAAGCATCTGACGACTGATAGGTCTTCCTACCAATGGGGGCTTTATCATGAATATCCGACGAAATATTCTGAACAGCTATATTACATGTATCCTTATCTTTTTCTTTTTCTGATTCATTACTTATTACCGGAGTGACATGATCGGTATCACATATGCAACCTTTATTAGGGTCAGAACTCATGACATGCTTCCTATTTTTTTTATTGCAAAACTTGCAAATTTGTCGAACGCGAAAACGTTTAAGGTTCAAATTTTTTACGTTCTTGGCTGATGTTGATGCATTAGACGCATCAGTATCAAAGTCAAAATCCATGTCGTTCGAATAAATATCATTATTAGAAACACTGTTATTAGTCAGTGTTACATAAACACCAGGCGAGGGAGGTTGAACAGCATCAAGAACAGATGAACCCCCAGGATCTGGGGGCTCCTCTTTACTCATATTTACAGAATATTAATATTAAACTACTTACCAAATGAACAGCTAATACTACACTATACAAAGTAAAATATATATACACAGAAACAGAAACTAAATATTTACAATACAACTTAATAGATCCAATAATTATTAATAAATATATTTTTTCAAAATTAAAATTAAAAAAACGCGTCCACCAAGTTAGAAGGTTTCCCGCCCCCGTATACAGACGTTGTCTCGCAGAAAGCGAAGCAAAAACTCTTTTGACCTCACTTGTCGATGTTTACCGAAGAACGTCCGATATCACAGGTTGGTAACGGTTTATTTTTTCTATTTTGAGTAGAATTAGATGTTTTTGAAATAGTCATGTTGTTACAAATATAAAAATTTCTGTAATTGAGTGTTGTTTCTGATGGTTAAAATTGAAAAAGTTGAGGTTATAATTATGTTTACAAAATACGTAGGTACACTTGACGTATGTGAGATGTGTTGATACTTGCTATGTGATACAATGTATTACGGAAATATTTCGATTAATTTGTAATTGTATACACTTAGCTACATATGAATTGTTAAAATATTTTATGGTGTTTTATGCTTGTGTGATAGTAGGTACATTAAGTAAAGTATCAATATTTTTTCGTCGTACTATATGGTGTTGCTACAGATGCGACAGTGGCGCCCCTATTTCTTGACTTTTTTGTCGGGCTATACGTATTTGAAAAGATTTCTTTTAGTATATAAGTAGTTAATTATAATATCTGAATATAATTAATAAAAAACAGTCTTATATAAAAGGTTATTATATTTTTAAATGTAATTTAGAGCTATGTATTGGTTTTTCTTTTTAAGAAATCGAAAAATTGTATTCGTGTGATGTGTGTTTAGAAGTATAATTATGCTTTGTTTATATTGAGCTTAAAAAAAGGAATAAATATATTTCAGCATGAATGAAAAAGTTATTTTAAGCAACGATCTATATTCCATGTAGTCATTTTTCTTCCTTAATGGAGTGGCTGTGTTGTTTGCCACGATAGTTAGATCTCTTTCCTCTTCCTTTTCCCTTATCTCCACTGTCTTTCTGAAAAAACTTCTTCGGTTTTTTGTAGGTAACCTGCTGGGTTTCGTTATATTTTCTCTTCAACGAAGGCTTCTTTTGTACAGCTGGCTTGTTCAGCCATGCGGCAGGCCCGCCCAGCGATTGAATCAGTTGGGAAAGGTTCTGTTTATCAAATAAATATTCTTCAGTAGGTGGAATACTTCTCATTGCTCTCTGAATATTTTGATCGTGTATTTCTTGTAACAGTCTTTCTCTTCTGGTATCAATACATTCAGAACGCTTCCCACAAATTACCTTTAAGCTGTCTTCTACACACTTCTCATACGTTGAACCATTGCCGAATCTTTCAGTTAGCTTTTTAAATAACATGTCTGGGTTAAGCTCCTGTGGGCATTTAAAAACCCAATCAATGACCTCTTGTAGGCCTGTGCGAACCAGTTCTCTTTGTTCTAAAATTGCATTAGACAAACCTGCCATAACCTTCTCTGTTCCCAAAAGGAAATCCTTTTCTTTAGTAAAGCGAATAAGCTCTTCATTTACTCTCAAGTCTGTGAACGCTGGCGTGGCTGTGAAGTTTTGTAGCGCCTTGGCGTATCGCACGTCCTTCCATGGTTAGGCCAAAATGCTGGAGAGCCTTAATTGTAGCTACTCTCTCCGGTATTGCCTCTTTAACTATCTTGTTTTTATCTACGTCGCTCTCTAGTATTTTGAAAACTAGCTCTTTGGAGCTTCCCGCTGGTACCGTAAGGAATTCCGAAGTGGAAGCGTCCTCTTGTTGTGGAAGCGACGACGACGGCGGCGGCGGCGGTGGCGGCGGCGGCGGCGGTGGCGGTGGTGGTGGTACCGTAGGCCACAAGGAGCCGCCAATGTGTTGCAAACACTGGGTCAAATAGCTAACCTGACCCATGAGGGCATCGACACGTGGGTCGCCGATGCTCCTTTTTCCCCGAAAGGATGGGTATTCAGGTTCCGACTCCGAGTCAGATGCCAAATCAGCCTCCGAGGCTGTTTTTGTGCCACTCTCGTGCTCGTCCTCACTCATTTTTTCTTAAATATCTAACAATTTCAATCTTCCAAATCTCTGATCGCGGCGAGTTACACACGCAATGACAAGATAGGTCGCGATTCGCGCTTTCTGGTGACATTTGACAGATAGTTTCGTTCAGGAACTCGAAAATCGTTCAGAAATCGAATGAAAAGTCCGACAACAGGTGAGTTGACACATAGCTTCTTCATAACGCGACGCTGTGCTTTCTCTCGGCACATAATAATCGTTTTATTGTTATGTAAAACGTTTATATTGTCCCTTTCGTAGTACGTGGATGAAACGGCAGAACAAAAATAATAACTGTCCAGGTTGTAATAAAACACTACTAAGATGTGACGAATGCTACAGCATAATCGCTAACACCTTCAGATTTTGTACCAAGTGTGGTAAGAATGTGGAAAGAATAATACGTATGAACAGGGCAAAAGAACAAAAAAAAATATTAAAGCAAAAGCTGCTATCTAAACCAAAATACGTTACAATGTCATCTTCATCATCCCAGGAAATATTTTATGAATTCAATTTGTCGGCCGAAGACATTCAAGTTATTGAAGACAGCGAGAAGGTCGACATCAAGAATGTTCTGGTAGATACTGATGTTATTGAAGACAGTCAGCAGCTCAACATTGACAATGTTCTGATTGAATCACATTTGTCCGAGTTGCCTAGTACTTCCACCATATCATGTCCTGGCGAGCCAAGTGGTTCCCAAGTAGATGGAAATAAAGAGTGATTAATACATGTTGACATTGGCAAAATCATCTTCAAGCATCGATGGAAGGTATAATTTGTAAAGAAAAAGAAGAAGACTGATTAATATATTTTCAAATAAAAAAAATAGTTTTATCAAACTGTGTTTATGTGATTGTAAGGATCCAAATGCACATATTGTATACATATTAAGTCGTTTATTTATATTTATACACTCCATTTACTAAATTTTTAAATTTTCTTGGATGTGCTTGTTTCTGGACTGGGACTGTGAACGTGATTAACAAATCTTTGCTTAAATTAAATACAACACAGTTATCATCATCATGATATCGGCCAATAAATGTCCACTGCTGTACATATATACAGTTAATTAATATAGTGCTCTCTGGTAGACAATATTTTTAGTTTTTTTTTGCGGTGCATAAATAAATAAGGATGTTGGTTTTCCGACGCGCGAACACGCAACGTATAATTGTCCATGTGCGAAACAGGGAAACTCTAAGTTTATTCCGCAAACTTGCAACGATTGGCCTTGCGATTTATTTATGGTCATTGCAAAAGCTAGACGCACGGGAAATTGCAACCTTTTAAAATCAAATGGCAAATCCGTTGGAATCATAGGTATTCGTGGGATTAAGACATCCTCTCCTTTGTATTTTCCTTTGATTATTTTAGCTTCGATGATGTTATTCATGAGTTTCTTCACAACCAATCTCGTTCCATTGCAAAGTCGAGGTTGATTAATATTACGCAGCATGATTACAACTGATTAGATTAGATTAGATTAGATTTATTTATCACCCTTTTAAAAGTACAATTAAATGTCAAACATAAGTACTTAATTCACAAAGGGATCGTCAATTGAAATAAAATAGTAATAATAATAATAATAGGTTAGGTTAGGTTTTTATAATGTTTTTATATTTTGTATTAATATTGTTTTATTACTTTTAAATTAATATTGTAAAAACCTAACTTAAGATAAAAATAAATATACAGATAATAATAATAATAACTGAAATCAAATTAAAACAAAAATGCAACAAACAAAAATAAAGGTTAATGAAATATGTCAATGTAGCTTCACTGATCCTACTTTTAATTGCAATCTATGTGGTGGTAGTCCAGGCAACTCCAATGAGTTTAAAAATTTTGTAGGGTAGTTGACTACGTCATCCTGGTTTGTAGCCGTGTCAACTGATTTGTATGTAAACAACTCTCCTGGAAGGAAATTCTGAATGGTCGCATTGAGATCATCGACATTATTGTTTTTTGCCGCTAATATTGCTCGTTCACTTAGTTTAAGGTCCGGAAAAACACGCTGAATAAGCTCCTCTTTCGATTCTGTGAAGTGACAGAAATCCGTGGGAAAAGTCATTAATCCGGTCAAGCTGTCAACTGCGACCTTACCATTGCCAATATCCAGCAATTGCTTCGAAAACACAGTCGCAGTTTGATCTTGTTGCAAAAACACTTGCATATTAGTAGTCAATTGTAGTGTCTTCACGTGCCGCCACAAATTTGATGATTTTAGACATGCGTTTATTTCGTCAGTAACAGTCGATCGAGGAATCACTGGAAGAGTCTGACGAAAGTCACCTGACAACAAAATCATGGCTCCACCAAAAATGTTTTGGTTATCACGTAAATCTTTTAACGTCCTATCTAGTGCCTCCAGCGACCTCTTGTGGGCCATTGTGCATTCGTCCCAAATTATCAATTTGCATATTTGGAGAGTCTTCGCCATAGCGCTATTTTTGGCGATGTTGCAAACTGGCGTTTCGTTGATATGCAAGTTTAATGGTAATTTTAATTTTGATAAGCCCCGCCCCTTTCCTTCATTTAATCCGTTTTCTGTTCCCCTCCCCTCTTCATACTCCTCCCCCTCCATTCTGATATGTGATATACAGAAACTGCTATATTATCACGTGATTGTCACGTGACTATCACGTGGTTATCACGATATCGATATTCATAAACTTATGGTAATTTCATGGTAAATTCATGGTAATTTGATAGACAGAAATGTGAAAATGGTAAGGAATTATAAAAATCATTCTAATATCTAAATATCCATCGTGAAAGTTTCGAAGTTAAAATAGCGCTATCTCCATAACTATGGGGTTCCGCGGGGTGGGAGTAGCGCCTCCCCCAGCTACCCCCTCCCTCCCCCCCAACCCCCCTACGATGATCCGAATTACTAATGCAACCCCGAAATGATTTCTTATGATTTTTTCAGGCTAAATTCAAGCGTCCCCGACCATCAAGATTGGAACCATGCACACCATCAACATCCACGAAGAGTCATGAAGATGAATTATCGGAACTGAAAGGTACAATAACTCAAAAGAACAAAATAATAGAAAAATTAAGAAAAGTGGTAAACCGGTTAAAAACTACTGCGGAAAGAAGATGTAGAGTTTTAAAAAAAGTAAGGCAACAATACCGCAGACAAAATAAAAAATTAGCCCATACTGATATGGTAATAAACGAATTAAGAACAAAATTAAAGATGGATGAAGAAAAAATTGATATTCTTTCTGCAATCGCAGGAAAAAACAATGATCTAATAAAAAGGTCTGTGTTAAAAGAAAGAAACATAAGCGTGCCACGAGAGTACAGCAAAGAACTAAAAAAGTTTGCAGTAACTTTGCACTTTTTATCACCTAAAGCATACGAATATGTACGTAGCCACTTCAATACTGCTTTGCTCCACGTCAGAACAATAAGCCGCTGGTATCAAAGTGTGGACTGCGGACCAGGTTTTACTTCTGAAGCTTTTGATGTCATAAAGAAACGTGTGGAGATATCATCAAAGCCTCTATATGGTGCCCTATCATTTGATGAGATGGCTATAAGAAAATTTTCAGATTGGGATGGAAAGAAATACCACGGACTTATCACAATAGGTAGTCAAGACGAAGATCCTGATGATGTGACATTAGCCAAGGAGGTATTTGTTATAATGTTAACATGTATTAATGACTATTGGAAAATTCCACTGGGATATTTTTTCATTAGTGGTATATCAGGTACTCAAAAAGTCACACTGGTCAAACAATGTCTCCAGTTATTGAAAGATACAAATATCAAGGTGATATCTCTTACATTCGATGGTGCAGCGCGCGTACCATCCTAAATCTATGGTGCTGCCATGAATGCCAGCATGGCCTCTCAACTAGGTTGCAAGTTATCTGCGATAGATGTTGATCCCGTGTTTGATTATGCCGGTCAAAAAATCACCATTCTTTATGATCCTTGTCATAATTTAAAACTTGTAAGAAACACCTTTGGCGATAAAAAAATAATAATTGATGGGGATGACAAAGAAATTAATTGGGAGTTTATTGTACGCCTTGAAGAATTACAAAAAAATGAAAGACTACACGCAGCCAATAAATTGCGCTCAATGCATGTCAATTATCACAAGCAGATAATGAAACTAAAATTGGCTGCTCAATTGCTGAGCGCTTCTGTAGCTGATGCACTCAAAACATGTAGAGACCTAAAAATTGCTGGTTTTGAAGATTGTGACGCCACTATCACATTCATTGAAATATTCAATCATGTGTTTGATATATTAAACACTCGCAATTTAGCGTCCAAAGGCTTTATAAGACCTATGTGTCCATCGAATTATGATTCAATTAAGGACCGCCTCTTGGTTATAGAGGGCGATATAAATAAATTAAAATACCCTAATGAACTGTTGATTGAATCGCACCGTAAAACTGGCTTCATTGGCTTTGTAACGTGCATCCGAGCGATAATATTTCTGTATGAACAACTGCGTCACCTGCAAAACCAAGGACAGCCCACCTAAGTCTGTACACTTTTATGCGTTTTGCCCCATAGTCCAAAACGTGGCTAAAGTCCCGACGATTGAAATTAAATTCGATGGAAAGCGAGGTTTTGCTCACATCGATACTGCAGCCCGCACTAGTATTGCTGGAAGTAAATTGTATGAGCTAATGAAGCAAGCTGGAGCAACTGGCACAACATACAAATAGCCTAGCTGATGGGAACACGAAGTGGATGGAATTATTATCGGTGGCCGTGAAAATAAATATGGGTGATAGACTTCTGCCCATCAATTTCACTGTGTTCCCAGACGCCGACACCAGAACACTCCTGGGGATAGACTTTCTTCAAGACAACGGAATTGTGTTGAATTTAGGACAGAGAGTGTGGTTCTTCTCTGACACTCCAGAGACAAAATATGGGTTCCTGCGTGTCGACAATCAAGGTCCTAGTACAATCAAGAAGATAGATTTCGAGGACCCGCCAACAGGTGAAGCAGAGGAGCCATTATCCGAGTTCTTAGCTTGGGCATCGACTCTAAAAATGTTGTCACCAATCCCCGATACACCACCAGCCTTGTCTCCGAATGCATACAACCAGGCTGTGAAAGAATGAAATTGGAAGCTGCAGAAGCTCGGCACGCTGCCTCGTCCCACTCGTCCTCGTGAACCGCGTGCTATTGAAGATACACGTCCCAGAGACCCTCGTATTGATTACATCCCAATAAATCCATTACAAATATACTGGGTTGATATTTCTTTACAACCCCATGAAGCTACGTGAAACTGTGTGTATTATCTTATATTTGTGTGTCTTGCAAAAAGGAATAAATGTCTTCTTTCTTTCTTTCTTTCTTTCTTTCTTTCTACGTACCTACCAGATTTTGAAAAAGAATAATTAAATAATTTATTACATGATTTTCATGATATATTTAATAAATAAACAAGGTGAACCTACACCTTTTGCTGAACATAAAATAGAAACGGGTAATCATAAACCAATTGCATTAAAGCCATATAGACTCACCCGTGAGGCAGCAACAATTAAGATAAAAACTCGATGAAATGTTAAAAAACAACATAATCGAGGAATGTGAAAGTCCTTGGGCAGCACCTGTAATCTTGGTGCCTAAAGGAGACTCGGATATAAGAGTATGTATAGATTATAGGAAGTTGAACGCTATCACAACACCTGACCCAAGTAGCAAAGTACTCCTATAGTAAGACTAATACCTCTTATATCAGTTTTATAAAAGTTTTTTCAAATCTGCTGTAGGAAAATTCTTATAGTTGTATTATAAAGCTCCTGATTAAGAGTAATAGTTTTATATCTGCATCTTACAAGACGATTTACGCTATAAGATACTTTACTCCTATTACATTGACTACAGAACGTTTATAGGATAACTTTGTACGACTCTTTTCAGACACATAGTCTTGTAAGTGCATTTTATAATGCTTTTATTAGAGTATGTGATTTTGATCCTATAAGCGCATTTTGTAAGACGTTTACTCCTATTAGTGTCATGGTTAATGCTCCAATAGGTGTTTTAGTCTTACAAATATCATAGAAACAGTACATATAGGATGAATCGTTGTAGGATTAATTGGACTTAATCCTTGCTGCTGTAAGATTACTTGCACTATATCAGCAAGCTGTAAGAACTTTATAAGAATGTTTTTACTTTGAATTGTCTTATGCATTCTGTTATAAGAATCCCTGTGTTGCGCAGCCATCACAGCCATTTTGTTTGCATTTTGTTATCCTATAAAAGCACTATCCAAGAGCTGAATTCCTATAATGGTTTTGATTAAGTATGTTTTGGAAAAATCATTTATTTAAATAATAAATTACTATAAAAATTACAATTAAAATAGGGGGCATGAAAGTATATTGTATAAAATCGAGAACATTATCGATACAATTAATTTACCAAGTTGATTTCGTGTACGTAACTAATAAATGCACACACCTTCGTAAATTACTTATATTCTGCAAATAGTATTTTAATTGTTTCATACTACAAACAGCATACCATTATAACACAGGACACTATCGGAAAAAAAGGTACGCGACTCTTAGTAGGGCATTAAGTTCATCGCTGTAAAATTAGATACTCCTACAGCACCATAACAACAGATCGCTGTAGGACTAAATACTCCTACAGCACCTTACATAATGCATTTGTAGGAGTTATATAGGATCATTTAATCCTACAAGCACGGGTTGAAATTCCATTGTAAGACTAAAGCACACTTCATAGGATAATAATAAGTAGACTGTAAGACTAAATCCTCCTATAAAGTGCGCCCAAATGTGGTATTACAATGGTATATAGGAGTTTTATAAGATATAATCTTAGAATAGCTACAAGAGTAAATTTTGCTACTTGGGGATCGATATCCGTTACCTCGCATAGATGATTTGCTACAGCAAGCCAGAGCAATGCCATATATGACAACAATTGATTTACAGTCAGGTTACGCTGGCAAATTAAGATTGAAGAAAATGACCAAAACAAATCCACCTTTGTGACGGCCTCTGGGACATTTCGTTTTAAACGAATGCCGTTTGGATTAAGAAACGCACCGAGTACTTTCCAAAGATTAATCTTTGCATCGCCAATAAGAAAATTAACGTGTAGTATCGACTTTACGGTACTGGATGCCGCGTTTTTAAGAGTATCTAAAAAATATATAAATTGTCTCTGGTCACTCTTACTATAAACAGCAGCTCCCTTCTAGAAATGTCACTTTTGATTTTGCGCGAACGAATGTCGCGTCAGATCCTTTCTATTATAACAAAGAAATCGTTTTTCCAATCGTACGAAGTTTTTCCAATCGTACGATTTAAAAAGATTACTGAAAACCTGCACCTTAATGACAATCAAATGGAACCACCGAGGGGCTCTGCTGATAAATTATACAAAGTGAGACCTCTTATTACAGAACTAAACAAGGTATATCAGAGACAAGCATAAAACTCAAGTGTGAAGTCAATCGACGATTGTATGGTGAAGTTTAAAGGTCGCAGCTCGTTAACACAATACATGCCAATGAAACCTATAATAATAATAATAATAATAATATTATCTTGGGACAATTGACACCAATTGACCTAGCCCCAAACTAAGTAAAGCTTGTAATATGGGCACTAGACAACGGCTTTAAAGTTTGGGCAAGATGTGATGCCAAAACGGGGAACTTGTACCAATTTGACATTTATACTGGTACCCCTGGGGGGTCGCGAAGCTTCTTGAGGGGGGTCGCCAATGGTCGAGAAAATTTAATACAAGTAGGTATATACTCATAAACATTTTTATGTTAATACAAACAAAAAATAAAATCCTAAGACTCATGTTAATGCGAAAGTTGTGCCTGTTTTTTATTCATCATTTTTTCCCGTCGTGGATCTGTATTTGCTACACATAGAATTAAATCGTTTTCCAAATTTAAGCCATTTCTTTGCTTACTTTTTATCTGGGCCATTGATGAAAATGCCAACTCGCATAAGTACGAGGTGGCAAATGCAATCAAACACTTCAAAGCCTCAGTTGTCAATTCCGGATATTCCGTTTTTCTCCATAACCAAAAGGCATCCAAATTAGAAGACTTGAATTCCAAGTGTAACATCCCATCGGCAGATAATTCTAGCAAATTCTCTTTGAGCTTAGTTGGTAAATTAGCCTCATTTATAGCTGCATTTGAAAATGGATTTAAGATCCACCTCTGCCCACTGTTCTCCGATATCTCTTGCACTGAGAAGTAATGACACAATTCTTCTTTCAAATTATCTAACACCGTTTTCATACCAGATATCTGTGGCTCCAGTGAAAAGGGGTACAAGTCTGAATTTGGCCGAATTGAGTTATATAGACCAAAAAACACAAAAAAAAAATAACGCGTCGATTGGTGTAAATGGATCTAAGATATCTTTTAAAACAACGGACTTTTCTGGTGGTCAAGGGTACAATTACCTTAAAAAAATTAGCAACTGAGGGTGCTTGTCAAGTTGTATTTCTATTAACTAAAGTTTTGTTTGTGATTTATGATCTAAATTTAGTTGTACGTGCTGGTTTTTCATATTATCCGTGTAAAAAAATCTAAGCACACTTGAACCACTAAAACAAGAACAGATTTATTTAGTTTACATCGATACAAGTTGAATTCAATCTCTTTACACAAAAAAATAAAATAAAATGTAAGATTAAGTCGAGCTGCGCCCGTTTTCACAAATCGAATATAAAAAAGTTTACGTGGAAAAGGATATGTCTTTGCGCGGGGGAATGAGCGGGTGAGTGGGGAGCCACAGCGCTCACGCATGGGCCACAGTCGTGTACGCTAAACTTGTGCAGGGAGAACGCGACGCGCTTGCGAGCTGCGCAGCCGACGATCACGCGAGTAAGTTTATATCTTTTTACACCAATTTCGTTTTTAAATTAATATTGCACATTATATTTATTTTAAGGGTATTAATTAAGATATATCCCTTGACACCAAGGTTATACTAGCCTAAAATAAAGTTTTTTTTTTCTTTATAGAATGGCGAGTAGGCAACGAAGACCACGCTGCAATTGAAAAGGCGAAAAAGAAAACTCAGATGGAAATTCACCACCCAAGAGACTGATTTCAACTTGCTAGGACTTGCAATAATAAAAAAACATTTACAGTCATTGAAATGCATGCTGGCTTGTTTTTGGATTTTGCCGGCTTACTGAAAGGGCCGCTTCAACAAAAAAAAAATTAACGACGACAAACAAAAGTTTAATATCTCGGAGACTGCAATTTTCAGTTTTAAAAAGGCAGAATTCGCTAAATTTAACTACATGACGTATGATGACGATCAATGGCACACGGTATGTCTTCTACGAAGACGCGGAAAATCCCCACTACCTAAGTGACAATATCACACAAGTTCCCGAGCCAGGTCAGGTGAAGCTCTTAACGAAAACAAATGACATTGATGAACTTAGATCTTCACTAAATAAGATAATTGAAGCCATGGAGCAGGCGATGCCACCTTTAGCTACCGTAGCTACAACGCAGGGTTTACACGCTGTTGCCACTACCAGTCAAGAAAGAAGACCCAGGTTCCAGCTCAAACGTAAGCCTGAGCGAAGGACAGACGTAGTCAATAAACGAGCACGGAAGGAATGCGCATTTTACAAAGGAAGTCATTACAGTAACCTATGTCGGACAGTTTCATCAACGCAGGAAAGGAGAAGGAGACTCCAGGGAAAGTGCTTTATATGTCTTAGACCTGGACACAGAGCAGTAGAATGCAGATCCTACAAATTTCATTTGTAAAGGAAATCACAACAGTGCAATATGCTTAAAGAGATCAAGAGCTATAAAACCTTATCCCACTGTAGAGGACAAAGGTGATGGCAAACCTGTTGATATATCGAATAATTTCAAAACACAGACGGCGACAGCGTGGTTAAACAATAAAGATACTTAACTCTCAAATACTGAAAGAACATTTAGACGCCCAGATTATTGAAATAGTTGAACCAGCAACTAGATAAACCCGTACACTTCCTGCCGCATCATATGGTACGACAGAAAGGAAAAGCAGGCCGTATCGTGTACGACGGTGAAGATTCCAGATACTCTAAGGAAGAAGCTGGATCCCAAAGCTGCGCAATACATTTTTGTCGGATATTCAGAACCTAGTTGTCCAAGAAGGTTAGTAAAAGGACGAGATGTGGTATTTTGTCGATCGCGATCGACCTGTTGGCCACCCCTGCTCTAGATAATTAATGTGATATTTCTTTTCTTCTATTGACCACTTCCCTTAGCACTCTTCCCATTACATACTGTGCCCCAACCAGATAAAGATGCATCTGAGAAAATCTCTAAAGCAAAATTATACTGCTTTATGTGGCAACACCTAAACTAAAAACTGGAATTCAAGACCAAAAAATCTACGACAATGTTGCCACTGAAATAAAATATGTGTACAATAGTACATTCCTTTTTTTTTAAACACACGATAGAATATTATTTTTATTAGTAATTTCGATCCTATAATTTAAAGAAGTAATTTTGTTTACTTACTTTTATATAAATACTAGACGCCTGAATAAAAACTTAAACATTTCGTAATTTTTGGTTGAAAAACTGGTATTGTGCTTGTATTTCTTCAGGTATTCATAACATTTGGTGCAATAATTTACAATTAAGATAAAATCAAACTAATATTTGATTTAATTTTTTACATACATTTAGATAATCAACTAAACTGTAGAGTAATAGTGTGTAGCGCGCTTTATGGGGTTTATGGTGGCCATTTTTATTCGGCAGCGGCCATGACACCATGGTTTGTCATTCTCATTCGACATCTGACGTCTGTTCCGAGTGTTCGAATGTTCTTTTTGCTCCGTGGTGATTTCATCCTTGTTGAGTTTTTGTTATTTGTTAGCTTGTTTGTTATTTTTGTTATTTGTTAGTTTGTTATTTTTGTTATTTGTTAGTTTGTGTCTCCTACGGGGGCTTTGCGTGTGCGCACGTAATATTGAACCTCAAGCAGGACCTTCTCGTGAGAAGGAAATTCTTTCTCCGAGAAAGAAACGCTGTAAAACCGCTATGACCGTTAATGAAAAAACAATGGTTATGAACTGCTACAAATATGTATACAATAATTGGCCTGAAGACCAATACCGTACATTAGCGGATTGTGCAAACAAAGTTGTGGAGATATTGGGAGTATCTGAAACGACAGTGAGAAGAGTTGTGAGGGAATATAAACAGAAGAAACAGTTTACTTCTCCCAAGAAAACAGGCCCAAAAATTATAGTTTTGGATAAGATTGATGAGTTCGACTTTGCTGCCATACGACGCATCGTTCATCAATTTTTCCATCGCAATGAATTAAATAATGATGAAGAAGAAGAGGCTTTTATTTTTATAAATCCTTTATTAGGTTCAACACACAGAACAAAATCTTAGCTCCCAGTCAGCCATATTTTCGCAAGATAGACAATCTTAAAAATATTATAAAACATGGCTACCAACATGAAACATAAAACTTAATTGTTGCTATATTCAAAACACCCCTTCAACAGTTAAATTTTATGAAGTATAACAACTAGCTCCTGTACTATATCAGTAATACAACACAATACTAGAATTCAAGACAAAATTAAATTTCTAAACTTAACAAACAACACTTTGCCTAATGGCTTTGTGAACAAGTCTGCTACATTGTTGTTAGAATTAATATACTCAATATTGACATTACCATTTGATATTTGTTCAACAATAGATCTATACTTGATGTCTATATGTTTAAGTCTTTTGTTACTGTCTTTATTTCCAACAATTTTTAAGACACTTTGGTTGTCTTCCAAAATTTCCAGTAACACATTTGGGTAGCCAAAATCCAACAACAATTTTTGCAAGAAACACCCTTCCATAATAGTCATACTAAGTGCTACATATTCTGCTTCACAAGATGACAAAGTCACGCAAGACTGCTTTTTTGTATTCCAATTCCATGAAACCGGACAGCTAAACATGTAGAAAATATGGCCAGATGTAGACTTTCGGTCTTGAATATCACCAGCCCAGTCCGCGTCACTGTAACCTTGCAATTTTACATAATTTTCCATCTTATATGTTAAAGACAAATCAATGGAACCTTTAATATATCTAAGTATTCGTTTGAGACTTTTATATAGTGCAGCACTAGCACAATGTACGTATCTACTTAAGAACCCTACTGCAACTACCAAGTCGGGTCTAGTACAAGTAGCATAAAGCAGACTTCCTATCAAACTTCTACAAGTATTTTCAATATCCTTGTTTTCAGATTTTTCTCGTTGTAACAATCCAAAGTTAAAATTTTGTTCCATTGGTGTAACCACTGCTTTACAATTTGTCATTTGATATTTATCAAGCAATTTTTCTAAGTACCTTTTCTGATTTATTTTGGTTACATTGTTTTTAAGGTCTTGGTTAATATTTATTCCTAAGTAGTAACTTGCAAGACCCAAATCATTCATTTGAAAATTACTTTTTAAAGAGTTTTTAAAGCTATTTACTAGCCGGTCATTTGAACCAAAATAAAGCAGATCGTCCACAAATAGCAAAACATATATATAGTCATTTTTATCTCTTTTAAAATACAAGCATGGATCATTTTGAGACCTTTCAAAATTTTCTTTCAACATAAAGTCATTAAATTTAGAATTCCAGTACTTAGGCAATTTTTTTAAACCATAAATCGATTTTTTAGCTTAGTACAGTTATTAGGTAACTTCATAAAAATAGTCTCATTAATATCCCCATAGAGAAAAGCTCCTGTGACATCCATCTGATAAACTGGTTTACCTTTTTGATTGGCTACTGCCATCAATGTCCTGAAAGTAGTTAGCTTTGCAACAGGTGCGTATGTTTGATCGTCACAATTTTTCTGTTCAAAACCTCGAGCTACCAAGCGAGCTTTGTATCCAACTTTTGCCATTCTGCATATTTTAAGTCTTCGGGCGAGTCCGTTTTTACCTACTGGGCACGGACGAGATCCATCTACTACTTCAAACGCACACAGTGCTTTTAAAATTACTTTGACCTGAAATTTCCAGCTTTGCCAGTTCTGGGCTCCTTCCAATCTTATGCCCTGGCTTCCTGAAGAAATTGTTGAACCATAGTCGGCGTCCATTTTTGTCACGCCGCTGCTTTACCGCAGAACTTACTGCTTTACCGCAGATTTCAATTCCCACTGCTTTACCACAGTTTTTAAACTCAGACCTCTTCACCTCGATTAAGGGACTGGGCCCATAACCAATTAAATAATGATGAAGAAGAAGAGGCTTTTATTTTTATAAATCCTTTATTAGGTTCAACACACAGAACAAAATCTTAGCTCCCAGTCAGCCATATTTTCGCAAGATAGACAACCTTAAAAATATTATAAAACATGGCTACCAACATGAAACATAAAACTTAATTGTTGCTATATTCTAAACAATGAGGCTCCAACAATTCAAAAGGTGAGATGATCAATACATATGAGATTCTATAGCTCATAGTTGTAATTTGTTTGGTTCTGTTGTCATAGAAGTAAATCATAATTTAAAATATTGTTTTCAGATTCTTCAAGTTATCAATGACAGTCCTGACTTGCCAAACCAGTCAGCAACCAGCTTGCGTTTGATTCTCAAACATTTAAATTTCAAGTATGCAAGTCGTAAACGTCGCAGCTGCTTAATTGATCGGGATGACATAAGAAATTGGAGCAAAAAATACTGAAGATTATCACCAAGAAATGAACTCGGAACATTTCGAAGAATGGCTTAGTAGTATACTGCCTAAATTAAAAACAAATGCAGTGTTAGTAATAGACAATGCCCCTTATCACTCCCGGAAAATGAAATCAGGGCCTGTCAATAAATGGAAAAAAGCCGAAATTATAGATTGGCTGAAGCAAAAAAACATTGCACATGAAGAGAAATTGACGAAAGAAAAATTGATGGGAATTGTTGCCAAGGTAAAGGCTGCTCATGTAAAATATGCAGTGGAGGAATTGGCAGCTGCACACAATGTAACAATATTAAGATTGCCCCCTTACCACTGCGAACTGAATCCCATAGAGCTGGTATGGGCTCAGGTGAAGGGCCATGTAGCCAGAAATAACAAGACATTTAAAATGGCAGAGGTCAAAGAGTTATTCCATGAAGATCTCCGGGAGGTGACACCGCAAAGGTGGCAGTCTTGTATAGACCATGTCATAAAAGTAGAAGATGAGATGTGCAAACTGGACGGATTAATTACTGGAGTGGTGGATAAATTTGTTATTCATGTAACAGAATCAGATTCCGACATTACTGATAGTAATTCGGACATTAGTGATGGAGATGAGGAGTTTGAATAAAGAAAAAAAATATAAAAAAATACTATATTTAACCTTTTCATATTCCTTTCCTGTGATTTAATATGAGGCCTCTTATGTCTTGCACAGAGCATTTGTCTCGTATTATGTATGTAATGTATGTGAGTGCTAGACCGTTATCCTGTTTATGTTCCTTAGAATAAAATTGTCTCAATATTAATTGAGTTGAAAATAAGTTAATATTTTTTTTACACAAAATCCATATTTAATAGCGATACAAAGAATCATATTAAAAAAGATTGGCGAAACCTGAAAAGTTTATTTGACAGTGACATAAGTGACATTGACAGATTTGACAGTGACATATCTGTCGTAGATTTTTTGGTCTTGAATTCCAGTTTTTAGTTTAGTCATAATATTATTCTTCCACCATGAGAGATCTTTGGCCTTCTGACCAATGGTCGTAATGCTATCATAATTAACCCCCAACCGTTCCAAAGCCATTAATTTTGTTCTTTCTAAATTTTTTGTATACATACACAAAACCATAAGATATAGCCATACATACTGAAACTAAACTTCCTAACATCTTTGCAAAGTCCCTAACTGAGCAGAAATCTAAATATTTCTTAATTATCATCAGCAGTCTTTCTCGTGTTGTATCTGTAGGGGCTATTAATGTCATCTTTATAGATAGTCTATTCGGAAACCTAAAAATTAATCTTCCTCACTTATGACAAAACCTAAACATAATAACATGTCTTTTAATTTTTTTACATTATGATAAGTAGAGCCCAGACAAATCAGGTCATCGAGATAAACCACTAAGCGAATGCCTTTTTTTCTTAGATATCCTATTACCGGCTTTAACAATTTTGTGAAATGGAATGGTGCGGTGCTCAGGCCAAACGTATTTTTGTATTCATATAACACCGAATTAAATTGGAACCTTAAATATTTCTTATGAGCTTTATGCATGGGGCATAGGTAGTAAATAAATAAATAAAATAAAAATAAAAATAAAAATAAAAATAAAAATAAAAATAGCCTTTATTCACTGATGATTACATTTTGTTGAACTTAACCTAATTGACACCCGCCTCATTCGCATCAGGTTGCCCGTATTGGACATAGGCCTCCTCCAGTTGCCGCCATTTCTCCCTGTCCCTAGCAAATCTGCGAAAGCTTTTAGGTAGGTCATCCTCCCACCTCTTGTGTTGCCTTCCTTTCGATCTCTTGCCGTCTCTGGGGTACCAAAGTGTGATATCTTTTGTCCATTTGTCTCTCGTAGATCTTAACACATGACCTGTCCATCGCCATTTCAGCCTTCTTATCTTGTGAGAGACATCTGTCACCTTCGTAGCTTTCCGGAACCTGGTCAGTCTCCACCTGTCGCTAAGTTTTATGTGCAACATGCTTCTCTCCATTCCTTGTTGACATAGTTTGACCTTTTGGCTTTGTTTCTTTGTGAGGCCCCAGGTTTGACACCCATATGTGAGCACTGGTAAAATGCACATGTTGTACACTTTGCTCTTTCGTGTTATGGGAATGCCTCGGTTCTTCATTAGTGATAGACAGCGGAAAAGCGGTACTGACAATGAATTTCGCGAAAACGAAAACAATGACAAATAGACCCAAACATACCATTACTATAAGGGATCAAGATATTGAATATGTGGACGAATATGTTTATCTAGGTCAGCTAATCTCACCAAGTATGCAAATGGAGAAAGAGATTCAAAGGAGGATCGATAATACCTGGTCTCGCTACTGGTCACTCAAGAGTATAATGAAGAACCGAGGCATAGGTAGTATGCATTCTTTAAATGTATAGTACACATGAAGTCTCCCTTTGTTAATAGTTTACTATATTCTAGCTTAAAATGAAAATGTTCAAAAAAGTTTATTTTTTTTCAAATTGAGTATAAATCTATGAGTACCATCTTTCTTGGGAATAGTAAATATACTAGATAAAAATTGACCCTTAGTATTGCTACATCTTGAAACAACCCCGAGTTTTAATAATTTGTCTATCTCAGTACCTACTTAGTATTTTTTGTTTATCAACCCGACTTTGTGGGCAACTAACTTGAGAGGGCAAATTTGTAAAAAGGATCTTATATCCTCCTATCCACTCCAAAATAGTGGGGTCTTGGGTAATCTTTGTCCAGCAAGTTTTAAAATGACTCAGTCTGGCTGCAAAACATACCTCTGGGTCTATGGATATCTGGCACGGCCCCTCGGCGAAGGTCCTGTCTATTTGTTGTCCTGAGCCTGGAAGGGTTGACGGCTTTGAAAGCGTTGGTGGGTTCCTCTCCGCGAGGATCCCCTTGTTGGATGGGCTGTGTTTGTGTTCAGCCGACGAGGGGGAGGCTGAAGGTTTTTTTGGTTGCGAGGGCGACTATTGGATTAGCCCTGGGCTTGAGACCATTAGCTGCTCTGTTCATAGCTGAAAATGACTTCACTGAATCATCAAGATTAGTGTACAAAAAAGCCTCTCTTCTGTTTTGCTTTAAGCTTTCAGCTAAATTTGTATCTAGAAATGGGTTTATTAATTTCCTTCTAATCTCTGTGTACTGGTAATGAAGGTTGCTCAGCACCTTAGAGACATCACTGAGTTTCTTTATGATATTCAGTTTGTCAAAGTCTTTCTTCGATAAGTTGTGAATAACTTGTCACAGACCCGAGATTGCAAAGATCATTTCTTGCTGTTTTCTTGTAATAAGTTATCCCGTGTCTTGGAGGGATTATTTATCACTCCCTGGAGTTCCATGTTTAATTTAGGGGCATCGAGTAATTGACAGTTGACTCGGACAAGCAATGACTCAAGAAGTTTCTCTTGTATTTGTCTGGGCAGGCCTTCTACAATGATATTCTTTATTGTGTTGTAAATCTGGTCATGCACCTTCTCTCCGTACTGTTTCTAACCAGTATTTGACTCTCCCAGCGCCGACAAGATATCAGAGTCTAATTCTCCGGAGTCACTTTGATCAGAAATATTCTGAGTTTCTAATTCTGGTGCTTCAGGGTCCGTTTCTGGGTCAAGCTCTGGTGTTTGAGCTGAAATATATACAGGCAAAAAGTTAATACCTAGCCTGAATAGAAAACCAAAAAATGGTTTATCCCCTAAACAATTTTAGTACCACTACCGCCATCCGAAGGCTTCAAATATTGCGTCACTATCATTGACCGCGCTACCAAATGGCACAGGATATTAGTGCAGAGACCGTCGCACGGGCGTTTATCGACAACTGGATCGCGCGATTCGGCTGCCCTACACGCATCACTACAGATCAAGGCAGACAGTTCGAATCGGCATTATTCACACAACTTGTCGAGAACTCGTTGGAGAGCTGGTTATTTTTTAGGAACTTCACTGATTCAATTAAAAGCACCGTAAATTAATCAAGACGCGTTTTATTCGCCATTGGTACAAACCAGAGAGAGAAAAAAATTAGGCTGTAATGCCTACTTAACAATTGTAGTGTTGGGGTTGCCAACATGCTCCCGCCGACAAGGGATGAACATAAATAAGCACATAACATAACATAAAACATAATGCACATTCTATGCAAAAAAACATGAAACAAAATAACATTCTTGTTGTTATTTGAAGACAAAATTGATATGGAAAAACTAAATAAAATGTTGAAACAAACAACTGCTTGGTTTCCTTTCTTAAACTGTAATGTACCATGCAAAACATAAAGCATATTATTAAAATATGTATGAAATCCTACTATGACTTATTTATTTTACATTATTTGGTCGTCTATTTGTAAATTACAATGAAAGTTACAATGAATTTAAGAATTAGTTATATCACAAAAGAACACAAGTTACAGTAAGTCATGTCATATGAAAAAACAGAATGATGATATACTAAGAATTTTAAACGAAAAAGAGTGCCCAGGAGCGCTGAATGATGATTATAAATTTCCGTTGAAATCAACAGACAACTTTAAACCGGTGTGAGTTGTTACTGAAAGGCAATGAAAAACGTGCTAATTTGGTAAGTAGTTATAAATTTAATTGTTTAAAAAAATGTATTGTGCCAATAAATTAAAACATAAAGAGTTTTGAGAAATCCTTCAAAGAGCTATTTTAATTATGTATACTGTAACTATAACACTGAAAACCGGCCAAGTGCGTGTCGGATCACGCGCAGTGTAGGGTTCCGTTCCGTACTCAACCCGATATCCATTAAATTTTGTATGCCACCTGGAAAGACACATACAAGGTTGTTTTTTCTTAAAATTATTTTCTCGTTGTAACGCGGGATTATAGTAATAAGGAACTAGTGGCTCCATCTAGGAGCCACACAGAGAACTCGGCCTGCCGCCCGCGCCGCACCTCGCGCCGCCCAGGGGCCTGATTTTTGGAAAGCACATGTGTGAAAACACCACTCGAAAGTGGTGAAAAATTGTGCTGAATTTGAGATACGAGTAGCTTAGAAAATACTTAGGGCTCTCATTAATCTTGTGACCTAGTCAAAAATTTGATTAGAGCTGTAGTTTTGCAGATATAAACAGATTTATACCACTTTCGAGTGGTATTTTCATACATGTGCTTTCCAAAAATCAGGCCCCAGAGCGATTCAATTTGTAGTCTGTGTTGTAGAGTTGCGAATATGACATGTACTCGTAAGCTGGTATTAAAAAACAGTAGTGGTTCCAGGAACAATATGTGTGTAATTTTCACCCCATAGACACCCCCCGTTTCATGGCGCCCTTTCCGTGCGTCTTAAAGTGAAAAACACGTGTTGTGAAAACGAAAAATCGTGAACTGTGACTTTGACTGTTTCTTAAACATTTTTACCTTTTTTTCGAGTGTCGTTCGTACTTATTACCTATTGATAAACAATGCATACTCGTTCCGGTCTAAATCAACCTCAAGCGGCGACTTCAAACGAAAGCGCCGCAGACCATTCTGATGACAATGGTGAACGCCCAGGAAATATCACAATGTCCATGGATAACCTGGCCACGTTGATGCAGTCTATTCAACAATCCAACGCCAACATGTTTGAGCGGTTGCTGCGCGAAGTCCGCTCTTCAACCCCGGTTTCAGGCGAGCCGGTCAACGTGACCGTCTCCGCCCCCGCCCCTGTCGTGACCGGCAATTTTTCTAAATGCTCGGCCACTTACAGCGGCCGCGCCGAGGAGTCTGGAAGGATTTATTGACGCAGTGGAGGCCTACAAGGATTGCTGCCGAGTGACCGACGAGAATGCCGTTAGAGGATTTTCAATATTACTGACTCATTCTGCCGCTACCTGGTGGCAAGGAATCAAGAGTTCTACGACGTCCTGGACCGAGGCCCTAGATCGTCTTCGACGAGCCTTCGGCGACCGTCGACCGCCTCATCGTATTTACCGGGACCTGTTCGATAGCGAGCAACAAATTGACGAGAATACTGACAAGTTTGTGGCCCGAGCGCGAGCAATACTCGCCAAACTTCCAGTCTAAGATCTAACGGAGAAGGCACGACTGGATATGGTGTACGGCCTACTACATCATCAGGGAACGCCTTCGCCGTGAAGAGTTTCAGTCTTTTGATGAGCTTCTCAGCAAAGCTCATTCAATAGAATATGCATTGGAGGTGTTTCGATCAAGCGCAGGGAAGCCGCCGAGCGCCGGTTCAGCGCGCCGCTCGACTTCAAACGCGCCGCCGACTTCAAACGCGCCGCCGACAGCGCGCGCGTCGCCGCCGCCGCCGCCGCCGCAGTCAGCCTCGCCATCGCCAAATTCAGCTACCGCGACGGCAAGTAATGCCGACTCCAAAAATAAACGTATGTTTTGTTCTTACTGTAGAAAGCCTAATCATTCTAGAGACAGATGTGCTAAACTTAAAAATAAAATGATTGATAACAATGGTACAAGTGACGAGAGTAATAACGGTAATCACATTTACTGTTACGGGTGTGGTGAAAAAGGTATTATTAGATCGAATTGTTCTAAATGCAATTCACAATTTTCCGCGATTGTTTTTTTTTTTTTTTTTTTATGTGAATAGGAAGGCAAACGAGCAAGTGGGTCACCTGATGGTAAGTGATCACCACTGCCCATAGACACCCACAACCCCCAAGGGATTGCAGATGCGTTGCCAACCTAGGGCTAGAGTTTTCGAACCAATTTCAAAGAAAATTCAGGTTCAATGCCACACGCCGATCAGCTGTTTGTGTTGACGACAATAATTCGTGTAATGTTCGCGTAGACTGTGATGACGCTGTTAATACCAGGTGTGGTATACTCTTTATAATGATTTGTCTATTTCTATATTGTATATTATTAAAATAAAACAACTTCTTGATACAATCTTATGTGATGCGTGTCCCTCGTAACCTCCGCCATGACACCAGCCTTGCCAGACACACGCTACACTCATCTTTATTGGAACACCACATCTCTTTCCTTTTAACAATTTGACAACTTTACTTAATACTAAAATTTAACAATTGACTATAGTAATCTCTGCATATTACACTTCAATCACACAGGACAAAAAAGACTAAAACTAGTCTTGAAAGCTTACATTTAGTTAAAACCTAAAACAATTTAAAGCATCTACTTTTAATTGGTCACCTTTAAATGCTAACATTTAGTTAAGATTCACAACCAAAACAATCACTTAAACTAGGTTCAGTCTCACACGAGATCCATGGGGGAGACCGTACAAAATGGTCCGGAACAAACTGAGGCGTGCCCCCCCCCCCCCCCCCCCCCCCCCATGGACTCCATGGACACAGAGCTCGTGAGAAGAGTGGTGGAGACCCTCTTCCCCCCGGCGCCGGACTTTGCTCCCCCGAGGATGTCGGCCCCCTCGGAGGAGCAAAACAATGACTATCATCCGATAACTGAGGATGAGTACATGATGGTGGTGGACCGGCTCCGAGTGTGCAAGAAGGCACCGGGGCCGGACGGCGTTCCGGCGAGGGTCATACCAGTGGCCCTCCAACACCTTGGGGGCCGGTTCAGAGACCTACTGAACGAATGTCTAGAGACCGGTTGTTTCCCCAGGGTGTGGAAAGAGGGGAGATTGGTACTTCTGAGGAAGGAGGGGCGGCCACCAGACTCCCCATCCGGCTATAGACCAATTGTGTTGCTCGACGAATCCGGGAAGGCGCTTGAGAGGATCATCGCCTCCCGGATCATACGGCACATGAACGAAGTGGGCCCGAACTTGTCGGATCGGCAATTCGGCTTCCGGGCGGGCCGCTCCACGATCGACGCCATACAGTCGCTAAAGGAGTTCAAGGACGAGGCGGCAAGCCAAGGGGAGGGTGTAGTAGCGGTATCGCTCGATATCGCGAACGCCTTCGGCACCCTCCCCTACGCTGTAATAAAAGAGGCCCTGAGGTACTTCGGAACACCGGAGCATCTACAAAGGATCATAGGGCACTACCTAGAGGACAGGGTAGTGCTCTATGATCACGACGGCCAGCGCAAACAAAGGCCCATGGCCTGTGGCGTGCCCCAGGGGTCCGTGCTCGGGCCCCTACTGTGGAACATGGGGTTCGACTGGGCCATAAGAGGGGACCAACTTCCCCGCATGGCCACGATTGTCTACGCCGATGACACACTTGTGGTCGTGCGGGGAAAAGACATGGCGGAGACCCTGCGCAGAGCGACAGTGGCGGCCGAACTGGTGGTCGGCCGCATCAGGATGCTCGGGCTCGAAGTGTCTGTATCAAAGACGGAAGCGATGGTCTTTGGGGCCCCTAGCTGGCGCATCCCAGCTGACGCCGCCCTACC
Source organism: Pandemis cinnamomeana (assembly GCA_932294345.1). Lineage (NCBI taxonomy): Eukaryota > Metazoa > Arthropoda > Insecta > Lepidoptera > Tortricidae > Pandemis > Pandemis cinnamomeana. The sequence continues at coordinate 7,435,442 of OW028721.1, forward strand.
AATCGGGGGCGAACCTGTCCGGGTCAAGGCCAATATCAAGTACCTTGGCCTTGTCCTGGGACAGGAAGTGGGACTTCCACGAGCACTTCGTAAGGCTGGCGCCCCGATTGGTGGGGACCGCGTCGGCACTGGCCAGACTGATGCCGAATGAAGGCGGCCCGGGCGGCGTCTGCAGAAGACTATATACGGGGGTCGTCCGCAGCATGGCGCTCTATGGGGCGCCAATATGGGCGGACCGTATCAAGGAGCGGACAAAGGCCATACTGCGACGGCCACAGAGGGTGTGCGCCATCCGCTTGATAAAAGCGTATGTCACGGTGGCGCACATGGCCGCATGCCTAATAGCCGGAACTCCGCCATGGGACATTGACGCCGCCACCATGGCGGAGAGCTACCGTGAGGGAAAAGAAGCCCTGGCGAGAGGAGAAAGGCCGGCCCCGCAGGAACTCCTGCATGCCCGCCGACAAGCTGCGAGGCGAATGAGGGACCGGTGGAAGAATGAGCTGGAGGATTGCCGATATGGAACGAGGACCATAGCGGCAATCCTCCCCTCGATGGACCTCTAGCTAGACCGGCAAGGTGGATCAGTCACCTACAGGCTGGTGCAAATTCTCACGGGGCACGGGTGTTTCGGGCACTATCTGCACCGCATTGGGAGAGAGGCAAGCACTCAGTGCTACAATTGCGGTGCAGACGACGACACAGCCCAACACACCTGGCAGAGTGCCCCTGCTGGGAGTTTGAGCGCCGGCAGTTCATCGCCAGCCTAGGACGAACGGACTTGTCGCTCCACAGCATAGTGGAAGCTATGCTTGGGGGCGACGAGTCCTGGGAGGAGGTGGTCTCCTTTTGTGAAGCAGTAATGCTCCAAAAGGAGGCCGAGGAACGGGAGCGCGAGGAGTGTGTCCATGCGCCCCCGTTCCGGCGCAGACGAACGGGGCGAAGGCGGCGGCAATTTGCTGCCCGCTTGAACCCTTAGTGGGACCAGCGGGTTGGGGACGGGGGTCCTCCACCTGCATTGCACGGTCCCACACGTCTGGGGGGGAGTCGAAGCGTTGCGACTCCTCCCTCCTTGGTGCGGGTGGCCCCGGTGATTTTCACCAAAGCCGGGGCAGGCTGGGGGGCGTCGTCGGCTCGAATCTTCGGGATCCCACGGCGCCTACCTAAACCCGGCAACCGGACAATGCCGTAGTGTTTTTAGTGGGTATGTTCCCCCCTCCCCTTCCCGCAGGGGAAGAGGACGGGGGAGAGAGCCCCACATAACCGCCTGGGCCCCCCCGGGCCTGGGGGTACTCGTAAATGAGTTTTCCCTACGTCAAAAAAAAAAAAAATGTTCAGTCTCACACTAAGTATGGACTCTTCTTAACTACAATCTATTCGTTACAATAATCTTAGCCTTATAATACTTGTGGAATCAGTCTAGAGTAATCACAAAATAATCATTAAATCAGTCTATTGTTGTTAATTTTAATCTTCTTCTATAATACTATTTCCTTCCTGATTTAGAACTCTCCATTCTCCTTCGACTTTCTTTAGATGCACTATGTTCCTTCTATACTCTTGCTTGACCAGTAGCATCATTCCTTATATCAATGTCACCACCGACCGCCCTTGTGACTGTATGTGGTGTGGAGTAACTTTCTGTCCAATGTCCAATTGCTGTTCTTTAGCTTTTCTTTTCCTATCTTCCACTATTTTTCCTTTATTTTTCATTTCCCAGTCTTTGTCTTTCACTTTAAAGTCAATTAATCTGCTTTCAATATCTATAACAGAGGGAATTTTATCTCGAAATTGTCTATTGTAAAAAAGTTCGGATGGGGATTTTCCTGTTGTGCTGTGGGGTGTGCTACTGTACATCATTAAGTAATAAAGAAGGTCATCTTTCCAATTAGATTTTTGACTCTGACTGATTTTCAACCGTTTGACAATGTCGCGATTTTGCCTCTCTACCTCCCCGTTTTGTTGTGGCCAATAAGGAATTGTGTTATACAATTTTACATTTAGCTCTACACAGAATGCCTTAAATTCTTCACTAGTAAATTGTCTAGCATTATCTGAGGTCATGCTCACCGGTATACCCAATCTCGAGAATATCTCTTTTAAAACGTTAATTGTTTCTTTTGACGTTATAGACCTCATGATTTTTATTTCTTTGTATCTACTAAAGAAATCAATTACAACAAAAAGGTAATCCCCACTTGGCAATGGCCCTAGAAAATCTACAGCTATGTCTACCCAAGCCTGTGAAGGTAATTGTCTTCTCTTCATTGGTACCGGGGGACTAGGTCCCGAAACTAAAGTACAGCCTTTACAGCTCCTTACCATAGTTTCCGCATCCTTATCTATTTTAGGCCACCATACTTTGGTCCGCAATCTACTTTTCATGGACACTATTCCAGGATGACCCTCATGGGCTGCCTTCAGCACTTGGTCGCGCAAACTAACTGGAATAACTAGTTTGTTGCCACGCAACACCAAGTCATCATGTAGCCAGAGTTCAGATTCAAATAATTTATAATGGTTAACTTTATTGTCCCAGTTGTTGTGCAAAATTCCACTTTTTACAAGCTGGATTTCATCATCAACGTGAGAAGCCTCTTTTATTGCTTGAAAGGAGACGCTGATGGTCGTGCAAATTGCACGATTTGGTTTATGTGAAAATCATCATCAAATGAACTTGAACTCTGAAGTGGACATAAGCGGGAAAATGGATCAGCTATGTTATATTTACCTGGCCGATATACTACTTTGTAGATATATGATTGTAGGCGCAATACCCAACGTTCAATCCTGGGACAAGGCTTTGATCGCGAACCAAAGATGACCTCCAGGGGTTTATGATCTGTAATTAAGTCAAACTCTTTTAAACCAATCAATGCTCGATAGCCCAGACTAAAGCAAGTGCTTCTTTTTCAGTTTGACAGTAGCGCTTTTCCACGTCTGTCAAGCTCTTGTTGCCATAGGCAATAACTCTAGGGCCTTTACCATCAATCTGAATGAGCACCGCTCCAAGACCTACTGGGCTTGCATCAGTCATTACCTGAGTTTTGTCATTGGGATCAAAGAAACCTAAAGATTTTATATTGCCTAAGGTCATTTTTAAGTTGTTAAAGGCTACTTGCTGTTCTTGCTTCCAATAATCGGTGATATTGGCGTGTTTATGGAGTTTTTGTTTTAAAATTCCACGGATTGGTTCTGTAAGAGTTGCTAAATTTGGAATCCATTTCCCAATGAAGTTGACTAGACCAAGGAAACTTTGTACCAGTGTTGCCACCTCGGCTGAAAATAAGTCACTAGAATCGGACTCAAAACTCCCTAGATTTTTAACATTTTGTATTAAAAATAACCCCTAGAAATCGCTAAAAATCGGAATTAGGCGAGGCTCGTTCTCGGGCCCTAATTATCCTGTACCGTACCACGCATTGCCCCTCAAAGTAACAATAACGTAATAAACGTTACAATTTACAAGCGGATATCTCTTTCTAGCACATACGGTTAGAAAGAGACTTCCGCCCGCACTTGCTCGTTTGCCTTCTATTCATATAAAAAAAAAAAAAAAAAAAAAATTACAACTTGTAGCTTTAGAAAACGGAGCGCTGGTACTCCAAAAGCCGGTATTTCACATTGCAATTTCAAGGGCCCAATCGATCCAAAAATCTTCAAAAATCACCTATATGAAATACCCTCTCATCCTAAATACGAGGCACTACGAGGTGAGATGGGTTTTCCTCTTTATCTTGAAACTTATGAAATGGGACTACTCAAAATATAATAAAAACTAAAATACTACATTATCTACGACATAAAACTTACGTCATTTACTAGCTTATATGGTAATATGTGAGTGCAAGAGGGACGGAAGCTTTACGTCGTGGATAAATGACAGCGTAGTAGGCCCACAGTTAGTGTTATTGAGGATTGTACAGGAAAAATAAATTACAGGTTTCTCACAGTTTACATATATTTAACAATCAGATACAGATAAAAAATCGAATTGAAGTTGACATTGACATGTTATTAAAATTCCACGGTAAATGCTTCCGACGGGATTTCTTCATTGTCGTCTTCAACAAAAGATGCAGCGCTTGTGGATAAAGAGGGTTGTGGAGAATCATTTATTTTTCTTTTAAAAGAGTACTTTGCGTTGGTTCCTATAGAGGCAATCACATCCGGTGGAAGCTCGTAATTGAAACAGCTTTGCCCTAATATTTTTAGCTGGCTTCTTATAAATAGTATACTATTTAAAGTTTTGACTGCCATCTTATTTCTTAACTTATTTTTGACAATGTTCATTGCACTGAAAGCCCTCTCTACTGCAGCATTTGAATGGGGAAGGGACAAAGCCGATATTGCTAATTCAGACAACTCATAGAAAGTATTTATTCCTGCAGCGTTTTTATAATTTTTAACTTCTGCCCAGAATTCAATTACATTTTTTGTAGCAGTCCATTCCACGTAATTTATGTTATGCCATTGTTGCAATATTTTATCAATTTCTTCATCGTTAAAGCCCAATTCTATCGCCAGGTCGGCAATTTTATTGTCTTTGCCCTGTCTTAGTGTTTTTTCGACACTCAAAAGGTTCATTTTTTCTAACACGACATAATTGGTCGGGAGTCTGTGTTGTAATTCTTTAGCTAGTTTTGTAGTAAAGTCGATACAACGTTTCCTTATTCCGTTCTGGACTTCAATGGTCAAGGAACTTTGTTGAACTTGTGTTTCAAATAAATACCCTAGGTACGGAACCGGATTCAAATGTTTTTCTACATTTATCGATAAAAAATCTTGGTCTGTTGTGGCAGCTGAAGGTATTATCACTCTATTACAAATTGATCGTAATAGTGTCATTAACACATTTAATAGTGCAACTGGATTTGAGTTTTCACTTTCAAAGCTCTTCACTCCCACTTGCACATCATTTAAGATGCTGCGTAAAAAGCACATATAAAGGCGGTTCGTCTCGTCGGCGTACCTACATACAATAGAGTAATTCTGCAGTATAACAATTATGTTTATTCAGTGAGAAATGTAACTTTAACTCTTCCCATTGAGATAATATCCTCGTAACAGTTTCTTCCACAGATAGCCATCGAGTATCAGAGGCCCGCAATATTTTTAAAGGCTTTTCGCCACAATTAATTGTTTCGTATATGTCCTTGTACTCATCACACCGTTTAGGTGAATGTGAGAACCAATTATAAGTTTCTCTGATAAGAAACTCAATGTTTCGTGGTAAAGATTGTTCAGAAGCATGCGAGACTGCTAACTGTAGTGAGTGACAAATGCATCTAATAAGAATTAAATTCGGTAACCCGTATTCTGTCTTCAATACAATGTGTACGCCATTATGTATCCCAGTCATGACCGAGGCATTGTCTACTCCCACCCCAACCAGGTTGCCAAGAACGAAACCATGAGTCAGTAAACAATCTACTAAGGCAGAAGCAATTCCTCTAGCATCAGCACTCTTCAATGGTTCCAGAGCTAAGAAAGCGGACACCACAGTCTTCTGCTTGCAGCTAAAGTACCTAATTACAACTCCTAATAACTTTGATGTACTCAAATCAGTAGATTCGTCTATTAAAATACTATACTTCTGCGATCCAACATCATCCACTAATAGTTGCTTGAAATGAGGAGCTATTATATTTTTTATTACTTCAGTGCATTTAGTCCGGTGCATTTTTATATTTTGTACACTTTTTGAATCCGAAATACTTTTTTTCAATGCTTCCGTTAAGTGGTCAATTTGTAAAATAGACGTGTGCTTTGCTATAAATAGAGACAACGTACCTTCAATTTTAAGGGAGCTCGTATGATCCTTAGGCGTTGGCAAAAAATCTGTTTGATTTAATTTTTTGTTTTTGGAAATCATGTCACTTTTTTCTTTGTGTTTTTTTGTTTCACTGTGTTTTTTAATATCGTTCAATCTTGCTAATATTTCACAACGGCAGAAGCTACAGAAAGCTTTTGCAGAATCGGGTGCAGGTTGTAGCCATATCTTAAATTCTTCTTCCCATTCTTTTCGATATCTTTGCGTATAAACTTTTTTTTTCAACGGAACTTCCATACTGGATAAAAACTAATTGAAATAATGAATATTCGCTGGATAAACTAATAGAAAATAATAAACTTTAGATCGGTGCAAAAACCACTTGACGAGTTCACGACTTCACGAGACAGCCAAGCTACCATAGACTAATAATGTTATGGGAATTCCCTTACTCAACTTTAACCTATTCTGGGAATCCCCGATGTTCGTCTTGAATTCACACTATCGCTCTCACTCTTATCGGCTGACTAGTTGATAACGAGTGTTGCCTTCATTTTCTATAGAGGCTGTTGATGTTGGTACCTAATTTACACTACACCAACTATTTATTAATCTGTGCACTAAACTAGGATTAATATTCTCGCGGAGCAACATGACAGCAGTTTCCACATAATAATAATTATCATTATTATTTATTACTAAAAGTCGCTAAAATATATTATAGCGACCAAAATTTAAAAAAAATCGCTGTTCTAGTCTAAAAGTCACCAGATCTAGTGACAAAATCGCTAAAGTGGCAACACTGCTTTGTACTTCCTCAATTGTTTTTGGTTCCCTGAAGGTCTCAATGAAGGTTTTGTCGTTGATGATGTTGCATTTGCTGCCAGAGTCAATTAACATGTGCACATCCACACCACCAATATTACATTCTACTTCAGCATCGTCATCTAGATGAAATATATAATCTATTGTTGATTTTTCTGCAGGTTTCTCCACTTTCTTATTCTTGACACTTGGCCCCGAAGAATATGAAGAATGTGTTGTATTTTCCGTTTGCTTTTCCGAGTACGACACTGTTTTTGAAAATGGCCTTTGAATCCGCACTTACAACAATTTTTTTCTTTAGCCGGGCAGCTCGTGCAATCAGCTTTGTGGCTTTTACTACCACACCTTGTACTTGTACATTCCCTAGGTGTGCTTGTACTTGTTGTGCTATTTGTACCTACTCGATTCACGGTTTGATACTTAGTCTCCAGTTTAAATCCATGCAACTGCCGTTCCACCGTTTCCAATGCATTCGCCTCTAATACGATTTTCTCAATATCCGCTGTGTCACCCAGCAGCAAAATCCTTTTCCGCAATTCCGCAGATGAGCACTTTTCGGTGACCTGGTCAATTAGGTTTATATTATCTTTAAAGTTGCATTTAGCACTTTGATTCCGTAATCTAATCAGATTTTTTTCAAATTTTTCATTTTCTTCCTGTTTAATTAGACGGAATATATGCCTTTCATATATATAACTTTGTTTAGGAGCAAAGTACTCATCCAATTTTTTTATTGCAATAGCATATACATCAACATTTTTGCCACTTCCATCTTTCTCTTCGGCATTAGCTTCAGGTATATTGTAGAACACTTCTTGAAGTGCTAAACCCCCTGAATGTAGGAGTGTAGCTCTTTTTAGGGTTCCGTACCTCAAAAGGAAAAAACGGAACCCTTATAGGATCACTTTGTTGTCCGTCTGTCCGTCTGTCAAGACCCTTTTTCTCAGGAACGCGTGGAGGTATGAAGCTGAAATTTATATCAATTACTCAGGTCTACTGTCCCTTGAAGCTGTGAAAAAATCAAACTTCTAAGCCAACGCAATCAAAAGATACAGCCGTTTATGCCGCAAATTTCCGCAAATTTTCAACTCTCAAGGGAATCAAAACCTACAAGGTAGTTCCCGTGAACGCAGAATCTTGAAATTTGGTATGAAGGTAGGTCTTATAGCACAGATTAAAGAATAATTGCGAAAACCGTAAATGTGTATGTATGTCTGTATATAGCAGTGACCAATATAAAGTAACCCCACACTGCGTACATTTTGCTTTGGAACAGGGCTCTGCTTACACTGGTTTTAGATATTTATAGATAATGATACGGAACCCTCGGTGCGCGAGTCCGACTCGCACTTGACCGGTTTTTTTTACTGCCGAGTCTACGTTTGTGGCAACCAAATATATTTCAAGGCCACGCTTCCACCTTTCCCACCGTGATCCAACCGAGTTGGGGTCACCATCGCAATCAAATGCCTCTAGGGAATTTAGGTGAGTCATTGTGTAATATCCTGGAAAGGTAAATTATTACAGTTTATTTATTTGTAATGCACAAACAACATTATCACTTTCATTGCTATAATTGTGTTCATTAACTGATATCAATGGAAAATGCTTCATCAATAGCCGTATTACGCCGAATCCTGGTAATACAGTCAATTCCCCTTCTTCGTTAGATTTTGATTTCGCGTCTGCAGATTTGCACTCGTTTTTAAACCCAGTGGAACAACAACAGCGACCGATTTTAGGCGTAACTATTTTGGGCATAAAGGGCAGAGCTCTTATAGATACAGCTGCGAAACGATCTGTAGTAGGTTGCTCGTTGTATGAACTTTTAAAGAAACACAATCAAAGATTTTTTTTGGTGTTGTATACCATATACATGTGTGTATGTTTGCTCTTGACTATACTTATTAATAGAGTTTTATTTTTCCAGATTGAATACTTGCAAAGAATTGGAGGCCGAGACTTGTCATTCAAAGTGTCAAGAGTTCTTAAATATCTCTAAACTGATAGTTTTGCTGCGGAATTTAATTATTACGGAAAACGCACTAATAAGAGACCTTTCTCGCAACTGATGCTTTGTGCTGCTGTTATTGGTATGTACAATATTTTTACTTCCATATGAAGATGAAGTGAGAGCTGTTTCATCACACTCGCTCGTAAGTAGTGCATAACCTGCAACACGCGCGATTCGCGGGTAAGTGTAGAGCAGGAATTAAATTATTTTTACACTTCCTAGCAGGTGTGATGAAAAACGTCTAAGACTAGATTGCATGCATTACAATTTAGTAGTCATATTTGTATAGATTAACTGTGATGAGAAGCTACCGTTTACCGCGAAACATCCTCATGCCGAGTGATTACCAGATAAGAAACTAGAAGTTAGGTCTAATTGAAACTCAGTTCTCCCCATAATTTAATAGTACTGCTGTTTAAATAGCAAATAAGGTATTTTCTTTTACACTGTACTTTCGTGATCACAAACTTGTCCGAAATTGTTTCACCCTTTCAGTTGGTTTTGCATCTCTTGTATTTTCGATAAAAATACAGCCATTTCTGTTCTTTATTCATACGTGTACTGAAAAAAACCTTTGTTGCACGACATGAATACTGGTTTCTGTTTTCTGTTCAAACACACTGTGAAGTTTTCGCCACATCTCCGCTGACGTGGTGCAAGTCACTGACTTCTTACTTCCGTCACAAAAAATACGGTAACAAAGAAGCAGAGCTGGCACTTGCCGAGGGTTTATGGGGTTTCCATGCGGTATGTCATAATCAAAGTTTTCGATCGATGGAACGCACTTCCAAATTAATTCAAAAAGTTTTTGAGAAGAAGTTTAGCTGTGGGAAAACTAAGTGCGAAGCTATTGCAAAAAATGTGATTGCGCCGTATTATAATGCCGTACATGCAATGTAATAATGAATGCAGAGTTGACTGTGATAAAAAATCACATGACATCGAAAATACATCTTCGAAAGCCTTTAGCAACTCAACAGTCAATTTCTACTTTTATAAAAAAAACTGACGAAATCAGCACGAAAGCCAAAGCAACTCAAGCACTTGAAATAAAGTTACGTGGTTTTCTAGCCGAACATAATATACCCTTCACCACTTTAGATCATTTGACAACACTATTGAAAAGTTCTGTGCCTGACTCTGAAATTGTTAAGAACATGCAGATGAAATCGACGAAAGGAACTGCGATAGTAAAAAATGTCATTGCTGAGGCCGAAAAAGAATATCTCCAAAAAAAATTGCAAATCAGTCGGTTCAGTGTTTTAATTGACGAATCAACCGATATTGGGGGCATACAAACGATGTGCATCATTGTGAGGTAAAAAATAATAATCATATTTCACTGCTTTTACGGATAATAATTATGTATTATGTGTTTTTATATTTAAAATTTTGTAAAACAGGTATTTTGACGCTGAAGAGGGTCGAGTGGTCAGCAAGTTTTGGGATCTCTGTCAAATTTTCGAGCAAGATTCGGAGGTGGAGAGTGCTACGGCAGAATATTTGTTCGGACTAGTAATGAAGTCATTTGAAGATTACGAGATTCCATTAGAGAACATCATTGGATTCGCGTCGGATGGAGCCAGTACAATGATGGGAAAAGATAACTCGGTAGCTTCAAGATTTCTCGAAAAATGCCCTGGCATTTACATTTTTAAGTGTATATGCCACTCATTGCATCTTTGTGCTAGCAATGCATGTAAAAAATTACCAAGAAGTTGTGAAGATCTGGCTCGAAATGTCTATGGTGAATTTAAAAACAGCGCTAAACGACAGCACTTGTTCAAAAAGTTCCAAACATTTTTAGACATTGATGTTCACAAAATTCTCCGCCCAGCACAAACACGTTGGTTATCTTTAAAAGCGGTCGTTTCGAGGATAATTGAACAGTGGCCTGCACTCGAATTATACTTTAGAGACCAAATGCTAACTATTCGATTAAAATCTGTTGAACAGATTGTCCAAGCTCTCTACAATCCGATCATAAAATAACACTTATTTAAAAGATACTACATTCGCACTTATTAAAAAAAAGAAAATTTTAACTGGAAGTTTGGTAAACGTAGTTCTATCTAACGCAAGGAATCGCAGCGGGCTAGCGGGCGGCAGGAGCGGGGCGCGGGACGGCCGGACGGGAGTAGATAGCGCAGAGCAAGCTGAGCTGGCGCTCAGTACGTAGTTACGTTTCTCCGGTGAATGATAGTTAATGTGGTGAAAAATGGATTGGGAGGTGTTTTTGCATCGTGTGTCGTGAAGGATTACTGTGCGCCAATGACACTGTCGACTGCGTCCGTGAAAAAGGTGAGAACATAAAAACCGTGGGACGCCTTGTATAGGATAGACAAATAAACAAAAGATCGAGTGTCGACTTATTTATTTTCTATTTTACTTTCAAGGTCTCCAGACTACAAGACTGCAGTACAAAGAAGGGCGATGAATTATCGAAACATTTAGAGGGATTGCAAAGTATACGAATTCATTCAAAATTCAAAGTGTAGAACAACGTATACCAAGAAAAGACCGTTAAGTACACTCCGACAAGGTTACATCTCTGAAGAATCATCATCCGAACTAGCCGCTACTCGGTCTGGTGCGGAGTCGATATCTGCATTCTCTCTAACTGATAAAGAAAATCAGCCATCATCATCGTCATCGCTACCAGTTGTCCAGCGTTGTCTGGGTTGAACAACACTCGTTGTCCATTTTCTAGATGAACTGCCAAATGGACTGTAGGGTGTCTTTCGTGAAATGCGAATGAAAATATGCGCCAAACAGCTTCGTTGCTGCTTACATAGCGACCCATCTGATACTGAGACACTACGTCATTTGTATTTGTTACAGCGAAGATGGCCATGTCACTACCTACCTTTGTTAACATATTTACACATGTACTTTATGGACTTGAACCTTTAGATTACGTGTGCTGGCTTATGCAGACTGTTGTGGCGGTTTATTTTGAGGTGTCTGGTGTGGATAACATATTATGGAAGAAAAAAATACTTATAATGTCGCGGAAGGAGCTAGCGACGACCATAACATTGTCATAATCAGCAGCACTTGGTTGACACCCAGGAAAGATGACGCATTTTGGCCACGATTTAAAAACACTTCGCAGTATAATAAGTCTTTGATGAAACACGACACACCTGATCATGGCAGTTAATTACTCTTAAAAGAAAGTTCTAGGAAACAGGTAAGCAAAGGCTCTTCTGACCAGTTTCGTTTAATGGAGTTAGATCCGCCTCTCACTGTTAGAATTGATTGAGAGTAGGTAGACTGCATCCATATAACTACCCCGGGTTGAGGTAGCAAAGGGATTCCGCATAGTTTTTAGACCTTGGCTTTACCCACACCCCAAATCATTTTTTTACCTGGAAGTTCAAAACAAGGAAGTTTGTACCTGAATCGGAAATCTAAAATTAAGTACTATATTACAAAAATTTAGAGTAAGTGGTGGTCGTTTTTGAAACCGATTTGTTTATTATTTCGTTACCTGCCTTTGCTCTGGCAACCACGGTGACAGATTCGTTTATTTCATTTTTCGCATCCCGTCTCGTCCCGAGTAGACGATTCCTTTTTTTATTCCCATTCCGGGATATGAAAGTTGTTTTTAATCCGAAATACGGTGCTTATGATGTTTGTGGAGCATTCCGTCATGTGTGGGATTGTTTTCAGATTGGGCTGAAAAGGTCGGCTGCCTCCACGTCATCGTGCCAGTGTGACCAGATGTGGCAGGTTCCTGCCATTTTGGCAGGATTGGCGTCTTATTTTAGCCTATGGCATAATCTGTTGACGTTTTAAAAACCTGGCAGGTTTTGGCAGTATTGGGGTATTAAAAATATTTTTTATTATTGCAACTCAAAATTTCGAAATTGGCAACTCATACTTTACGAGCATGCGGGGGATTTCCCTGTACTTCTTATAATGCCCCCAATATACTGCTGTGAAGTTGGCCGAGGTCATAGGATAGGGACGCAGCTATACGTTAGACACGTAAGGAGATATCTTCGTACGTGTCTCACGTATAGCTGCGCCCCTTTTACCTCGGCCAACTTCCCAGCAGTGTACTGAATGTTTTAGGTTTGTTTACTATCAATTGGGAATGGATGATTATTTTGAAAGTGCTTGGTGATTTTTCTATTGATAGGAATAACCATCCTTAGCTCCGGAAAAAAGTTTCAGATTTTTCCGTCGAGCCATGTATTTTATAAAAATAAAAACATTTTACTCAGTCACTCGGCGAGCCCTATACGGAAGTAAGCAGTACGCCAATGACATAATCAAATTAAAAAAAAAAATGCTGCTTGAATCTGTGGTACACAATGACATTTGTCACTGACATTGATTGATAGCACCGCACTCGGAAGCTAAAACAAGCAAAAGAAACGGCTAAGTGGCGCCGTCTGTAGATTGTTGTTGGTACTAAAACACCTATTTGGGATTTCATTAAAATTACCATACATTTCTCATATAACTTTCAGTAGTGTTTTTGATTCGGAGTAGAAATAACCCAATAATTCCAAAATCTGAGAAAAAAATGTATATTATGGTCATTTTTATTGAAATTCCCCATGTTTGGTTAGTAACACGAACAATCTACAGACGGCGCCACTTAGCCGTTGCTTTTCTTAGCTACAAATGCCATCGTGTACCACAGATTCAAGCAGCATTTTTTTTTAAATTTGATTATGTCATTGGCGTACTGCTTACTTCCGTATAGGGCTCGCCGAGTGACTGAGTAAAATGTTTTTATTTTTATAAAATATATGGCTCGACGGAAAAATCTGAAACTTTTTTCCGTAGCTAAGGATGGTTATTCCTATCAATAGAAAAATCACCAAGCACTTTCAAAATAATCATCCATTCCCAATTATCTTTGTGCGTGTGCGTAATCTCAAGTTTGTAGTTGATTTTTCATCAATCCGTCACGTCATTGATGTTTGGCTTGTTGCTACTGATTCGCATTCGATTTCATAGTTTAATCAATAACATCTTGTTAACGTGGTATTACGTGGAACGTGGCCGATAGTTATATTGATAGTGGTGTTATAATGAAGCGAAAATATGAAAGAGCGTATAGAGCGGAGTGGGAGCAAGATCCTTTACTTTCATCGTGGATCTCCAAAGCTAAAGATGATCCAGACGTAGCCTTTTGTAAAGCCTGTAACTGCAAACTGACAACCCGGCTGTCTGCTTTAAAGGAACACGCCTCTACTAGTACACATCTAAAAAATATGTGTGGATTCAGTGGGCAGTCTTCGGTAAGTTTAATGAACTATCTAACCAGATTGTATTATATTTGTAATACATATATTCCTTTTTACAATATCAATCGTCGTATCACAGTGCTACACTAATATTTGTTGCATTTTAAGATATCACATTCACTGATTTGTTTTAGGTTCAAAAATTCTTTAAGAAATCTACCTTAGAAGAAGAAGTTAAAAAGGCAGAGCTGAATGTGTGTGCATTTTTGGTGGAACACAATTTGCCGTATCGCATCATGGACCATTTAAGTGAAATAATCAACAAATGTTTTAGTAATCCAGAGGTAGCAAAATCGTTTTCCTGTAAAAGAACAAAAGCAGCTGCTATAACATACAATGTCCTTAAACCTGAGTTGGAGAGGGAAATGCACGCAGATTTGACATCATGTCAGAATATTAGTAGTAGGGCACCAGTTTATTCCATAATTATTGACGAAAGTACAGATGTTTCGTCAACTAAAATGCTGGTCATTGTAACCAAATACTACTCCGAAAAATCTTCAGCTGTGAAAACAACATTTTTGACCATGGTTGATTTAGAGGGGGAATCGGCACAAAACCTATTTGACGCTCTTACGAAGGCATTAGATAATGTAAATTTAAATATCAAAGATGCAATTGGTTTCGGTGCAGATACTACTAATGTAATGTTTGGTGAGCGAGGTGGAATTATTGCTAAGATTAGGGATGTCAATCCACATTGCATTTTTATTAAATGTATCTGCCATTCTACAGCATTGTCGGTGAGTCACGCTAGTAAAGACTCCCTACCTAGGGCTGTGAATCAAGTTGTAAAAGAGGTTTACGGATATTTTGCTCACAGCAGCAAAAGACAAAGGGAATTTTCAGAATTTCAAGATTTTGTAAATACTGAAAAACATAAAATATTGCAGCACTATGATATTCGTTGGTTGTCATTACACTCGTGCGTGAATAGAATTCTTGAGCAGTGGGATGCGTTAAGAACGTATTTCCAAGGCCAATATTTGCTAGACAAAAACATCTCCTCTCAATTTTTATATGAACAATTTAATGACAATGTGTTGAAACTATATTTCTATGCACTAGATTATCTTTTGCCAATTGTTAATAAGTTAAATATAATATTCCAAGCGGATTATGCAACTGTACACATCGTTTATAAGGATGTTTCTGAAATGTTCATGGCGCTATTGAGTTGCTACATGAAAAATAATTATATTAAAAATACCGACCCTCTGCTTGTAGATCCTAGATCTGCCTTAAATTTTTTGCCACTCAAGGAAATGTACTTAGGTGTTAACGTTAGCAGGGAAATAACTCGCCTAGCAAGAGACATCACCTTAAAAAATGCAATACAAACGTTTCTCGAGCGTATGCAATCCTTTTTGATTGAACTGTCAAGTCAATTAAAAACACGTTTGCCATTAACCACACTGTTTAAAGATTTACAGTTCTTATCTCCCCAACACGTTGTGTATAAAGATTTTAATACAATAGCAAACATTATTAATCAATTTCCTAATCTTGCTGAAGAAAAAATAATTCAGGAAATTGATGACGAGTACCGACAGTTAAAGTTGGACAAAGAAGTTGGTGATTTATTAGAATCTGGTAGTAGTAATTCAAATTCTGTTATAAGTGTAGATAATTTTTGGGGTGCAATAGGCAAAATGCGAAATTCTAATGGACACCTGAAATATGCAAATATTTCAAATGTTTCAAAGGGCCTGCTATGCTTACCAATGTCTAACGCTTCATGCGAAAGAATGTTTTCCCAAATAAATTTAATTAAGACGAAAACTCGAAACCGTTTTATTAACAAACATGTAGCATCTATGTTACATGTTAAGCAAGGCATTTGTGAGCATGGCGATTGCATTGCCTTTCAACCTACAAAAGAAATGTTGAACCGTATGAACAAATCTATGTATAAAGATGAAGAAATAGAAGAATACGATGCAAATGTTTAATTTAATAAAATTTTTGCATACATTTAAATTGTATTTTTTCTTCTCGTAGTTTAAAACAACATTAAATAAAGTTGGCAGCATTTCGACATTTTTTACTACAGACATTGGCAAGATTTGGCAGGTTTTTAACCATAGCAAGGCAGGATCTATGGTTTAAAGATGGTCACACTGCATCGTGCGTGGTCATGTCGCCTTTCCCCTATTTTGATGCCTAGTAAGATCAGTTCATACTATTTTTATTCAGCATCTAGACTGATGTTTCTTTGTGCTAAACGTTGTCGATTATTTCAGGTGTAAAGGCGTTTTAAAACCCCGATTGGTTCAGGAGCTCACTTTCTGCGGCCTGGTCACCCGTACGCAGGAGTTCTATTCCCAATTCGGTAAGCAAACTGTTGTAAAAGGTAAATATTGTAAAAGGTCAAATAGGAGCTTTAAGGGAACAGAAAAGAAAGAACAGGCTGAGAAAGAGAAAGCCTGCTCAGCAGGAAGCTGCTCAAGGAAGATCCAATGTCAGGAAGAAAATGCAGCAGCTGGTTTGTAGGTTCGCGTCCTATATAAAACACAAAGAGAGAGGGAAAAAAGACAGACGAGCAATAGCATCTGCCGCCATGCTGCTTAGACCATTCCTGCACATCACAGAGTCTTTCCATCTGTTACTTTCAAAAGACTTGCCGGGGTCGACGATATCAATTGGTGGTGAAGAGAAAAAGCCAAAATCACCTCAAACATGGAGATAACCTCCCTTGACACACAGTTGGCCAAGCACGTCTGCCAGGGGACCGAAGACGCTACAAAGTGGAACGAATGTCTATCTCCGTCGATCTTTTACTTGATGTATCACTACTTCTTCAATGATGGGACAAGAATGGGGCTGGGACTTCCACAAGCATCTCACTTGGCTAAACTATTTGAGAGAATCTGCAAGTATTGGCATTTATTCCAGTTATGGAAAGAAATCCAATTGGGACCAGGGCCTCTTGTGCAAAATGAGAAGCATTACTCAAGATTAGAATGGAAAGATGAACACATTAAGCACATGAACGAAGAAACCAAAGAGTGGTATTTGAAATTGAAGGACAACATCTCAGAAGACAGAAGATCGAGCCCTGGAATGTTAATGGGCATGTTAAACGCTGCAAGCACAACAATAGGTCTCCTGCCTGCAAATTACAATATGGAGCGGAACACAATGAAGATTGTCATGATGTGTTGTCAAAAACGAACAGAACTTGTCACTGATCGGGATCAACCTGAGTCCAGAAAAGACATTCTTCTTACCTGAAGGAATAGCGGAATACACATCTTGGTACATAGACGGAAAGTTTGTGTCACAATACGGGACCGAGGTCCCAAGCATTCGACCACAAGGAAAATCTCCTTACGATGATCTATATGCAATTGCAAAAGGGACCTCTACTTTACTCCAGACCCTGGTCATAAATCACACTGGGGCAACAGCGAGAATCAGACTTGGAGTATCGGCGTGAATGCATGAAGTTGGGAAGAATGTGCGGGAAAACATATCCAGTGCCGTTCAATTAATAGAAGATGGAGGAGACAACTTGTGGAACTGTGTGAACTGCCATTTAAATGAAATTGCCATGAAAAAGAGATTAATAAGGACCAAAGAAGAAGAAGAGTACATGTACAGGATAATAGACCCGGAGAATCCCTTTTGTGATGAGATAGATGAAGAAATGACCTATTCAAAAGAACACGGGTGCCTCACAATTGATTCAGTTGAGACCCCCAATTGTGTATTTAGATATTGTAAAAGGTCAAATAGGAGCTTTAAGGGAAGAGAAAAGAAAGAACAGGCTGAGAAAGATCTCTTGTGTATTGTCGACCCAACACTGTCTCTTGAGTTTCCCTCTCATTCTATCTCTATTAAGACACACATCATTTCAATGCTTAACACAATTGCAGGGAAAGTTAAGCTCACAGATTTAGAATCGCAGGAGTTTCAAAGGGCGCTATCTTTGATTGAGTCATGCAAGCTTCCCGAGAGCTCTATGGAAACTGAAGATTTTTGGGATGAGGAAGAAAGAGATTAAGATTAGCTGTTTGATTCTCATTTGGGCATTACATTACATTTGAAGAAAAAATGGTTCACCGTTTTCTGGTCAGGAGGTAAAGCCATTATTTACTAAATATCGAATACCTCAAGTTCATTACGTACGGACCCGTATATTGCCCACAAGTAAATCCTGTTAAACGCCAAAACCGCACAATTATGACCGCTGTGTCCAGTTTTGTGGGATCTGACCACCGTACTTAGGATGTCAACATCCACTAAATTCATTTTGCAATTAATACTTCGGTTAGCTGGCATAGCTACAAAACACACTCCTTTTTTCCTGGTTCACGGCCGCGAGGCCGTCTCCTATAATCATAATAAAAGAGTTTGCAAGAAAAAGAATAAGAAATATATTAAAGAAGTTGAAGATAGTTTCACATCAGATGAGGAAGATTTACACATTGGGAAAGTTGTACGAAGCAACAAATCCGGTTCGGTGCATGGTGAAATGCATGTAGAGGTAAATAATATTCTGAAACCTTACCTTTTTCAACTAGACACTGGAGCACAGATGTGTTTGATAGGTTATGATAACATTTCATGCAAATGAATTCTTCTTTGGAAATACCTTATCAGAAAGAATAAAAACTACAAAAGCTGTTCAAAGATCTGCTCAAGAACTCGCAAATAAAAATGCACCCTTCAAACCTAATAATAACAATAACAAGACAAGCAACACAAACAAGTCTTTAAACTGGCGGGCCCCTTCCAAAAGAACAATTTATAACAAAGTATAGAAAAAAATATTCACAATAAAAAATTAAGAATAATTGAAAACATTTTTTTTTCTATAGGTTTTTGTATTTTTTTGAAATTTGAGAAAAAAAATATAACAAAGCTAAAAATTTGTTTATAAATAACAAATTGATAAGTTAATAAACAATGGAATCGTTGTTAAAAATTATTTTTTTTTGTTACTTTATAGAGGACTGATAATTACGATTTTTAAATAAAAAATCATTTCTTACTTAATTATTTGAACAATAGAAAAAAAAAAAACTTATAAACTATTAAAAATTGTTATTACGATTTTTTTAAATCATAATAATGTTAATATAATATAGCTGTGAAAAATTTTTTTGAAAAAATATTTAAGTAATCAATTTGTTTATAAAAATATTATCAACAAATGGCGGTTTTTTTTACAAATCAATTAAAATATTGTATTGATAAAAAACGATAATATGATTAAGAAAAAAATATTTTTATCAAAATTACTTGGATTATTCAGTTTTTGTTCAAGTACCTACAAAAAATATTATGAACAAGGTATGAATATTTTTTTTACTTTTATGGCGTGATCATGTTGAGTAGGTTTGTATATTAGAAAGGCTCCACGAAGCACAAAAAAAATTACGCTAATTATTTTAACATTTTTTTTTCATTTACAATGAAGACGGAAGTTCAAAAAAATTCTGTTAGTTGACAATTGTTTAACTTGCTGAAAAATTAACTTTAAGTAAAATTTCCAACGGGGATAAGTTCTTTGAAGTGTTCCAAATACACTATAATTTTTTCAAATTTTTAAAACAATATTCAATAGCTTAAAAAAATTAATCAATGTGTCGTACTCGCTTTTGACACCACGCGCGCAACATAAAAATGATTTTCAGCTTTAAATTAAAATTAAATAATTTGATGTGGGCGGGCTCCAATAGTTTAAAGGAGTTCTTGAGCTTGTTGAGGGTTTCTGCTGAAGATCCTTAACCGATTTTTCTAAATCTTTCGATTTCTTAATTGTCTTATATCAGTATTTTCTAGGGCTTCTTTTAGGGTTTTATTCAAATCTGGAAGGATGACCGCTCTTCTTGTTTCGGATTCCATAAAATGCAAATCAGCTAATAATCTTATTGAGTCTCCCAAGGGTTTAATATTCTCTTTATCATTTTTATCTATTAAATTTTTCAAAACCAAATTTAAGTTGGCTATAATTATATAGCCCAATTTGGTTCTGTTTTTCACAGAGCTTATGCTCTCTAGTTTTTGAGTTATTGTTCAAGATTAGTTTTAATTCCTCATTTATATTAGGGGCGTTTACAAGGCAATTTTCAATTGTAGGATTTTTTTTTGTAATTTATATGTTGCGCCACAGGTCCGCCAGTTTTGAGTTTATACTGATCGCATTTTTTTTAATAGCGGGCCCTCCAATCAGCTCTAAAATATTATCAGTATCACCTTCATCCTCGCTATCTACTATTGGTAAAATACGTCTCCGTTTTTTGGGTGGCTCTTCCTCTTCACTCGAGTCGTCATCATCACTGATGATACAATTTTTTCGAGGCGCTGTGGACATACAATTTCTATTTTACATAGTCGTATAAGCACATTTGATTAAATTCAAAATATTTTTTCGTGTACCCGTTCAGGTAAAAATGTAACAAAACATTCGTATCTCGTGTAGTGCTCAGTAGTACCACGAGGATAAATTTTAGTTTTTTTACTTATTTTAAGGTTAGGTATTACTAATGTCATGAAAAAACACCAATATCATAGTTTTGATGAATTCTCGTGTACACCCGCTCGTGGCACCGCGAGCGTTTTTTGTAATGTCTGTAATTAAATACTGTCGGAGATTGAGAATAAGTTCTGCTTTATATTATAACAAAAACACCGCGTAGGTACCGCGCCCAAAATGGCGGTTCATAGTACCTTATTTGACGTAATACACACTTTTTTGTAAGTAATTACCTTCACCTGAGCTGCCTAGAAGATCCAAACTGAGAAACCTTTTGTTGGATAAACCATTTTACTCTATTGGTGAATTTATATTGACATGATGTGCACTTCTTTTTAATATTTTATTGTGATTTGACATTTTGTTTTGACATTGAATTGTACTCTTGATAATTGATTCTTATTTTACTGAACATTGTTATTTTAATTATTTTATGTATTTTAATTGGATGATCCTTGTTTGGTGACATCCATATAGCTATGACGATCCTGAGTGGAGAACCTATGTAAATGTAATTATTTGTTGCTTCTTTTATTATTTTATACAATTTCAAAATTTTGTGATATTCAAATAATTTTTCAATTTTTATTTTATATGTGTAACTTTTGACGATTTCAGTATAAGTTCTCGTAGCTTGACAGTGTACAATTTATGACGTAATTTTATATTGAATGAACAAATAATCTAAATCTAAAATCTAATCATTAGCACGCAGTGTTGCTAGGGAGGTATAAGTATACCAGTAAGTTTTTTATTTTTCTCACACTTCGTGCTTTAAACTACCGTGTCGTATAGCTCGTCATAAACATGACTACATAGTAAAACAGAGGAAGCGTCAACGAAATATAATAGGAAAAAATACCGAGGAAATTTTTTACTTGGGTATCAAAAACAAATACTGTCAAGTTTGTATCACAGCACTAAATAGGACACTGAGCCGAAAGAACACATGTGCTTCAAAAAGTATAATGGACCTTCAACTGGAATGAAAAGTGCTATCTTTGTTGAAGGATTCAAAGCTTTCAGATGGAGATTCCAGCACTCATAGCAGAATATTAGAAGCGCGTCCCTCCCTATGATAAAACGACGGTAGAAAAAGTGGAATGCCGTAATCATGTCATGAGAAACTTTTGCAACAAATTACAAGCACTTACAACGGAGACAAAATACTTATTGCCGCATAGAAAATGCATAACACGAAAAACCATAATGGCAATTCGTTGTACGATCATAAAAGCTATTAAAAAGCATAAACTGAACTCTGATGTAGAGCTTTTATTCGACGATATACTGCATTCTCATCTCAAAAATATTTTTGTACCCAAGTTGGGACAGTTAACAAAGAAAAAGTATCAAGTGACTGATACTGAATTGATACATATAATATAATAAAGTTACGCCGATGTACCTGCGCAGAAAACTTATTTTGATGTGGCGCGAAAAAATTTCAGCCAATCATAGCACACCACGCGTACGTGCGTCACGTGACTGTCCAGTATTGGTTGTTGCGTACGCGCCATATTTGGAGTCCGTTGCACAGCAGCGTCTAGGCGTTCATGCAAAATGAAGCCCAGCTTGCTAAGAACCAGGTGTTTAGTGCAAACCATTTTCAAACTATAATGGAATATAATTTTTCAGCCAATCATAGCACACCACGCGTACGTGCGTCACGTGACTGTCCACTATTGGTTGTTGCGTACGCGCCATATTTGGAGTCCGTTGCACAGCAGCGTCTAGGCGTTCATGCAAAATGAAGCCCAGCTTGCTAAGAACCAGGTGTTTAGTGCAAACCTTTTTCAAACTATAATGGAACGTACTGCCAGGGCTACTCGAGTGTCCAGAAAAACAGTGGCTGCCGTGATAAAGGAAAAAGAGCATTCTTTTTCGCAACCGTCGACGAGTGGTGGCCCTTGATTCAGTACTCCCAAAAAAGGTCGACGTAAATCAACACATCGCGCATCACTAGACGATTTTGATTATCAGGTTATAAGGCGAAAAATTTACGATTTTCATACGGTGGAAACCAAGTACCCACAGTAAAAGTCTTGCTTGACGTTTTGAATCGCGACATCAACTTTAGTGGAGGACGCGAAACTTTAAGAAAAATATTAAAAGAACTTGGTTTTAAATTAAAAAAAACAGAGACGAACAGAAAAAAAAACTTGCCGAAAAAGATGTGTGCGTTTATTAAGGATCAAGTAATTGAGACAAATAAAAAAATACAGGAATGAGGGAAGGAATATTGTTTACGGTGATGAAACTTATGTCCACACGACGCACAACCAAGAAAGGGCATGGGCCGATAAAAGTAGAGAAGGGTTAAAAAAAAAACAATTTCAAAAGGACAGCGGCTTATAATTCGCAGCCTTCGTGGAAGAAAGACGCAAGTCCTATTAAGGCTTAACAGGACTTAAGTCTTTCTTCCACGAAGGGTGCGCATTGTCCATGCCGGTGGTTCAAATGGTTTTGTACCGTGAGGCTTATTAATATTTAAATCATCGCAGTCGACCGGGGCCTACCATCATGAGATGAATACAGAAAACTATCAGAAATGGGTAAAAAATCAGCGGATTCTTAACCTTCCACCACCATGATCTCCAGAGGCTGGCTGGCACGCCTGACTTCTCCTTTTGGGTAGGATTTGGCCTTCATATTCCCCTCAAGACAAGCCACGCAATCCTTAAGTGCTGTTTCATGCCTATCCTGAAACACAACACTAGATACCATACCATTATCCTTCAGAGCCTGCATCCCTCTAAGAATTAAGTGTCCGAGTCGTTTGTGCCACAATTCAGTTGACACATGCACGTAATGCAGCCACAGTGCTTTGTACCTCCTGCGTCTTCGGAAGGACCATGTAAGAGTGCACCATCTGTGAAACACACTGATTAGACCTTATACCCTCCAATACATACGCCCCATTTCTATTGGTAGCCTTGCCAATACATTGTTTGTCATCATAGATAAAACAAGCCTCTTTCATGTATCTGACAGATAGACCTTTTTCAGTAAGTTTGAAAACAGAAATTAAATTAGTGGATAATTTGGGAACAAAAATCACATTACTATGCATTGTTGATTTATTATTTAAGGTTATGTAAACATTACCAACACCCTGACTAACCAGCCTATCATCATTGGCAATGGAGATGAGTGAACTATTAGTTTTGTAATTATGTAATAAATCTTTACAATTAGTCATGTGGGAAGTGCAACCTGAATCTATTATCCAAGAGTTGGCATTAAGTGACATCAAAGCTGTAATTAAAAAAGTCCGTTCATTAGAGTTCATGCTCACATTCTGCTTCCTGCAATAATTGCATATTATTGGTTTACGGTGCTGCTTGGACAAGAATGCACTTCCACTTTCACTCGTATTTTTCCTAAATTCTTCTTGTAAAAGTCTTGTGCGCACCATCTCGCTCGAAAGACTTCCTGTGATGTTTGCCGTTTCCAAATTTGAGACCAGAACATCATACTCCGAAGGCAACGCGCTGAGCAGTAACTCTGCCACTTCGCTGTCCTCCGTAATACGGCCAATATCGGCCAGCTGCTGCACAGTAGTCATTATTGCCTGGATATATTCAGTCATACTGCTATAGTGGGTGAATTCTACCTTGTGTAGTTGACGCAACAATACAACTTGCCTGTAAAGTCTTAGCAGTTGTAGCATTGTTTACGTATTGATAACAATGCGATTTCAATCCTAGGCACACTCTGGTAAGCGCGCGCTGATCTCTTACCGAGTCATTATCTGTTCGATTCTGCAACCGTTCACCAACAGTCGATTCGTCGTTGGATTGATCGCCGACATAACGTTTCGTATACGAGTGTTTTGTCTACAGAACTTTTCAACTAAGAACGATTCATCGACGAATTCCTCCGCCTACGTTTGTTTTGACGACTTAAAGGTCATTATAAAAGAAAAAGCAAGCAACTCGATGGACACACCTGCGCAAATAATTCAGCGGTGCATCCAAGATGTACCAAGCACGTCTGCTCCTCATTTACCCAATGTTAGCATTTTGATATTTTGTTTACTACTCATTAATTATTTATAATAACATCTTGATATTGTATAGTGTCGTGACATACTGATATTGAATAAAAGTACCGTTTTGTTAAACTGTGCACCGGAACTGTAAGTTTGAATCGCTCAAATGATTATAACGAACTATAAAAACCAGTGTGTCCGCCATTTTTGACACACTTCGTGATTGGCTTTGGTGACGATAAGATCATTAATAAAATAACGTACAAGTATTTTGACTATCTTATTAAAAGCAGACCTCGTTAAACCCTATCATCGACAGTGCTTAACAGCTGTAAGTATAAAATTCAAGCTGCGTTAACACCAATAAAGACGCAATGAGGGTGATGATACAGCGAGTAAGAAATAAAAAATTACCAAATATTCCGAGGGACATACCTACATGATATACAGATTCCAAATCAGTCCACTGAAATTGAGTGCAACCAATTTTTGATTGGTCATTATATTGATAATAATGAATGTGTGCTCGTGTTCAAAACAAATGAAAAGTGCCAACTTTTAAATGCAGCGAATTACTGGATGATGGATGGGACATTTAGGGGTCAGGGTACACCAAAGGGGGTCCCATACATTTTTTTTTTTTTTTTTTAATAGATTAAACATAGGAGACAAAAAAGACTTAGAAAAAATTGTTCACTGTTTAGCGAAAATTTTCAGTCTTTTCCAACGTATATGTTTTTTTTTTCACTTTTTGGTGAAATTTTAGTCTTTCCCAACTCCTACGCTTTTTTCACTTTTAAGCTCAATTCAAAGGGGGGTGGGGGACAGCGGGGGGGGGGGGGGGGGGGGGGGGCGGCGGCTTCGCCCGAAGGCCCGCTTCGTCGCCCCTTCGGTCGCTCGCTAACGAGACCATCGCTAGCTCGGGACGTCGCCGGCTCGCTACGCTCGCCACCTCCCCCCGCTCGCGTGTGTGAAAGTCCACACGAACACAATCGAGCGGCAATGGCTGGAATTAAAGCGCCATTGTCGCACCTGCCGCAGCGATCGGAAGATACTATGGTACATGAGCGAGTATATGTACCGCCAAAATGTGTTAAAGCCTTTGCCTTCCGACGCTGCAAGATTCCGCCGCCTCCTCCGGGATATACATCGCGTGTATCCCGGACCAGGGAAGCGCGGAATCAAAATAAGCAACTGCAGGTGTACGAGGGAGTGCCCTCGCCGATCGCGATGAGCTCAGCTCGGCCGGACATGAAGAAGGGGGGAGGGGGAGGGGGTTAAAATATAAATTACTAGCTTGCGCCCGCGGCTTTGCCCCCGTTGCAAAATTCCCTATCCCGTGAGAATTTGGCAAAATCAAATCTTCATCAAAGCTTCAATTTGCGTGTTCTGCACGATGAGATCATTCAAAATAGTGACCATCAAATCATCATTTTGACCAAATTTTTTCTAAGTGTCGGGAATTAGATACCCCATATTTCCGCCATTTCACGCTGCAGAGAATTATTTTTCAAATAAAAGTTGCTTCATTTTGCGTGTTCTGCACGATGAGATCATTCAAAATAGTGACCATAAAAACATCATTTTGACCAAATTTTTTCTGTCGGGACCCCCTTTGCTATACCCTAACCCAAACTTCTTTTCCTACAACAAATTTTAATAATAATTATAGTCGTTTACAATAAGCCGCTCACGTAAGTGACGAGACCTGATCGGTCGCTGTAGGTACTTGTATACAGAACAAAAGGTTGTTTACGATCTCAGCGCTTGCGCCCGTTTTATTTAAATCCAGTTTGATATTGGTGCAACCACACAGTTTTAACGTTAACGCAGTGGAAAGATAAACTAAAATGAGATCGCTTATATTATTTTACGTACGAAGGTAGATATAATGTAAGTACTTAATTTTTATACATTTTTAATTCTAACAAATAGTTGATCGTTAATTATAGCTACATTGCAAGTAGGTAAGTATAGGATAATGGGAAATCGTTAAGGAAGATGTATCAAGGATCGGACTCACTGTTTCCTCTGAATACGTATCTCTCGTTATATCGTCGGTAGATCCAGATAACTTCGTAGTTCTTAAAGTGAAGATTATCGCCGCACCGGGATGTTTCTGGCCGCACTCCTCACTTGCTTGATTATCCAAGAATGTTGGTGATGCAGGAAATATGCCTCTGAATGCGTTTTCCTCGCTTTACAGCTGTAGTTAATGTAGCTCGTCCTTAATATATCGCAACTCGCTGATTCGGTTAATTATTCGGCTTCGAAGACCATGTTTGGGAGTTGATGTAGTATAACGGTTGGTAACACGTTTATTATTCAAAACAACACATGACATATACAACACAATGATAGCACAATAATATGAGGGCCACGGAGATATAATTGTAGGTTAGTAGCAATTTGCTTCACATCGTCTCGACGCGGGAAGCGAACTAAACTCTGTGGCGCGGGCGGCGCGGGGCGCGGGCCGTGAGCGCGCCACCAAGCGGCGGGGTGCGAAACGCGGCGAGCACAGCTGATCTTTACGCGCGAAATCATTGACCTTATCTAAGTCCGCGCGTTACAGTAGTTATTAAAACAAAAAATATAAATTTTGAAGATTGACTTATTATAATTAAAAAATACAAATTAGGACACAAGTTTCCGCTATGGATTCGAAAATTGCAATGTAACGACACTTGATGCTGTCATCTTCTGCTAATTTTTGACAGCTCTCTCCCCGCGGGCGCAGTCCCCTTAAGGACCTTGCGTTCCGTTCCAACACATATACAAATATGACTTACCATACTTTTAGAGGTTAGGTCCTACGACCAACTTTACCACCGCTGCAAATCCGAAATAACATATTCCATACCAATTCGGTTTAGCAAATTATAATCAACAATCTTTGATCTTTCATAATGAAAACAATGACAACGCCTTTCAGCTCACTGTAGGCTATTTCATGACAGTAAATACGGTCTATTTTAATAACACGTTCGCATCGATAACTCGGACAATACAACTCAAAACTAAATAGTATTATGGATCAAAATGATTAAGTATTATGCGTCTGAGGCTTTGGTAGAATTAGTTTCGCGAAATTTGAGAATTATTTTCCTTCCTTTTACAAATAATATGGACCCCGCGAAGCGACAGATCTGTTCTGAAAACTCTCTTACCGCTGGGATCAGTTTAGCGTTACCGGTCATCGTTTAATTGCAATTAATGGCCGAACCATTCATTTCCGAGGATGCTCGTTATCAGGAATATGTCTTTTGGCCTAAATAAGAGCTTTCTGGTAACAAAACATTAATAAACAAGATCAAAATTGGTTATCAATCCGATCGGAAAATCCCACTTTTCATTGAACGCGACCGTAATTGACACATAGGGTCGCGATAGCTTATAGGATCTAGATTTGACTACAAAAGACGATGGCTATGGTCTTGATAAATACCAAATAAGACTTTGTTAACAAAAGACTTGGCTTCGGCCTTTTATTACAAAATTGAAGATTGAAAATATACAAAAGACTTGGCTGTATGGATCCTGTTTCCTTTGCCTATCCCAAAAGGGACGAATAATAATTAAAAAAAAAAACTTATAAGATCTAGGAAGGAAAAAAGTGGGAAAAAAAGGCGGGAACCTGCGAATAGGAAAGGCGCGATTTTGCAAAATTAATTTGTTAAAAATTTGATTTTTGTAAATATTTCTTATTTTATTATTGTAAATAGCTGCATAGAGATATAAGGCGGCAAATATAATAGTGGTGAGGTAAGATGGGGCGGGAGAAGCCCAAAAAGCGAAAAAAAGATGACAAATCGTCATCTGCTGAGGATTCGGACTTCGAAGATGCGTCTGATAAGTATCAGACCTACAAGGTGTCCAATTATTTTAGAAAATATCCAGAGGGTTCACAGAGACAAGACTTTGTTGTTTTTCTCGTACATCAAAGTCCAGACACACCTTTTTCAGACCGCGATAAAGTCTGCCTATCTCAGGCAATACGGAAATATGCAGTGTCTGGGGTGCTACACCTCAGGCCGGTGAACAAATACAAAGTCGCGATAACATTTGATGTCTCTAATAATGCAAACACCTTTTTAGGTAATCAGAAATTCTTGGGCGAATTGGAGCTGCACGCTTCAATCCCAGCAGCAGACACTGAAGTTACCGGCGTGATAAAGTCAGTCCCACTTGGGATGTCTAATAAAAAAATATTTTCGTTGATTGGCAGCTCACGTAATGTCATCCAGGTACGGCGGTTCACGCGCAGAGTGAGGGCAGAAGGAGGCAGTGTCTCGTTTGTTCCCACACAGACCGTAGCGGTAACTTTTGCTTCGACTCAGTTGCCTGAATACGTGTTCTTGGATTCTACTACTATAACAATATAGTAATAACGTTGGATAGTTTCAGAGTTTTCAAGCTTTTACTGGATTACTATACAACTAGTTCATCCCAAGGCGAGTTAACAGATTACACAAAATTTAAAATATTTGTCGGAAATAAATTAACTAAAGAGGTAATTGATGAAATTGAAAACCAAACACGCAGCCAAGCTCACAGTCAGTTGTGGCATATTTTGAGACAGTGGCGAGTTACTGCATCAAAGATTTATGAATGCACAAAGTGCAACACTGATGGAGCATTAGTTAAATCCATTCTTGTATGTTATAAGGTTCCTGAAACAAAGGCTATCAAAAGAGGAAAACGCTTGGAAAAAGAAGTGGTGAACGAAATAATGAAAAAAATGAATATTGAGATAAGTCAATATTAGAAAAGAAATAAATGAAAGCCCCATTTTATATTTAATTTGCCTTTTTTTTTCTTTATTACACTTGTCTCTCTAATCTTAGACGTAAGTAATGCAATGCATCCGCCATTGCTCTCTTCAGTGTTGCCAGAGATAGTTACAGAATCATAGACTAAACATAATGTATTCCAATACCCTGCCTCAAGTTCAAGTTCCAATTAATATTTAAAGTTATACAATTCAATATGGCAAATTAACTTGAACTTGCATAAACTAAACACTAGCAACATTTTGAACTGTCATTATGACTTTGACATTTAACAACTAAAAGACTTAGCTGTATGGAGCTAAACCTTTGCCTTTTCCTAGTGGAAAGAATTAAAAAAAATAACATTGACATCTGACACTGACAGTCAAGTCGTAACCTCTAAACTCTCTGTAAACATAACCAAATGAAAAACATTATTAAGATTAAACATAAAACAAAACATTCGCGACTAAATTGAAATCGAGAATAAGCCAAATCATTAAATCAATAACAATGATTTAGTACAAACCTAAAAGTTCACAAAAATAGTTATGTTTTACATGAGAAAGTGACTTGGTAAGTATATCTGCTTTATTTTCATTAGTTGTTAGCGCGGAGTTTCGAACGGTCAGGGATTGGAGAACCTGAAGCGAGGTACGGGAGAAACGAAGGTTTCTATACGACCTATTTATAGAGTTTTGGAGAAGCAGTCACCAGCGGTTTAGTGGACTGTATGAAATTAAAAACTATTGGGTAAAAATAGACACTTTTTAACTGGCAGTCAGCAAATACGGAGGAGCACGCCTACCTTGGTGAATCCTCGAGCAGTTCGCCGTGTCCAGGATCCCAAATCCAGGGTTTAAGGACGAGCCCAGAACGTTCTATACGTTCTTGCCGATCGCCGCACTTGCACAACACTGTCACAGCTGTTAAAATGTCTAAAATTGGTGGCCACCTTCTCTTAACACTGTAAAACTCACGACGAATCGTTAGATACAATATAATCTATATTTTCCAAATTTTACATGAATAAATAAGCACTGTCACGTAGGCTTGATTAGTTCGAACTCCATCTTGAAGCACAGTCTTCCTTTGGCGAAATTCAAATCCGCCAATCAGGTGGCGCGCTCAAGTCCAGCGCGCGATGAAAGATATGTAGGCGTGCGTGTGGGAGCGGGATAGAAAATAAAGGGCTATAACTGACTGCCAACCTAACAGAAACGCTAATTGAAACGCGCGAAAATTAAATTGAGTATTAGGCGTGACCATTTTCTCCCCACCTTAAAGGGATGCCTTTACAGGATACAATAATATAAATAAGGAGCTCACTCCTGCTAACTTAAACTATATAATTAATTACGTTTTAAGCCCGGTAGGTAGAGCCATATAAAACAAAAAAAACTTGTGTTATGAACATATTTACTTACATCGACTAAGGGTTTACGCAGAATGGTCTGCAAATTTACTGACTAGGTAATGGGCATAACCGAACGACTGGGCGAGTGAAGGTGCCCTTACTTGTCCTGACTGTGACAACACGTGTGGTACCATCCTTCGACGGATGAACAGCCTCTACTATGCCTAACGGCCAAGAAAATGGTGGAACATTATCAGTAATAATGACCACAACTGTACCTAATTTGACTGTAGTAGTCGGTGTTGTCCATTTTGCTCGAGCTTGCAACTGGTGCAAGTACTCAACACGCCATCGCTGCCAGAAACTTGTAACAATTTTGTCAAGAAGAAGATGTCTTTCTTGTAAATTAACATTTTCCCCATACGGCATGGGCACTGAAAGAAGTGGGGCCGTATGAAGGAAATGAGCCGGCGTGAGAGCGGCAGGCTCTGCGGGGTCATTGCTCATAGCAGTGAGCGGACGCGAGTTAATGAGCGCCTCGACCTGGGCCAACACGGTCAACAGCTCCTCATACGACAATATCTGGTGTCCGATGACCTTGAACAGATGGTTCTTAACCAGCTTGACCATACTTTCCCAACTGCCGCCAAAGTGAGGTGCAGCTGGGGGGTTAAATTTCCAGTCAATACGATTCTCAGAGAGCTCATGTTCTAGGTGAGGTCGGTACTCATCGAGGAATTTGTAAAGGTCACGTAAATATGAGTGGCTACCCACGAAGTTAGTACCGCGATCCGAGAACATACATTGGACTGGGCCGCGGCGCGATAAGAATCGTTTTAAAGCTGACAGGAAATTGACGGTACTCAACTCTGTCGCGATCTCAATATGAAGACAACGCGTTGTAAGACACGTAAAGATACACAGCCATGCCTTTCGACTTTTGACTCCCCTTCCACGAACAGGAGTATACTGAAGAGGGCCCGCATAATCGCATCCAGTGTACGTAAAAGGTTTATTTACCTCAGTGACACGGCAGCTCGGCAAATCAGCCATGAGCGGAAAAGTCGGCCGCGGTTTAGCTTTAAAGCACGTGTTGCAATTATAGATGCGATGTCGAATGATTCTTCGAGCAGCGAGTATCCAATACTGATACCTGAGTAAGGACATCAGTAGCTCAGGACCAGCATGCAAATGCTTCTTGTGGAAGTAGTCAACTACTATATCCACTACGTGGTCGTGACGTGGCAACACGCATGGATGCTTTTGCACGTAGTCTACGTTAGCGTTAGATAAACGACCACCGACGCGGACGATGCCGTCCGCATCCAGAAACGGATGAAGTCTTTGTAAAACAGGGGAACATGGCTCCTTATTTTTCAATTTTTGAATGTCATCACCGAAATGAACATTCTGAAGCGAAATTATAATTTTCTTTTCTGCAAACTCCAAGTCGGAGCGTGTAACCGACGCTGCGCGCGGCAGTACTCTTAAAAAGCGGTACATGTACACCGTTACTCGTAACAGCTTCGACCAAGATGACATCCGCTGCGAGAGTGCATAAAGAGGAGACTCGGCACTATTCGTAGTGACGGCATGAGCGAGTGGCCTCAATTCAGGCATTTCTTCAGCAGAGTCGCGATCGATCTTCTTTATAGGCCACTCTGAAGGATCACTCAGTACCCACGGTGGGCCATGGTACCACAGCGGATGGCCTATAAGTTTCGCGGGTGAAAGACCTCGCGATAAGCAGTCAGCCGGGTTTTCAACTCCCGCTACGTGCCGAAAACAGCTGGCAGGGACATTTTCGACGATTTTGACGACGCGGTTGGCAACAAATGTTTGCCAGCGATGCGGGGATGAATTGATCCAGCAAAGTACTATTTTAGAGTCCGTGAAAGCGTAGACCTGGTCTATTTTATAACGCGGTTTAAAATTATCCAACACCTTACACATCAGCTTTGACAGAAGAACTGCTGCGCAAAGCTCCAGCCTCGCAACAGAAACAGATTTCAGCGGGGCGACCTTAGATTTCGAACATACCAGCTGAACCGACACGTCAGCTCCGTTTACAACTCTAAGGTAAACGACGCCACCGTATGCACGCTCGCTAGCGTCCCCAAAACCCAAAAGCATGGCATCACATCCTTGCACTATCCCGAGATGGCGCGGTATGCGGATTTCGTTAAGCTTCGGAAGCTCGGCGCAAAACTGCTCCCAGAGTTCCACAATATGCCGGGGGGGAGTCGCATCCCAGTCACATTTTAACAGCCAAAGCTCTTGAATAAGAAGCTTGGCGTATAAAATGGTGGGAGCAACTAAGCCCACGTTATCCCACAGGCGCGCTACAGTGGACAGAATGGCCCTTTTGGTGCAAGCCGAATCGGGTTGACTGACCTTGAAATAAAAATAATCCCCCAGTTTATTCCAGTGTAAACCGAGGATTTTTTGAGCGACGCTTTTATCAATTTCAAGGTCTGCGGATGCTCGGTGAGACGCAGGGATCTCGCGCAACACGCTTTCCGAATTACACGTCCACTTAACTAGATCGAATTGTGCACGTTTGAAGAGGCTTATGAGCTCCGTACTCGCGGCTACAGCAACCGCTTCGTCATTTTCCGACGAATCTTCGGCCATTATACCGAAGCAGACGTCATCCATATAAGTCGAAGTGGACGCTATGGATGCAGCTGTAGGGAGCTGAGAGCCTTCGTCAGTTATTACCTGACGTACAACGCGCAGCGCGTGATACGGACTCGACTTCATGCCGAAGCATACTCGGTTGAATTCGTAGGTACTCATAGGATCCTGCGGTCGAAATCTGAAAAGGATCCGTTGAAAACGGCGATCAGATTCATGTACTCCTATCTGTAGGTACATCTGACGAGTCCGCTGTAAGCGCGATTTTAAACAACCTAAAGTTCAAAAGTATACAAAAAAGGTCACCCTGTAGATTAGGGCCCGAGTGCAAAATATCGTTAAGAGACAGACCCGAACTTGTTTTGCAGCTCGAGTCTAAAACCATGCGAACTTTCGTCGTCTCTCTGTCGTTACGACTAACCACCAGTGTTGGTATATAGTACCCGACGCTATCCATTTTCGTAGGCACCTCCGATATATATCCTTTATCCACGTATTCACGAATAATATCGTCATAAGCGGAGCGCAACGTACTTGAAGCTTCCAGCTTTTTTTCAAGACATAAAAACCGACGACGCGCTACAGTGTAAGAATCACCTAACTTAAACACATCGTCACGAAAAGGTAACGCAACGGTGTACCTACCACTAATGTCACGTGTAGTGGTGGTGCGGAAATGATGATCACACTCAAGGTCATCTTGACTTTGAGTGGGTGGAGCGGTAACTTCCTCAAGTTCCCAGAACTTTTTAAGGAGATGGTCCAACGACGTGTCGTAGACAACAGCACAGCATGCAGTAGTGCATTTATATGAAGTCTGCACGGCAGTAGGAACTGAACCCATTATAATATATCCCAGTACTGTCTCAATAGCAGGCGGTATTCCGCGCACAGCGCTATGTACCATATTAGGTAACAGGAGATGCGGAAATATAGATGCGCCAAGCAGCACATCCACGGGGGCGGGTGACGCGAACGAGTCGTCGGCCAGCGGGAGCGAGGTTACGTGCGAGAACTGAGACACGTCCACGGGCACCGTCGGCAGGTTGTCCGTGATGCGGTCCACTACAAGTCCCGATACGTCAAAACTGACGTTTACATGTAAGCGCGAAAATATTTTAAAATCAGCTGTGCCCTTAATAGATTTTTCAGAGCCGCCTATTCCACGAACAATCATGCGTGACTGTTTGTTGTAGCTCAAACCCAAGCGCCCGCAACAATCCTGAGTAATAAAATTGCTTTGAGATGCCGAATCTAACAAACATTTAATTACCTGCGGTTTGCCATTAATATCGTATACTAACACTTGAGCCGTAGACAACAGTATCGTTGTACTTTGTATACATTGCGCGTTTTGTATATTAGCCTTGTCGGACACGGCATGAACATGCGCAGCAATGGACGCGTTACAAGACGGTATTGCGTCGTTTACCGTAGGTTGCGAGCACGCCTTAGTAGACAGTTGTGCAATAGTTTGCGGCGCGGGCGGGGCGACCGACGAGACGGGCGCCGATCTATTTTCATCCTTATCCCTATGCAATAAGGTGTGATGTCTCTGTTGGCAATTACGACACTTTGAGTTTGAGCCACAATCACGGGATCGGTGTTTTAAACTTAAACAATTAATACACGCATTATTTTCTTTAACGCATTTAAAGCGTTCAAGTGGCGTCAAATTATCAAACGCGGGACATTTAAAGAAATGATCATGGATAATGTTGTGACACAGACACTTGGTAGGTATCGCGCTGGCTACGTATGTCTGAGCGTTAGGTGTTTTCGCCTTAAACTTAAGCGGTTGCATTTTATTAGAATCTCGCGACGTACTGCCTGCACTCGTGCTAGGTTGCGTATTTTGATACACCCTATACTGACTTTTGACAAAGCCGGAAAGGTCACTGAACGTCGGCACCTTCACGTCGCGATATTTCATTTCAAAAGCGAGGATCGTATCGTCGTCTAACTTTTTTAATGCGGTATGTAATAACATATAATCCGCCAAATCATTAAGATTAAGATGCTTAATGGCATTCGCGGCAGAAACAAACTTGTCCATAAACAATTGTAAGTTTGACGAAGAAGCGGGTCCACTCATTTTAAAGTTATTCATTTGATCTAAATAAGCGGACGCGAGCGTACGCGTGTCTTGATACCTATCGACCAGACAGCTGATGATCAGCTGATAGTTTTGCGCGCATGGCGTTATTCCCGAAAACACTGCCTGAGCTTTGGGCGCTAGCTTTCCTATTAAATAATACAGTCTGTCATCATCTGTCAGCGATGGATTGTTGTGCACTCTAGACTTAAAACTAGTATAGAATAGAGGCCAATTTCGTATGTCACCATCAAACGACATTAACTCGACTGGTGGCAAAGAAGGCAACTTAGGCTTAACTTGCAAACTACGTTCAGCAGTCGGAGGATCGCACTGTTTTAACACCCGTTTTATGCGGCAGTACACCTCTTCAAAAGCAATAATTGGTTGATAATTAGGCTTCGCACCAACTTTGTTTTGAAGCAATGTTCGGTTATACTCATCAACCAAATTCTTAAATTCTATACGAATTTCGTCGATAGTCGCGACAGAACAAAGAAATGTCTCTTTGAGCTCTGGGCTCATGTGCGCTGTAATGGCATTTTGATATATTTTTTGAACGAATTGAAAAACAACATTCCGTCGCTCTTCTAATATGGACAGATCAGATTCATATCCTGTATTTTCGCTTTTGCTACCACTACTTTCATTTTTAGTCATTGTAACGCGTGAAATGTTCCTTTTCTAAAAAACGTAGGTACACTTATACCTAGTTGCTAACCAGCGAGCGCGCGGCCGGCGCCTATCCTACGTAGTGGGTACGTGCGCCTCGCGATACAACTACCTACTTCGCACGCCTCGACTGACAACAATATTAGATACCTACCTACACTATTAACTTTAAACAATAAAGAACTAAGTATTTTAAAACACGAATGCAATACAAAATTTAACCTTTCTTTATTGAGTAGGTAGTTAAACATCTACTAATGTTTAAAATTGCTTAAAATACTTGCGGATGCGAATTAAATTATTTAATTAGTTTTAAGCAATACCTATAAGGGCGGGAGCAAATGGATACGTAATAACATGACGCCTAGGTATCCTAATGTGTAGAACTAAACGAATTTAGCCTAAGATAAGCGGAATTTCAGTTAAATAAACTAAAATAAGTGCGTACGAGTACGTACTTATCCAATAACAGGAATTCTGGTAGGTATAAAATACCTATCCAGGCTCGAAGGAACCAAATGTTAGCGCGGAGTTTC
Organism: Pandemis cinnamomeana; assembly: GCA_932294345.1. NCBI lineage: Eukaryota > Metazoa > Arthropoda > Insecta > Lepidoptera > Tortricidae > Pandemis > Pandemis cinnamomeana. Next base: position 7,471,868 of record OW028721.1, read on the forward strand.
GAACGGTCAGGGATTGGAGAACCTGAAGCGAGGTACGGGAGAAACGAAGGTTTCTATACGACCTATTTATAGAGTTTTGGAGAAGCAGTCACCAGCGGTTTAGTGGACTGTATGAAATTAAAAACTATTGGGTAAAAATAGACACTTTTTAACTGGCAGTCAGCAAATACGGAGGAGCACGCCTACCTTGGTGAATCCTCGAGCAGTTCGCCGTGTCCAGGATCCCAAATCCAGGGTTTAAGGACGAGCCCAGAACGTTCTATACGTTCTTGCCGATCGCCGCACTTGCACAACACTGTCACAGCTGTTAAAATGTCTAAAATTGGTGGCCACCTTCTCTTAACACTGTAAAACTCACGACGAATCGTTAGATACAATATAATCTATATTTTCCAAATTTTACATGAATAAATAAGCACTGTCACGTAGGCTTGATTAGTTCGAACTCCATCTTGAAGCACAGTCTTCCTTTGGCGAAATTCAAATCCGCCAATCAGGTGGCGCGCTCAAGTCCAGCGCGCGATGAAAGATATGTAGGCGTGCGTGTGGGAGCGGGATAGAAAATAAAGGGCTATAACTGACTGCCAACCTAACAGAAACGCTAATTGAAACGCGCGAAAATTAAATTGAGTAATAGGCGTGACCATTAGTTGAAACATATTTTAATGTGATTAAACCTTTGTTTACAATGTCTTTAATGAAATGTACTTTAATATCTATATGTTTTGATCTTTTACTATTTTCATAACTCTCAATCATATGTATTGTACTTTGATTATCTACTGACAATGAACAAGTTAAATTTTTATCACATTCCAAATCTTTTAACACTCCTTTAATGAATATTATTTCACTTACAGATAATGCTGCTGCTATATACTCGGATTCTGCCGTTGAAAGTGCCACTGAAGTCTGCTTCTTTGAAGTCCAGCTGACTAAGTTGCCTTGATGGAATACTGCAACGCCACTGACACTTTTCCGATCCTTGTGTTCACTTCCCCAGTCGGAATCTGAAAAAGCTTGTAAGGTATTAGTCTTATTTTCTCTTCTGTACATTAATCCTTTTTCTTTTGTCTGTTTCAGGTATCTCAGCACTCTCTTCGCAGCTGTCCATAGTGTTGGTGTTGGACAATTCATGTATCTACTGAGAAATCCAGTTGTATATGCTATGTCTGGCCTGCTGGTTGTGGCCAAATACATAAGCGACCCTATGAGTTCTCTGTAGGGAATATTTGTTAATATTTCTTCATTTTCTTTAATCTTCAGTCCTACTTCCATTGGTGTATTTGTTCCTTTACAGTCTTGCATGTTGAACTTCAATAAAATTTTCTCAATAATCTGTGTTTGTTTTATTTCTATTCCTTTTTCAGACTTGATTATCTCCATTCCTAGGAATTTACTAATGGTTCCCATATCTTTAGCTTGAAATTCTTCTTTTAACTTCTGTATAATGGTCTTTCCTTCTCCAATGATTAAAATGTCATCGACAAATATAAGTATGTATACATTTGTTCCCATGTATAAGCAAAAATGACTTTGCGACTGTTTTAATCCATTTTCTGTAAGAAAATTATTCAGCTTTTCGTTCCAACATCTTGGAGCTTCTTTAAGACCATATAAAGCCTTTCTAAGTCTCAAAACTTTTCCTTCTTTCTTGTTTTGGAGCCCTTCTGGATATTTTATATATATATTTGTCTTTAATTCCCCATTCAGGAATGCTGTAGGTATGTCTAGCTGTCTGATAGGTAAGTTTTCTTGAACTGCTTTATTTAAATATAATCTTATGGTTGTCATTCTGGCTACTGGCGCATATACGTTTTGTGTAGTCTCTTCCTGGAATCCTTTCGCGACCAATCTAGCCTTCTTAGTGTTGTCTGTTTTTGTTCTGAATACCCATTTTGTGTCAATAGCTTTCTGTCCCCTTGGTAAATCAGTTTCTTCCCATGTTTTTAGTTTTCTATGAGCATCAAGTTCCTTTTCTATGGCTTCTGTCCATTCCTTTTCTTTAATAGCTTCGTTGTAGCTGGTAGGATCTTCGGTAATTAATGCATATGCTACATTTGTCATGTCATAGTCTTGATATTTGCTTGGTAAATTTATTTGTCTTCTTGGGCGTTCATTATTCTCTCCCTCTTCAGTAATGTCTTCTGAACTGTCTTCTTCAACATTTGTCTTATCTAGTGTTATTTCTGGGTCTTCTGTTTGTATATTTTCTTCCTCTTCAAATATTGTGGTGTGTGTGTCTTTCTCTTTAGGTTCATATCTGTAGTTTGACTCATCAAATCTTACATCACGTGACACAACTATCTGATCGGTATTTGGATCCCATAATCTGTATCCTGACCCGCTGTATCCAATCATGACCATTGGCTTTGCTCGGGGTTCTAGCTTATTGGGCCTGGGAAATGTCATGCACCAAGCTTTTGCTCCGAAAACTTTTATTCTATCCAGGTTATTCTTCCCAAACCATACTTGAGCTGGTGTGTCACCTTTCAGTGCTTTTGTTGGTGATCTATTTATAATGTAGGCTGCACATCTGATTGCCTCCCCCCACAAATATTTAGGTAAATTTGTTTCCAATAACATAGCTCTTACTTTGTCAGCTAAAGTTCTATTCATTCTTTCGCATATAGAATTTTGTTGGGATGTGTATGGACATGTAGTTTCTTGTATAATACCATGATCTTTATAAAACAAATTTAACTCTTCATTTACAAATTCTTTCCCTTTATCTGTTCTTATTCTTCTGACATTATTTCCATTGTTCTTTCTTATTTTGATGTAGTTCATGATATAGCTCTTCGCTTCGTCCTTTGAATGGAGCAGGTGTACTTCCATGAAGTGTGAAAAATCATCAATTATTGTTAAGTAATACTTTTCTCCGTTATTACTTGTTGGTGTAATAGGTCCTCCTATATCACAGTAAATCAGCTGTCCTATGCTCTTTGTTCTTGGTACAGGGTGTTTGATAAATGTATTCCGACTTGCTTTAGCTTCGATACAAATTGAGCAGCGCTCATCTGATAAGGGTAGCCCTAGTATTTTCATACTTTGATAGTTTAGGTGTCCCATTCTCCTGTGCCATAGCTGATTGTCTGTCTTGGTTACTAAAGCATTGGCATTACCTTCTTTTAGATGCAGTTTCAATGTGCTTAGTTTGCCATTATTTTCTCCTGGTACTTTCACTACTTTGTTGCTGATTATTGTTCCTCTCTTGTTAAATGTTACGCTTAGACCTTTCTCTGTTAATTTTATGACTGACAGCAAGTTATGGGATACTTTTTCCATAATTAAACACTCTTCTATTGATACTGTCTTTCCTTCATTTGTAGTCCCAATTAACATGCCTTTCTTTTGAGCAGTTATTGTATTGCCATTTGCAACCTGAATTTTTATTGGTGGTATTTTATCTATGTGCATCATATACTTCTCAAATTTACTATTTACCATGTGGTATGATGCTCCAGTCTATTACAAATTCAATGGTCTCTTTTTCTTGATAACTTTCTTCAGCTGAGTGGGCTTGTTCTGCTATAAATGATATGTTCTTTTCATATGTGGATGGCTCTTCTCCAATATATGCTGATGGGTTTCTGCTGTATCCTCTATGGCCTCTTCCTCTGTATTGTCCTCGGCCTCTGAAATTTCTTTGGGCTCTGTAGTTGCTATGACCTCTGTAATTATTTTGACCTCTGTTGATACCTCTATTTATTCCAGGCATGGAAGGACAATTTCTAGCGAAGTGGTTAGGCTCACCGCAGGTAAAACATTTCATCTGTGTGCTTTGAAATACATATTCGCTGGCTTTAGACGCACTAGTGGTATGTTTAATGTTCTTTTCTTTAAGTTCAGCGTCAAGTAATTTGCCTTTTATAAATTCAACAGTAAGTGTAGTGTCTGACATTTCCAAAGCAGTAACTAAAGGTTGAAACGCGTCCTCTACGCTCAACAAAAGTTGGCAGACTTTCTCTTTCTCATCCATTTTTATTCCATTGGATTCAATGTTTCTTAATATTCCTTCAAACTTGTTTAAGTGCTCCTCAACACTCTCAGATTTTGTAAGTTTGAGATTCATTAATTGTCTCTTTAGATGGAGATTACAAAGAGTGCTTTTTCTGTCAAATGCACATTTTAATTTTTCAACCATGTCGAACGCTGATTTCTCACTTTTGACAATCTAGATATTTATCAGGTAGCGACTGTATAATGGTATTTCGGGCCTTCGCATCTGCTAATATTACCTCTTTTTCTTTAATGTCAACTTGTTGTTGTATAACATTTCGTATACCTTTTTCATCCAGAGCTATCTCTATTCTGAATAACCAGTTCTTGAAATTTCCACTCTCTAATTGTGGGACTGTCGATCCTGGGGTCGTCATTGTTTCTATTTCTGGTGATCTTTCGCTGAAAAGAATCCCTATCCCTATAATATGTGAACACGTGTTGTGACCTTTCTTATGGACACCGTGTTTTAACTAAATCCAACTTTCCTAATCTATCCTGTGTCAATCTGACTGATTAATGAGCTCTGGGCCCATAACCTATTAGAAAAGAAATAAATGAAAGCCCCATTTTATATTTAATTTGCCTTTTTTTTTCTTTATTACACTTGTCTCTCTAATCTTAGACGTAAGTAATGCAATGCATCCGCCATTGCTCTCTTCAGTGTTGCCAGAGATAGTTACAGAATCATAGACTAAACATAATGTATTCCAATAGTCAATGAGGATTTAAATTAATCACACCTTTTGTAGGAGCATCACCAGATGGATTATGTGTAGAAAATGGCTTCACCGTAGAAATCAAATGCCCCAGTAGTAATAAAACTATGGAAAGCTATGTTAAAGATAGTGTGACATCTGCTAAATGTAAGGCCCAAATACAGCTGCAAATGTTGGCAATGAACATGAAAAAAGCTTTATTATGTATAGCTGATCCGGACTTTGAAAGTAATAAATCCTACCATGAACACTGGGTGTACTATGACAGATTGTTCACAGAAAAGATAGTGAAAGGTGAAATGTTTTGGGAGAAGTTTATTTTTAAGAAAATGTTAGATAGGTACTGTATATTATGTGTGATAAATAAAAATCAAAATTTTAATCGTAATGCGTCTCTTTTATTATTAATACCATTTACATACAGTTTTCTTGAATATTGTACAGTTTGATAAATAAAAAAACAAAATTAATAATTGTTCACTGTGATTTTGGCCTAAATTGGTCTTCCAATGCTTAATATGTTGTATTGCATTTCCTTGTTTTTTTTTGTTGTTTGTGTTTTTCTTTTTTTGGGGGGGGGGGGGGGGGGCTGGCTGTAGCGGCAGGAACGCCTACCAATGCATTTCCTGCGTGATATACATTCGGTAGGCATTGCGAATCGCCAGTCGTTCCTTGCCCGTTGACCTGTTTACTCGTGTACTCAATAAACCGTTGTCTTATTTGATTTCCGTATTTACATTTATCTCTCAAGGTCAAGTGAGCCCTAAAAGTCTTACCATCCTCATAACCCTTTCTATTCTATTCACGAGGTAATTTCTAATCCACCACCTTTTCGTTTTTTTCTTAATTCTACACTGATTGTGTATTATTATATAAGCAGCACAGAGCATCACTACCGCGGGCGACATCCTAGCCTAGCAACAACTAAACTAGTGTGGACTGCTAAGTTTCAGAAACAGTGTTTACGGCAAACTTGTTGCAAAACATGATGATCAAATTCATAAACAGTTTATTAACAAATGTTGCCTAATGAATACTTTACACTGGTATGTATATTCTGCCAATACTCTTGGGGTGTAATTAAATGTCAGTATTTATGGTACATATAAATTATTTTTTATACAATAGAACTGACTGAATTTGTTTGAAATGGAAGGCTACCCAAGTAACACCAAACAACATTATAAAAAGCGTAGAACAGCATGAAGTTACGTGCAAAGCAGTATATGAGCACCATATGTAGCACTATATTAGCCGTATTAAAGTTTATAAGTGTCTTTTAAGCGCAATTTGGGCCCCAAATAATACAGCGTTGAGCACTATTAAATATTATTAGTGCTGCTAACCAGCGCTTATAATGTTATTGAAGACTGACATTAGTAAAGTTGTTATAGACAGCATGTTCTAATGTGTAAAGCATTTTTTTAGACGTTAGTACAGCTTTTAAACAGGTTTTTGAATTACAATGGCAAAATTACGTTAGGTTGTTAGGCTGAACGTTTTATGTTCTTTATATAAAAGTATTTGAAATAACTTATCCATGTTTTATGTCCGATTTGTTTATTCGTTTAGTGTTTGCAGTGCATTTGGATGTTGTGCGGAGATTTTGTAAAGTGTCTTCGTTAAAAATAATTATCATAAGGTAAGTAACAGATTTATTTTGTTTTGAATGCAAATGAGCTGCGGATATTAGTTTTATGAGAAAATATATATATGTTTGTGGTTTATAATTCACGCGCCCTCACAAAAATGCTTTTTTAATAAAAATAGGGACAAATTTAGAATCGACACATGACACCTTTTGTAACTTTTCAACGATTTCATTAATTTTAACGTACGAAATTGCTTGTATCAATACTTTGCTTAAAATAAAAACATAATAAGTATGTAATAATATCATACATGTATCATAATTTCAGTTTTATTTTAGAGAAACAAAAAGCAAATGGCGTCAGATGTTATTAATGTTTTAAACTTTCAACTAGTATCTTTTATTGTTGTCAGTCTTATTATAGTAAAAAAATATACTTTAGATATATCCAAAGTCCTTAAACCTACATATAACAGACCTAAGTGATATCTTTAGCATTATTGTAACACTTTCTAGACATGTTATAATGTTCATTACCCTTAAATGGCATAAAAATGAATTGCTGTAGTGTTAATCAGGGTACCGAAATAATAGTTTAGAATCCCTTTATCACATGATATATTACTCCATTTATTTCATCATGTTTTATAATGTTTACAGTAAAGTAATTTGACAAATGTATCTAAGTACTCGTATAAAATCATAAAAGCAATGAATGAGTTGGGGAATTCCCCGAATCATGTGACAGAACAGAACGAACGGGACGTGCGACAGAAACGTCATGATACCCTATGTGGGTGGGAGTGAGAAGGATAGTGTTAGTGAGTTGAGCGATTACGCTGCGCAGCCCTGATTTTATTCCTTAGTGTTACTTGATTCCTGTCGCTATGATGACGACGCGCGCTTATTGGCTAAATATTGCGTATTTTATTTTTAAATTAAAATAAACACCAGCGTGATCACGATACCTATCTATGTGTATAGGAAAAGAATAATAAGGTAGATTATTATAGTTATAATCCCTCGTTCCTATTGAATTGAAGCACGATATAACCATCTTATTTTTCGCACATTGTAATCGTAGTATTTATCGGAAATCGGAACTTTTTACGAATTCGTTTAAACGCGTTTTACGGCTAGGTACCTATTAAGTTTTCAGGTATAGTACCTACTCTATTAAGTCCTAAATAAGCTTGTTTCTTTTTTTCAGATGCCTTTTAAAATAGTGCAAACGACCGAAAGGCGAGCAAATAAACTATTCATTGTTCCAAGCGGATGGGAAAATCAAGGTCAAGTGCGATATCCAAAAAAACCTAATGAGTCTGCATTAGTAAAGAACGACAAATCCAAGCCTCGCGCAGATTGGCCAGTGATGCCTTGTAAAGTGAAACGGACAGGGTTCTTAACCTATGCCGATGCTGAAGAGGAATTGTCAATTATGTTGCAGCATAGCGACACAGATACCGGCATCGCCATTGGTGAAGCCCAAAGACAAACCCAGTTCACAATACCAGTACCTGATTACAATAACATGGCCGATTTAGTAAGTAGTATCAATTTTTATTTAGATAGTTGTATTGTAATAAGTTAGGTTCATATGACTGCATCACTTTTTTGTTCGGTAGACTCTCCGTATTTCCTTAATATTTATTATTTATCCAGAGCTAGTTCTTATCCTTCCCTTCTTCATAATGACTATTTCAAATTCTTTTATTTGCTGTTCTTTTCTGGAGAATTGATGTAGTTTTAGTACTGTACTAACCGGCTGCTCTAAAAGAAGGGAAATATTGTACAATCACGAGCACTTGAACCATTAACGGTGCCTATTCGCCTGTTGTAGGTTTCACGTTGCACTGTAACTATTAAGGTTGGACTGTAGTACTTTAAGAATGTAACAAATTTCTTGTAACGTAACTATAAATAAAATTAAAAATTAAGTACGACATATCAGTTTTTTTTTTGCACTCAGGATCGTTACTTATTTCAAACCACTGATATTCTGTGAAGAAATACGTGAGGGCGACAGACTTTTGCTTTTGAAATCAACTTAAATTAAAAAATGAATGTATCAAACCGCTCTTTCTTTCTTTTCAGATATATCATTCACAACCAAACACATCCAATGTAACACAGATTCAGCAATTAGTAGAAGAAGAAGAAGGAGATACTTATTGGATTATAGGAGATTCAAATGAAATAAAAGAAAATGCGGAGCCAGCCATTCCACCTCAGCCTATCATTCCACCTCAGCCTGTCATTCCACCTCAGCCTGTCACACAAAAACTGAATACAATTATAGAAAACCAGAACAAAATCATGGATATGCAAAATAAATTTTCCTACAGACTGAGCAATTTCATAATTGAAATAGAAACTACAATTGAAAAAGCCATTACAAGAACAATAAGCCGCCATCTTGATCAGTCTGTTGTCAATTTAGGAGATGCCAGATCTGCAGCTGAAAATTCTTCTTTCAAGCTTAAACCAGTCGACAGTATTAATGATTTAGAGAACTTAGAATTACTTTTATTGGATCCAGTAGAAAAAAATAAACTGATGAAATTGTACTCCGTTGTGTGCACAACTGCAGAGGGACATGGGGTAACCTGTGCATATAAGCTGATAGATCTTTTATTCACAAGAGAATTTTTATGCAAATGTTCGTGGTCTGGAGGCAGCAGGGGAAGCACAATCAAACTACCATTAAAAAAATACAAAAATATTTTGGATTTCTGTTTCAAATTGATATTTTCCTGGGATAAATCCTATACGATAGAAGACAATGAATTTTTTTTTAAATTAGTTCTACGAAATGCTGAGCAAAGGAAAAATTTTAAAAACATGCGAAAACCATCAAAAAGAAATCGCGTAAGCAAGAATCAAACCGGAAAAGTTAAAAATGCCAAAATAGTAGGAACTAATGCAATAGTAACAAAAAACGCAGGCAACAAAACTAAATATGGTACAAGTATGAGAGCAGAATCCGAAGTAGAAACAGTAAAAGAGATAGACATGGAAGAAGAAGCAACAAATGAGACAGGTGTGGAAGAAGAAACAACAAATGAGACAGGTGTGGAAGAAGAAACAACAAATGAGACAGACATGGAAGAAGAAACAACAAATGAGACAGATATAGAAGAAGAAACAACAAATGAGACAGACATGGAAAAAGAAACAACAAATAAGTCGGATATAGAAGAAGAAACAACAAATGAGACAGACATGGAAAAAGAAACAACAAATAAGTCGGATATGGTAGAAGTTGCAGGAGAAAGGGTAGAAGAGAAAGATGATAATGTAATGGAAAAAGACTCTACAGATGTTTCCGAAAACGTCGATAAAAACATAGTCAAAGAGGTACAACTGACTGAAGAAGTTGAGAAAAACCTGGAAAAAGAAATGAAGATGCGATCGTATCTTGAAAAAGAAGAAGATTGTTTATTGTATATGGAGAAGGAGAAAAAAAAAGTCAAGGAAATGTATACAAAAGAAGTAGAGAAAGAAAAAATTGGACTAAAGGCGATCAAAGAAAATAATAAAGATGAAAAAGAGAACACAAAACGGGAGTTTAAACAAAAACAAAATGCAGGGATCCTAAAGAAAATAAATAAGATATATGTGAAAAAGGAATCAAGCCGATATTTATCAAAAAAACAAAAGCAAATGGTCACAAAAAAAATAAAAGATCTACACCCATCAAGCCAGATGAAACCGCAAAACCAACAGTCAATAACCGCTACAAAAAAAGACTTAGATGATGAAGGACAATTTATTCTAGCATCACCGAAAAGACAAAATCTAACGGCAGTAAAAAAAAAGAAAAGCTTGGATCATAATGGCCAGTCAGACCAAACGCCACCAAAGAGACTTAAGCCAAATGCTACAATAACGTCAAAAGACAAAACTTACGAATAGTATGGTTTTAAAAATATAATTTTATATTACGGTGATTGTTTTGGGTACCTACACTAGCGCCACTTCATAAAAAAATATAACTAATCTTTCTTTCTTCTTTTATTATATCTTACTAAAATTTTAGTTGACTTATTTAACTATAATGCGCCATATTACCCTAAATTTCTTGTGTCTTTAATATTAAGTACTGCGAAATCATAGATTGGTCTGCGATTAGATCACAATATGCAATCATTTTTTATGAAGTGGCGCTAGTGAACCCGAAACGGATCATTCTGTCTTTGTTTCGCTTTTGTTGATTTTTATTGAGTAAAATTGTAAAATTACGCTTTATTCATGTTAGCTGTAACTGACAACCAATCATGTTAAGATTTAATAACAACGGTATTTAGTTCCTTTCATGTTATTATAATTATTTAGTGATTATTTGCTAGCAGCTAGACTGCCCATTTTTTGTACTATTTTCTTTAAACTTTTATACCTACTACAACAAAATACAGTAAGTAGGTACTACGGGTATTTAGTACTAACATAGCCATTATGCTAATTGATATCTTATTGTACCTTATCCTGATAATTATCTATTAATTAATATTTCATTTTATAAATAGGTAAAATGTCATGCCTGTTATACTTAAATCTGAAAAGATTGTGACGAGTACAAAATAAATATACTCTGATTATGCAAAATTTCTTTTATTTATAAATAGATGATCAAGCATACCTCGTAGCTAATATTAATTAATTTGCTTACGGCCACACTCAGAGAAGTCACTAATGTGTCATTTTTTTGTGTTATTTTAAAGTACAGCTTGGGAATTAATTGAACGGCAGATAAATATATGTGACACTTCATGTGAATTAAAATTTTAGTGAAATTTACTGTCACTTGTTCGAGTGCGGCCATTAGTTTTACCGTTAACTGATACAATCATTTAATCTTAATTAAATTTATTTGCTATTACTAACTGGTCATTAATGTGTGTAATAAGGGTACAAAATAGAGCTCATGATGGTATTTAGTACAAACATATTTGAATTTTACATCTTCTGGTCTAAAACATTTAATATTTCGCACACTTTGGTTTATTTTTGATCTATATATATGAAAATGACTGGATTTCAGAGGTTTTTCAAACACATTTACAAGCTCCGTAATTTGAAATCCACGCAATTCAATTTCTTTGTCATTGTTATAAATTTCTTTCAATTCGATAATTTCATTATCTTTGCTCATAAAATACTTATCTTTGTTTTTAGTAGACAGTTTGAAATCTTTAAAGTGTATCTCAAAGCATTACTTTTTATTATAACAGAATGGCTTTTTTTGTTCTTGTTTGTGGTTGTCTGTATTCCATCTAATTCACCTAGTCTCTTCGCTACCTGGGCCAATGGGTTCTTCCCTTCTCTCAGCATTCTCTTAATCAAGTATAGCTTGTTTTCAAAGGGGTAAGCACTAAATGTGTGGAGTGGTCCAAATCGTTGAACTTCATCGACCACGTGAACTAAATTATGCACATTGCTTGTGACATAATTAGCTCCATAATGATGTTTATAATTTTCAACAAAATAAAGTAAAAGTTCCTGTGCTAAAGGTAAAAGTGTTTTATACATTTCATGGGAACATATAGTTATACCACAATATAAAAAAAGGAAATGGGAAAACGCTTCGGCGTTCAAAACTTGTGGCAAAATAATTATGCTCAAATAATAAAAAAACGTTCTGAATTCGGATGCCTTCCAGTGAGCAAGATGATTCAAACCTCTCATAGTTCGGTGTATTTCTGAAGGCAAACGAGTTTCATTTATAAAAGCCGATACCATTTGTATATCGCGTGAACACAACTTGGTATTTTTTTTACCGAAATTGCCATCACGCCATCCAACCAAAAGCCTCTTCATTATACCTAGATCTATTAAATGTAAGGAGTCACCCACTGGAACATCTTCAACAATATCTATGGGTAGCTGCAGTAATGGAGAATCTACTTTATGATGCGACCCGTACAATTTCTTGCGAAAATGATCATCCGTTCTTTTCGGACATCTACTGTCAGGAAAAACAACGGTATGAGACTGATGCGAATATTCCCCAACAGTTACGCACTTCAAGCAGCCGTGTTTACCATTGAAATTGCAGACTCCTGTAAAGATAAATTTTTATATAAATTTCAACTTAACATCTTTACGCGTTCCTAAGAAAAAGGATCTTGACAGACAAACAGACAGACAGACGGACAACGAAGTGATCCTATAGGAAAAAACACGAATTATTTACTAACTTACCCTTTATATAAGCTCTGGCAGGTGAGTCACAAACAAAACGTCTAATAGCCACCTTAATTACTTTACGACCAATCATAATACCATCTTTTATCAATAAATTTGCATCCCTTACAAAATGTCTTAGGTAGTCATTTAAATTTTTCGGCTTTTGTTCTCCATAATATAAACCTATTACAAAAGGTTGTTCATTTAATTCGTGAATTTTACACAATATTGGCCAAAATTCTTTCTTTGAACTGTTGAAAATCGGCAAACCATCCATATTTATATTCAGAGTTATCTGCTCAAGAGTTTCGGACGCCAATATTCTTTTAAGTGGACCTATCATGCCATTGTGCCAGTATAGACCAGGTTCCACCACTTCAATTTGTACTTCCCTCGGCGTTTTAAGTATTGTTCTCGGATCATTGGGCAAACTATCCGAATATCTATCATTTAATATTGTTAATAAATCTTTTAAAGCACTTTGAGGTACATTTTTAACAAGAGCCCATTCTCTTTTTTTATCTTTTAAAATCATATTTTTCATGTAGGGGAGAGTGGGTAGGATTCGTACACCGGGAGCATTCGTACAGAGTTGATATCCCCGCTGTTGAATACAGTGGCGCGTTCACGTTAGTGTGGGTAACTCCCACTCATACGCATACGCTACACACGGGGTGGCGCAACAGTGCGGCCGCCGGCTTCGACACGACAGGTTCATTCATGTTTTCGCTCCAGGTAACTTTATTTTGTATTCACCTTGAAACACGTTTAAATCTTATAAATTTTGCTCGAATTAGATAAAGTGATTAATATAGTTTATGATTTGATATCGAGGTTTTATATGTAAACAGCCATTTTGGGATAACTACAACGGTTATTTTTATTTCAAATTTATTTGTTAATTTGTTGGGTTGGGTTACCTTCGTACAGTTGTCAGTGGGGTAGATTCGTACTGTACGAATGCTCCCCACTCTGAACTGCGTAAGTAAAAAGATCTTATTCCATGAATATTATTATTATTTCAGAACCATTATGCCGCGAGTATATGTAAAAAAAGGGACAAGATCGGGAGAGGTAAACGAAGATGCAATGAAGTTAGCGATAGAAGAAGTTTTTAATAAAACATTGTCTATTAGAAAATCTGCGCAAAAATATGGCGTCAAACCATCAACGCTTGAAAGTCGCTTGGCAAAGTTTCATAAGCAGGCGGCTGCTGAAGAAGGCGATAATACTGTACGTGCTTTCACTTCCAAGTACTCTTCAAACCAAGTGTTTACAACCGAAGAAGAGACTCATCTTTATAAGTACATAATAAACTGCTCCAAATTGCATTATGGAATGACGATCGTTCAAATCAGGAAACTGGCGTACGAGTTTGCAAAAGCCAAGCAACTACGTTATCCTCATACTTGGGATCATAATAAAATGGCAGGAAAGGATTGGGTAGACAGTTTTCGCAGGCGTTATACAAATTTAAGCCTTAGGAAACCAGAAAACACCAGTGCGGCCAGATGTTTTGCTTTCAACAAGACTGCCGTAAATGATTTCTTCGGAAACCTTGAAAAAGTATACACAAAGTATAAGTTTACTGCTGACCGGATTTACAATTTTGACGAGTCAGGGATATCCACTGTGTTGAATACCCCTAGGGTTTTAGCTGAAAAGAACCAGAAACAAATAGGGCAACTTGTATCGGCAGAGAGGGGAGAACTCGTTACATTCGGAGGAATAATTTCAGCTAGTGGTAATACCATTCCCCCTCTATTTATCTTCCCCAGGGTTCATTTTAAGGACCATTTTATGACTGGCGCTCCGGAAGGTAGCCTGGGGATTGCTACAAAGAGTGGTTGGATAAATGCTAGTATATTTTTAGAGGTTCTGAAACATATCCAGAAGAAATCATTATGCTCCAAAGATAACCCTATTTTGCTGCTGGTTGATAACCATGAAAGCCACGTCACAATAGAAGCTGTAGACTATGCTCGTGATAATGGCATTGTTTACCTGTCGTTTCCACCTCACACAACACACCGTCTCCAACCTTTAGACGTCGGAATATTTGGACCTTTTAAGGCCAAATTAAAGACAGCGTTCAACGATTGGCATGTAAATAACCCAGGAAAAACCCTAAACATATACAATATACCACAACTTGCCAAAATGGCGTATTTTGAATCATTCAATGGGAAAAATATAACAAGTGCCTTTGAGAAGACTGGAATTTGGCCATTTAATAAGCTCGCCTTCGGTGACGATGACTTCGCAGCTGTCAGCGTATACCATTCGGGTTCTACATCAGGTGCAGACGTTAGCGTCGTACAAACTAATGCTGAACAAGTAGAACAACAAGATCTGCCTCCAGAATTAGCTCATACATCAACTTCTTTACCGTCACTGCCATTAGAACCCGCACAAGGTGGCCAATCAAGTTCTACGGCTGATCAAGACCAAGGTCTCCCACGGAGCTCAGTGCCTGTATCACCTACTTTGCCAACATCTACAACTCCGCCTGCGACTTTGCCAGCTGTAGGATTAATAACTCCAGAAGTAATCCGGCCCTACCCCAAAGTGGACAGAAACGCGTCGAAAAAGTCGAATAAAGGAAGACAGCCAGGAAAATCGAGAATATATACAGAAACTCCGGAAAAAACAAGGCTAGAAGAAATAGAGAAGGCAAAACAGTTGAAAAAGCAAGAGCTAGAAAAGAAACAAAAGGCCAAGGAGATGAAACAAGCATTATTTGCAACCAAACAAAAAAGACTGAAGATAACTGTAAATACAACTAAACCAAAGAGGCAAAAGAAAACTTTAAAGCCTGACAGTGAAAATGAGACTGATTCTGAGGATGACGCTAATGTAAGTTTAAGAGAAAGTTCTTGCTCTCCCGCAGAAGAGATGTCTGAGGAATCGGATTTTCAAGACGAAACTCCAGTTATATCAGTGAACATCAAAGAAGGATGTTTTGTCCTTGTAAAATTCGCGAAAAAAAGGTCTGTTCTATATTATGTTGGGCAGGTGCTTAAAAAATACAATCCTACTGAATACAAGGTTTCATTTTTGAGGAAAAAGCCTGGTACTTCGAAATTTGTTTTTCCCACCACCAAAGATGAGGGCACAGTTTACATATCAGATATAGTACACACATTGTCGCCATCAAAATCTGCTTCAACAGCGAGAACAGCCCACATCTTTAGTTTCGGAAAAGACTTATCTATGTATAATGTTGGATAATACAGCTATTATTACCTAAAACTAAGACTTGATACTGTAACGGTACAATTTATAATGTTGATTAATTGTTTATTCTATTAATAAGTTAAAAATTTATCACAAGTTTTTTGTTACTACAAATAAGTAGTTATTATTAGTACACAGTGCTTAAAAAGAATTATCTTGTCTTCGTCTCTTAGATTTAAAAATGTATTTATTGACTAATGTAGTTCTGTCCAGCAACTAACGAACCTACTCGCACCAGTATTTTAGCGCTGAAGGAGGGTAAAAAGAAAAAACTATTTGATACCCACCCTCAACGCTAGTCTATATAAGATCTGGCAGCAGCTACTGACCTCATTATTGTCCGTGCGCGCGCGGCTTTCGCACTAGTGATAACTAAGTATCCTATTATCAAAAATAAGTTCATGGATCATATTAGAAAAGAAGAAGAAGAAGAAGTTCATGGATTCATTCTTCAAATCAAGAATTGCATTATGTGATATTTTTCGCTTCGAGCCAGTACGCGATACTGGCCTATAGCGTTTTTTTTGCTCAGAGTTAATACGAGATATTAACCCGTAGCTATTTTTTGCTCAGAGTTAATACGAGATATTAACCCGTAGCTATTTTTTTTTCTTCGCTGCATTTGTAGTGGAAAGTACAAATTTTATTTGTAAGTAAAAGTACAGCAATTAATGTGTAGTTGTCTAACTACCCCTTAAAAAAAAAAAAAAAAAAGAAGTATACGTGCATACGTTTGGTATCGATACTTACGTGGTTAATCACGGTGTTTGTGTATAGTTTTTTTTTTCCAGTTCATCTGGAATACAAACGAGGCACATTTTATGAGCCTGCTGGTTCCGCTGTGCAATATGACAAATACGTGTACAGTAATGCAACTGAAGATAAACAGGAAACCGAATCAGTTATAGTAGCTGCCCCTGCTAGTCACGTAATACAATGTACCGCAAGTACATGCCGAAGCGGAAATTCCGGCCACTAGTAATGCAGACGTGCAAAAGGACTTAATTCCTGCCGAAATTAGTACTAACGACGAGATCCGTCAACGAGGATTTTGATCTCGAATTATTACGAGCCTTAGGCGAGTTTGAGGCAGACACTATTGAGTGGGGCGAGAAGATATTGCTAAACCTTTTTTCAGCATACTCTTTTGAATGGGCTAAAAACAGAAGCAAAGGAAGAATTACATAAAAAGTATTTATTTCCAAAAGACTTACCTTTTTCAAAAGCCCCGACTCTAAACCCGGAAATCGCCGCCATGCTGACCGAGGCCTCTAGAAACAGAGACAAGCGTGTTCTCTCCAAACAGGAGCAGATTGGAAAAGCCCTTTCAGGTCTGGGCAAGGTTATGACCTCTCTTTTGAAAAAGGAGCCTAATATAGCTGAAGCTATAGGTACGTAGGTAAGTTAAGCGACGTAGGAAAACTAGTTGCCGACGCTCACTTCGCCGAAACTGAAACTCGGCGGTCTGTCGTGATCCCGCTGGCTGAAAAATCCCTCATTGACCCTTTTAAGGATAGAAAAAGGGATAGCTTTTTACTTGGCGAAAAGCTTGGCGTTTAGTCAAAAGCTCCCGTGGCATCAATAAAACCGGGCAATTTATTTAAGCAGCAGCACCCACAGCATCTGCTTCAAGCTCCGGTTTAAACTGGAGGCCCCCAACGTCACGTCCGCGCCTACAACGCGGCGGCCAGCAGCCGCATCCCGGCGCCAGGCAAAGCCGCCGCCGCCGCCGCCGCCGAGACGACAAGCAGCGCAGGCGGCGCGCCTGTCAGCGAACCAGCCCACAGGTACACGCAGGTCGTTTAAAATATCTTTTAAATGCGTGGATAAGTTTATTCTAAATACGATACAAGGTTACAAAATTACCTTTATAGCAATACCGAATCAAGATCCTAAAAATTACTGTACGAAGTCTTTTTCTGCATCTGACATACTACTTATCGAAAATTGAAAAAGAACTGTTACATTTAAGTAATATCAATTAAAAAAAAAAAAAAAAAAAAAAATGTGGGTCAACCCGAACCGGGTCAGTTTCTGTCTGATATCTTCCTTGTTCCGAAAAGTGACGGAAGTATGAGGTTTATTCGAAACCTCAAAAAATTAAATAAGTTTGTTTTCACTGAACATTTTTAAATGGAACATATCAGAACAGCGACAAAGCTTGTTACATGTCAAATATTGACTTGAAAGAAGCATACCTGTTATTGCATATTCACCAATCTCATAGAAAATTTTTAAGTTTCTGTTTTAAAAAAAATAATAATAATATCTACGAATTTACTGCTCCCCCGTTCGGGCTCTCTTCGGCACCGTATGTTTCTACAAAAATACTGCAACCGGTTGCAACATATTTAAGATCATTAAGTTTTCAGTCTGTAAGATAGCTTGATGACCAACTTTGTATAGGAAATACAAAAGAAGACTGTTTAACACAAATGCCAACCGTACTACAGAGTGCCTAGAAAAATTAGGGTTCATTACCTATTAATTACATTAAAAGCAATTTAATTCCTGAAAAAGAATGTAATTATTTGGGTTTCGTTATAAAATCTAAAAGAATTTAAAAACATACGCATTCGTGATTTTGCAAGTTTTTTAGGCACACTTATAGCTGCATGCCCGGCAATTGCATATGGTTGGGTTTATACCAAGTCATTGGAGAGAGCAAAATATTTAGCCTTACTTAAGTTTAACGATGATTACGCTGATTAGCTTACGTGAGGATTTACGGTGGTGACAGAATCACATTTTGACAGGGACTAACCCTATTAAAAGTATAATTATGTACAAGATTTTTTTACCGATGCATCCACTACACGATGGGGCGCTGCCTCGAACGGTGAGAAAACCGGGGGTCAATGGACTGATATAGAATGTAAAAATCACATTAACTATCTGGAACTGTTAGCAGTCTACTTCGGCTTAAAATCATTTGCCGATGAAAAAGCTAATTGTGATATACCTACCTCTTCGCGTTGACAATACCACCGCCATATATTTAATAGAATGGGTGGCGTGCAATACCCACATCTTAACTGTGTGGCTAATTTGATATGGAAGTGGTGTGAGGAATAAAGGATCTTTATTTTTGCTTCGTACATCAAGTCTTCCTTAAATATTGAAGCAGATGGAGCCTAGAAAAATTAATATTGACGGTGAATAGAATGGCAATTACAGGACAAGGCTTTCATCAAGGTCATTCAAAAGCTTGGTCAGCCAGAGATTGATTTATTTGCATCTCGCACAAATGCTAAATGCCCTAAATATATAGCTTGAAAAAAAAAAATCCATACGCGTACAATATTGACGCATTTACTATTAATTGGAAACCTTTTTTCTTCTACGCTTTCCCACCGTTCGCACTTATTTTAAAAACGTTAAATAAAATCGTCATTGATAATGCGACTGATATAGTTATCGTTCCTTACTGGCCGTCACAACCCTGGTACCCCCTTTTTTAAAAAACATTAAGTATGGGTGAAGTCGTATTTTTTCCTCCAAGTAAATACCTCCTTACATCAGCTGTTTTTAGATCAACCCACCCGCTGCACCTACACCTTACCCTGGCAGCAAGTGTGTTATCAGGAAAAGCTTTATCAAAAAGGGAGTACCAGAGTCTGCGTTAAATGTCATACTTCCCTCGATAACACATAGTACTAAGTCACAGGTACTCTTCTAGTCTCAAGCTATGGTGGCAGTACAGTGTTTTTTTTTTTTTTGATGTTCAAATAGTATCATGGTTAGATTTTCTTTCTAAATGTTTTCAAAACGGATCGAGTTATGGTACGCTCAATAACCATAGATCCGCTATTTCTTTGATCTCATCACATAATATAAGTCAAAATGAGAATTTAAAAAGATTTTTTCGAGGGGTCTTTCCCTCGTTACAGTCTTACACGGAATCCTAATACTACGGTATTAGATTATTTAGATAGTTATGTATCTAATGATACAATTGATTTAGAGAAGTTGAGTAAAAAACTAATTACGTTTCTTGCTTTGGCTACTGCTCAAAGGGTCCAAACTTTGTCTTTGATTAAAATCTCAAAATATTACATTTTACAATGATAAGATTGTTATTATTATAAGTGACTTAATCAAAACATCTGAAATAGAACGAGCACAACCAGTAATAGAGTTACCATTTTTTAATTAAATACCAGGTATATGCCCTGCTGCTACGTTACAAAAATATATCGCGGCTACTGCAGCCCGTAGGTCGAATAAAGACGACAATCTCATACTTACTCATAAGAAGCCGTACAGACCTGCTTCATCGCAAACGATAGGTCGGTGGATTAGGCAGGTCCTTCAGCAGAGTGGCATTAATACTAGTATATTTGGCGCTCATTCGACGCGCCATGCCACGACCTCCGCGGCTTCACGGGCGGGCATTAGCGTTGAAGTGATCAGAAAAGCAGCTGGCTGGTCTAACCAGTCTGCTACCTTTGCTAAATTCTATAATAGACCAGTTGTCAATAATATTTAAGTAAAAGCCATGTTGGTCCTTATGTGTTAAAAATAAATACCGTGTATGATTATAATGGTTGTTTTTTAACTATTTACATAATTTACGCTATGAATTAGCAGCATTGATTATTATTACTCTCTGAACATCTACATTAGTCAATAAATACATTTTTAAATCTAAGAGACGAAGACAAGATAATTGAATGATCAAACGAACTTACCATAAGTGAAGTTCGATCATAATTATCTTGTCTTCGTCGAAGAGATTTAAAAACCCTCCCTCCCTTGGATCCCTAAAAATCAATGCTTGCTGTATACTCTGAAAATAATGAGGTCAGTAGCTGCTGCCAGATCTTATATAGACTAGCGTTGAGGGTGGGTATCAAATAGTTTTTTCTTTTTACCCTCCTTCAGCGCTAAAATACTGGTGCGAGTAGGTTCGTTAGTTGCTGGACAGAACTACATTAGTCAATAAATACATTTTTAAATCTCTTCGACGAAGACAAGATAATTATGATCGAACTTCACTTATGGTAAGTTCGTTTGATCATTCAATAATCGTTAATTTTTACTACATAAAGGCTGATTTAGTGTTAACTTTGATCTCAATAAATGATAATATTACATTAAATAAATGGTTTTTTCTTTGATTGTACGAAGGTTCCCCACTATGTACGAATGTACCCGACGGTATGTACGAAACTACCCCACGTGTGGGGTAGTTTCGTACGTTTCCCATTTTTGAGAAAAACCACTGTAGCATCGCCATGCTGCTTAATATCCATAAGACTCTTAATTATTATTAAAGCTAGATAAGTGATGTATATAGCAGCATTGAATTTATTATAAAATTGTTAACAGTTATTTTTTTATGTAACATACAAAAAAATGTGCACGAATCCTACCCACTCTCCCCTATTCTGTACAAATTTCTTCTTCATCAGTAGAGCTATCACCTAAAAATATCAGGGTGACATTCAAATTAAAAGATTCTGTAAACTTATATAATTTGACCAATCGTAACGAAATACTTACTAAAACACCGAAATAAACAATATTTCTTACTCAAAAAATAACAAAGTTTAAATGTATAAGGTACTATGGTTTATTTTGCACTCACAGTGCTATATTATTTTCATTTATGAATATATAAGGTGTAAAATAGAGATGTGTCAATCGCGAGTGAAAGATTCAAATGAACTATATCTTTTCGTTTCGTTCACTCGCTCAGTCGTTCACTGAAGGATAAAGCAACTCACTATATCAGTATATCTTTCGTTCGGATTTCGTACTGAACTGATGCGGTCAGATGTTGCATGCATGGTTGCACTTTTCGCACCTACAAATCTATCGTATAAACCTGTCCCTCTTACACTAGCTTACAGTAGACAGGAGCAGATATGAATGTGTGAGTCGCTCTTTTCGTTCATTTGAGCTGGTGTGAGTGGACGATTCCTTTGCTGCGTTCCGTTTCATGTCCTCTTTGAACGACACTTTCAAAACAAAAAATAAACATTGATAAAGTATGATGATTATCTGGCCATTTTCAGTGAAACTTTATAGTGTATAAACATATCTCCATCATTAGAATCCCATTTTGTATGTGTACTGAATACATCGTACTGATATAATGATATGAAAGAGCAGTTTCAGTCAACAGATCCACTGAGCGAAATGAGTGATAAGATATGAAGGAGCAGTTTGAGTCAATAGATCTACTGAGCGAACTGAACGAAATGAACGAAAAGAGTGATATATATCTTTAAGAGCGAAAGACATGAATCAATCTTTTCACTTCAGTGAGTTGTTTTGCGCATCTCTAGTGTAAAAAAATCAACTGCAAATATTTTAAGGGGTGAACCAGTCCATGAAACTGAACAACTTTCCCCAAGGAACATAGGTCGAAATACGAAAAAAATATTTTGGCCCTCCCATACTTAGTGTGTTGGCCGGCCGGGTCAATTTGTATGGGAGGGCCAAAAAAATATATATGTATATATATATTATTTTAATTTATTATTTGTTAAATGAAGTACCTTCTGATAACACTTCCGCAAAATAATTTTCATTTTCTAAACTTGAATGTACTACGGAACCACTTGCTGGAACTTCTTGACTAGTGCTTGGCTCATACACAACTACCGATTGTTCTGTATTTTGTGTATCAAGAGTATCATTGTTTGGAATACTTATTTCATTACTTAAACGAGATATAAAGTTTAAATATTCCGTTTTTATCTTTCTCTTTACTCCACCTGTCCTCTTAGTCTTTTTCCACTGTTTATTCATGACAACAACGTGACACGTGCAACATAAATTTACAAATGAGTACTAACGCATAAAATGAAAATAATCATATGACTTATGGTTTTACGGCCAAATTATAACATATAGTAATAAAATAACATTTTTATTTACATATATAGTGCTGAACGCTTTAAAGTAACAATAAAATGCGAAGGTAACAGAGCTAAAACTTTAGTAAATGTTTGGCTAATGCTTAGCAGTAAATAAGCATAAGAAAAGATCATAAAGATGCGTTTAATCTTAAAAATGTGGTAATACAGCTAAATTCCCTATAAAATATTTCGTCAATGTTTATTTAAAGTATAAGGTTTTATTATTTACTAATATAAGGTTTTAACCTTTGTGTTAGTGTAAATGCTGTTTAAGGTGCTGTATATTAAAAGTAATTGATGTTTTAGTATGATTATAAGCTGTTTAACTTAATTTTTTAGACCATACAATAGCTTCATGTAATATTAATTTTACCACATTCTACTCAAAAGCATTTAAACTAACTCAAAACTGATTTAAACTGATAGTCTGACTTTAAAACGTAAATCAGTCTTTACTTCAGTGACTATACAGATTACGTGTTACCTGGGTACGAGTGTTTCGTCCCTTCATGTCCGAATAACCGCAGGGATAACCCGGATTTGTTATTCGTACAAATCCCAGAACGACGGCGAGAGGAATGGTGTCGTGAAGTAAAGCAAAAATACTTCAAGAACTATTTGCAGTTTTGTTGTGAAGATCATTTAAATGTATGTACCTATTTAAAACAAACAAATTACTTTTACACAATGGTTTAGCAATAAAGTCTTGACCATTGAGTACTCGAAAATTAGATTGCATTTATTAATTATTAAATTATTATAATATCGTTTTATTTTGCAGCGAGAAAATATCCAAAGTTATCACAAATGTAAGCTAATGAATGAGCAACCAGTAATGGCACAAAATGCTCAGCTTCGACGCATTCCGTTAACTGTGGCTCAGAAGAGATCTGTTTTGTGTGATTTACTACTTGAACGTGAAGATACACAAGAAATATCAAAGAAACAAAAGTTAAACCAAAATATTATACCTAGTAATTCAGGATCAACATTACCAATCAAAGCGGATGCTGCAATGCAGTGTGAAAAGATTGTGTGTTTTGATAAGGGAACAAATACACACTTTAAGAAGTCAAACTCAAAATAACGAAGATAGTAGGGGTACTCAAAACTCTCGAACAAAATGAAATGTCTTCTGAAACACATTATTTATAAAAGATATCTTCAATCTATAGCACATCGCTGTATAACTTTACTGCGTAGGCGTAGTCTTCATCGGCGGGTTTTAGAAACAGATCATTTAGGTCGTTGCGAGGGGGGTTTGTGTACCTTTATGTTTCAGCCCACGAGCGCCTCCTCACCGACGCCCCCACTGGAGTTGCTTGGCGAGTTGACTGCGGGCGACATTCACCTGGCGGAGGCACACGTTCTTTGCCAGTCTCAGCTGGACACGTTCCCGGACGAAGTAGCTCGCCTGCGGAGTCACAATGACCAACCCCTGCCACGTCCCAGCCGTCTACGAAACACCCATCCGGTCGCCTTCTTGTGGAGCACCACAACCGTCGCGCCGCTCATGCCAACACAGAGACTGTCGTTAACGAGTTTCAGCAGCAATACCACCTGGCCACTCACGCATGTGCCGGCCGATCCAGATAGCGAAGAGGCCCTCACTCTTTTACATTTCCTGCTTGGCACTTTATCAAGTCGATCGATTCCAGCGACGATGACGGAAGCCTACTGAGCAAGAGCAACTGGCGCAGAGCAGTAGGCCTAACCGACCATTCTTGGCGACGCTGGGTCAGAGAATACCTGCCTCCTCTGATACCGAGACCAGGCGATGGAGAAACCCCGGCTCTGCTGGTGTGTGACCTGGTCCTCATTGCCGATGGCAACTTGCCTCGGGGTTCATGGCCCAGTGGGCGGATGACAGCATTATTTCCGAAACGGAATTATCAGAGTGGTGGATGTGGTCACTTCTGCCAACGTGCTTCGTCGGCCTCTTAAGAAGTTAGTACGGATGCTGGTGACTAAAAAGGGGAGAAATGTGCCACAGGCACAACCTTTTTGTATTGTTTTATGTTTTTATACTTTTTTATTATTTTAGAATGTTTTGATTTTAGAATTCTTCTTGTTTTTGTGTTTAATGTCAGTCTGAATATAATGTGCAACAAAGATAGTTGTTTCTTTTAATAGTATTTTAGACTCAGTAAAGCCCTCGGCTTTAACAGGTATTCTTATAACCTCAGACATTTTTGATTTAAACCATTCAGATGCCATCTAGTTATCTAGCTTTCTTTTTTTTATTTTTATTGAATAAGTTTAATAAGTAACTTTTTGTATTTTTAATTTCAGAAGTAAGTGTGAAGACACTTAGAACATTAAAAAAAGAAGGTTCTGTAAACCAAGGACAGTGGAACACACCAGGAAAAAAGCGTCCACATTCGGCGACGGTAACTAATTTGGATAATTTTGATATTTCGGCTATAAGGAAAAAAAAACAATGAATTTTATTGTGTGGAGAAACAAGTCCTTACACTAAGAAGCCTGCACGGTGAGCTAAAGGAAGCAATCGGATTTAGAGGATGTCGCGAAACCCTTCGAAAAATATTGCACAACAATGGGTTTGAGTTCCATAACAATAAAAATGAACGGGCTGTGCTGATAGAAAAATATGAAATTGCTGCATGGAGACACAGATACCTCAGAAAAATACACGAAAAGAGACAAGGAGGAAAACAAATTATTTACATTGATGAGACATACGTACATCAGAATTATAGGGCAAAAAAATCTCGGCAAGGGTCTTCAACAAGTGGTGTTACTAGTAATATATCACCAGGAAAAAGGCATATCATTGTGCATGCAGGATCCGAGGAAGGGTTTGTGCCAGGTGCATTATTAGTATTCAGCACGAAATCAAAGTCAGCTTGTAACGAGGCTGTTATAGCTTGTTACAGAGCCTTACCTTTTTATTGTTTAACTTTAAAAAAAAAGCATATTTTAAATAAAGTGTATTCAGTTCCAGTTTCAAAATTCAAAATTCATTTGTTGTTTTCAATCAATCATAGCTGCCTTCTCATTCGCTCTTCAGTTCTGCCAGCGCACAGACGTGCCTGCCCATTATTATCAGTCTTCATTATTTTAAAGTGTAAATACTACAGTTTGTGTAACGTCTTTGTGTTTTATATATCTACTGCAGAAGGCACAATTGTAAGTGTTCACCCATAATATTTGCCATCGTTTGTTAGTTTTTTCTATACTATGTACCTTTCTCCCTTAACACGTACCTATGTTTGTTCTAGGTGCCTTCATTTTACAAAATAAAATTACTTAACACACTGTCTATCCGAGTGTAATTTCTCTCCGACTTTTATCCCGAACTCCACGCAACGTGACAAGCTGACTACCATGATGACATGAACTCAACCAACTTCATGAAATGCTGGTACCAAATCAAACAGGTGAACAAACCTCCTATTATGTCTAATACTAAAGCAAATATCCAAATGTGGCTTCAAGAGAATAATATTAATTTTGAAGATTATCATACCAAAGCTGAACTAAGTGTTTGGTAAAAGATAATAAACCTGCACCTGTTTAAGAAGCAGAAGAACTTCTCATAAAACACAGTCATATCCACAATCACGAAATCCTATTGCTGCCTCCATATCATTGCGACCTCAATGCAATTGAGCTTGTGTGGAATCAGGCTAAGAGAAAAGTAGCAAAGCAAGCAAAAATATTGGAATACCAGGGTCTGAAATGCAGAATTTAATAAAAGAATGTTTTCAATCGGTAACTGCCAATGGTTGGAAAAAATACATAAATATTGAAAATCAGTACAAATTAAGAGACAATGTTGTTGAAACTCAAATTGAAAAAATTATAATAAACGTTGGGGACAGTTGTGAAGGACTATAATAAACATTGCAGACCTGGCCGATATGTTAATTGCCTTGTATAGGACGCCACTTAAGACGAGAAGATGGTAGCTTGGGATATTTGCCCAGCTAATAGATACTCGTATTTGTGTGAACCATGGATGGCTACTTTATCAAATACAGAAACAGAATGAAATGAATATCTAAAACCTTAAAACATTCAGGTTTGAAATTTGTGAAGGTTTGGTCAAAGAAGGCAGAAGTAAGAACATCTGTAAAGAAAGTGAATGTAATATTAAAAAACCTTGTTCAGCCAGGCCTATAAGCCCCATACGATGTGATAATATTGGGCATTTCATTTCTACAAAAGAAGACGAGGCGGTGCAAATATTGCAACAAAAATACTACGGTAGGTATATTGCATAAAATGCAATATACGGCTATGTTTCGTGACGGGGAAAATGGTAGAGACTGTTTCTTGTCTTTTCATACCACTAAGTAATAGTTTTAAATTGTAAATAAAGGTATTTTTCATGTTTTTTACTCGGTCTTTTATGTCGCCACTGTCTTGGTGTTGACACCACACCACAGTGAACATTCGAATTTACATATTAAATGTGGCTTCTTTGGCAATGTTCAGTCCGGTGAACATAGGTTTTCATGAAAACCGAAAACTCGAGATTTTTTTTCCATTTTTTCTGAGCCTATTAACATCCACGGCACCCTAAAAAACAACTAAAGTATCAAAATTCAAAAGTGCATTTCTTTGCCAAATTAAGGGTTAAGGTGGCGAAACGCCGCTATTAAGGAGTTGCGTTTTGCTTCTACGAGTATGCGGCCCAGTGAAATGTATTTTTGAGGTTGGTAACACCGCGGCGTCGCCGGGTCGAGTAGATTGGAATCTGCAGGATCAGCCATTTTTACGTATAGCTCGCATCTCGGGCTACGTTTTGGGAACGTTTGAGTCTTAAAAGTGCTTTTTCCATCCACGGAGTGTTAGTGGGCTTTACTACACCGTCGGACGTTCTAATACGTGAGTATTTAACAAGTGAATGTCACTGAATCTCGATCGCCGTGATTGCCGACGGGACGCCGGTTTGATGCAATAATTTGATTTGACAACAATATCCTGGATATTATCGTGACACATAGCTGAGTGGCGGCCATTTGGCTGGTTAGAATCCTTAAGTAATATTCTGTGTGTATCAGTCAATAAAGTTTTCTTATTCTTATTCTTATTCTTTATTCTTATTTGTTTCAGAACCCTCTCAATGATTCCCTGACACAATTTGGTATTAGGCTGCGGCTCCACTGAGGCGGAGACGAGCGGAGCGGAGAGGAGACGTGTGGGGATCGACCAATCATATACATGAAATCCACATCTCGTCTCCGCTCCGCTTCAATGGAAACAGTCAAGCGGAGATGAGCGGCGAAGTGACGTAGTAGAAATCGACAATCAAGGGCCCAGAGAGGGGCGAAGCAGAGTGGAGGGGCGGGATTCGAATCGGTTTGGAGCCGCCCGCACAGCAGTGTTGCCGTTTGGTTCCGAAAGTTCCAAAACACTCAACTTACTACTTACAAGTGTAATGAGACGAAGGATGCAGCATGGCAGATAGTGGCGAATGAAACAAGTATTCAGAATGGTAAGTACAATAGGTACGTATTTATTTAAATTATAAAATGCTCAGGCGTCGCAAAATACGGGTCTCCTGCCACGGGACTTTACCCTCGTTGTTGAAGTAATCACAAAATATATCTCGGATCCGGTAAATTTCCCTTGTACTTGCATTATTTGTTATCATCAATGTATTGCTATCCCTCTCGTCTCTTGGCATCTGCATTTATTTCATTTAAAAAGTTTACACTTCGACCTATTCGTGGATCTTTTGTGTAAAATTATATTAAGTTAATATGGTGTACCGCAACGTAATCAATCGGACAAAAAATATATAACCTTATGGGGAACGATTTGTTTAATTCTATGCGAGCCTAATCCTGTTTGCGGTGCGGTCTTCCTTTCCTCTACGGCGCCCAAGTATTTGTGACCGCACCCTCGAGCCAGCCGACTCCACGCGGGACATGGGCGCAAAAATTAACCGCGCTTTTTTTTTATCACGACTCTTGCCTTTCCACGTTTCCTCTGCATTAAGATGTGCATTTGAGCTATCACCATTTTTGAGATCGTACGCATCAACTGGATCATGGTCGGTTTTCTTCGGTCTAGGTGTATCTGTCTCGATTGACCGGGACATCATCAAGGGCGAACCAAATTCTTCGTCACTGTATTTTGTGAGCTTGTCCGCCGTAACGTCATCCTCGCCCTTCGTTATTTCACTTTCTACGATTTCGTCTTCACACGGCCTTATCTCACTCCACGTGACATCTTTCTCGCTCAGTGTAACCTCGTTAAAGGCAACTATGTCATCGCTATAGTTTGGGGAGACTTCCTCGTGTTTCGTGAGTCTTGCATCGCCTTCCTTAAATTCTTCTTCATGTATCTTTCTTTTCTTGCCGCGGAGTTGCTTTGCTTCATCTTTAGCCTGGTGCAAAGCGTGGAGGATTTTCGTCGTCCCTGCAAGTGATCGCATGTCTATCACCAAAAATTTATCCACTCGTAAGGCTGATTTTCTTTTCAGGACCAGCTGTTTCACTTCCCGAAAATATTCCTCGCTGTATGATGATGTGGCGACCGATGAATTATTCTGTGTCATGACGGCAGTCCACAGAGGGAAAAGTTTCGCCAACCTAACCTAATAAAATTTGTAGCGAAATCGGGACAGTAGTAAGGGTTTGGTCTACCACCTTCGGCTAAAAGGGATTTACATTCAGCAACGAGATTGTTGATGAATTCCGATCCAGTAATGCAGTCATCCGGACTGTCTTCGTCGAAATTTCCATTGTCATGTTCATCACTTTTTTTTTCTAATTCATAACAGAGGGCATGGTTTTTAATCGCTTCCATGAGACGTAACTGAGCCGCGTAACAGCTACGACTTTCATCACTATCGATGATCTCAGTCTCTGACATTGCGATGAGCAGAATGTCGCAAAATACATCCCGAAACCTGTTTATGTCATCACACTTTGTTAAGAGCCCGACACATCTGACAAAAAAATCTTTTACGCTGAAATGTTTTCCTTCAAATCATTTCCAACGACACACGAATTTGATGTTATGCGCTATATCAATGCGCGCTATGCGCGGTGGTTTTGCATTTTCTTCGGATGATTGGAGCCATTTTATGCAGATATCAACATACACACTTAAAGAACATTCGCTAAAAGCCATACAAACGGCATTTAGCAAAGCCAAGGAGCAATCCGTCACCACTTTTGTGGGGGTTGGTGCACCGGATCGCCGCCACTCTTAACCAGTAGGAAAGGAAATTAGCATCATGCTTTTCAGAAATCACTTGACTCACTGGTAGAATTTTTCCGTGAAAAGGTACTACTGCTTGGTACAGAAATATACTGCGACTGGTACCGTCCGGCCTTTTAATTCGGCTTATTAATGATCCTGTAGCGTCGATTGACAAAGAATCAGATTCACACTCTGCACACTTAAAAGTTGCCTTGTACAAATACATTTGTTCTGCACTCCAATAAAAAGTGTAAAACTTATTTGTACAGACTTCTTTTAGAAAACCCGCAAATTCAGCCTCGTATTGCAATTTTTCTACAGAGCGGATGGGATCGGAAACGTTGGTAAGGCCCAATTGTTTGTCATTTTCTAGCTGCGTTGCCTTACGTAACACATCTTCCGTATATAAATGTGCTGGCTCAGGGTCACCGAATTCCATATTTTGATGTGCGTTTTCCCTCCGCCAGACATATACACCTTCTGCCTGCAATTCTTTGACTACAGCCAAACGTTCCGTTCCGATAAAAATCTTTTTTTCTTATGCACGATGCCAGTAGTGTCGAGGGTCGAGACGTAAATCGCCATTCCCTTGTCCGATAATCTAACTGTTGGCAGATGAATGTGTACGACATTTCTACATTCTCGACATTGACCACGTACTGTCAGCAACGATTCTCCCGGGTTTTCGTTTATTTGAGCATAACCGAATCCAAACGGGCACGGAAGCTTCAGTTTCTCCCATAGCAGGGAATATAACGTGTCCACCCAACCAGGCGTCAAAGTTGGTTTGTCGTGTTGGTTGTATGAGAATAAACAGGATTTTATTCTCAGATGATCCTCTTTTGACACGTATATTGTCTTTCGCATGGGAGAGAATTCAGGTAAATTTTTTTGAGCCTCCTCCATGGACCAGTTAGAGGCACGACTTTCGTCTATGCCTAGCTTAGAAATGTCAGGAGGGTTCGGAAGATTTTGGTATTTCAAAAGTCTCTCGTGAATTCCGTTGCGTTTTTTTGAAATGTACAGAGAAACTGGTTCGGCTGACGAAAACAACTTGCATTCATTATCGTCATTCAGGTAATAGAAAGACAAATCTTTTATTGCCTCAAAGACTTCGTCCACCGTATAGGCTGGCGCTGTCGGCATTTTGATTGAACATGTATTCCGCGACTGACAATAATGAATAAGTACTAGTAGCTAAAATTTTAGCCACAAAAAGCCAAACTAACAAGAATACACCAGATATGGTTCCATCGTCGCAACTTAATGTAATACGGGATTTTATTGCTCTTCTTGGTCCTTTCAAAGAAGCTACTGAGGAAATAAGTGGTGCGAATTATGTAACGTCAAGCTTAGCCATTCCTCTTACAACTTTAGTTACCCAAGTAACAGATCAAGCGACTCCATCGACCTCTTTAGGATTGATTGTAAAAAAGGCTTTACTCAAAAAAGTTGAAGACAAACTGGCTCCTTTAGAACGAAGTTCTTTTCTCTCAGTTGTTACATGGCAGCGCCATCTACCATCTTCAGGTAGATACCAGCTGTCAAATCAATGACAAACCTAAGGTTCTTGACTAAGTAAGACGTAGGCGGGCGTGTTAGTTTGCGCGCAATCACTCAGATGGCGCTTTCCTTAATAAACATTATATTAACATTAATAGAAATTAGTAGGTCACTTTGATAATTTGGGAATTACTGGGCGGTAAACTGCGTTTTGGGCATCCCAGGCCTATAAGACCAGCTGCACTGGGTTGGAACTCATTCCACCAGCTCCAGCTACGAGTCAACTGCTCCTAAGTAAATATTAAATCATTTAAAAAAAAGTGTTAGCCTACGAAATTCTAAGTGGTAAGTTGAAGTGTTTTCTAACTTATTCTTTTAAATGTGTATTTCTTGTGTGATTGTAATTTAAATGTGTTTGTTCTATGTCTTGCGACAAAGACTTCTGTGCGCAGCTGGCCACTGTAAGCAGAGTCCTCTGTCAAGGGACATGAAACATAAGTTTCCCATAAATCCCGGGTGTCGCCGTAATCGCTACAATTTAAATATTAATTTAAGCTCTTGTGCGAGCGCCGGAAATTATTATATTTTAATTCCCCTTAATAGAATTAGCTACATTAATTTGTTAACAAATATTAGATTAAAAATATAGATTCAATTTAGATTAAAACATTCCCTTACTTATTTTTATTTTCTTATTGTACAACTAGAGTTCATTTTCTAAATTATATTTATAGCTGTATTAGCTGTATTAGCTGTGTGGATAACTTTCTGAAAAAACTGTTTAACGTCCAGAACGTTCCATCCAATAATCTTGTACTACCGTCGTAACACCCACATCACAATCCAAGCGCTCCCTATGGAACTCTCCTCACGATGGGTGTGCTGCGAACGGTCGGATTACGGATGGACGGTTTGGACATCGGCCTGAAGGAAATGTTTTTCAGGGCTGCTACCTACGGGCTAGGAAGGTTGCCTCTACGTCCCCTTTACGACGAGCACCAAACCTACTCAATCTCCTGGGTCGGTCTTCTCCCTCGCCCCTAAGTGCGAGTACCGAGCCCCTACGAGCATCGCAGCTTCCAGCGACGGAGCGTCACCAGCACCACTGAACTAAAAACACCAGCGAGACCTCCGCGGGCCTCCGGACCGTTCCTATCGGCGGCGACGTGTCAACCATCATATTCAGGGGAGTCGCGTAGAAACGACCCTCTATTTCGAAATCCGTTTTGAAGAGAACCCAGAGTGACTCTTCCGAACCCCTTCTGGGATTCTCGCTCTACCAGTAACGTTAGCCCTAAGGATTCTTTGAATTGCGGAATTTAAATAAATATCGTAAAACCTTGTACTATTTTTTGATTCCAAAATCCTCCTAAGGGCCTCTTTTTGTACCGTATCCCACCGCTCAGGGGGATACGTGATACAGTAGCTACTATTTTGGATCCTCGGTTCAAGCGTATCCACTTTACCTCGCCAGTTGTCGTGTCAAATGCTATATCCAAAATTAGTACTGAGATTCAAGCAGAACATCGGCGTAGAGGACAACGTTCTCCGGATAAAAATCCTGATCAAGCAGCATCAGAACAAGCTAGTGGGTCCTCTATCTGGTTCAGACATGAGAAATTATTAAATCTGAACATAGCTACGTCAGAGGTTCCAAGCAGTGGCTGTGTCCCCAACGAACTGAAGCAGTATTTGGACCAACCACTTTTA
Source organism: Pandemis cinnamomeana (assembly GCA_932294345.1). NCBI lineage: Eukaryota > Metazoa > Arthropoda > Insecta > Lepidoptera > Tortricidae > Pandemis > Pandemis cinnamomeana. The sequence goes on from OW028721.1 coordinate 7,504,867, forward strand.
GAAAGAAAATCTGATCCCATCAAGTTCTGGGTAAATTGCCGACACTTCACGCCGGTTCTCTCGGATATCGCCCTAAAATATTTGATTTGCCAAGCTTCTTCAGTGTCATCTGAAAGAGTAGCTTCAATGGTGAATTTGGCTGTGCCGAATGATAGGAGCAGATTAACAGGCGAGCACATCAAGCAAAGAGTGCTCTTGATGTCAATATCAGACAAATACTGGTTTGAATGATGTAATTTTTGTTGTGTTGATGATGTTGATTTTTTCTTGGCTTTATGTACTTATTTTTTAATAATAAAACTGATGTCAAAACAGCCAGATGTGTATTTGCTTTAAAATTTCGAATATTTTGACAATTTTTATAGATAATTGCTTATTGCGCAGAAAATATCGATATATCAACATATCGATATTTTTTAGTCAATTATTATCGATATATTTTAAAAATATCGATACGATATAATCAGATTCGATCAGGTTAACTGGAAGAAATCCCTTCTTAGGGATAAGTTCGCCTTTGTACTATTTTCTGTGTATTTTTGTATTTTTTTTAATTTTTATGTGCAATAAAGAGTTTACATACATACATACGATATATATCGATATTTTTTCCCCATTTGCCCATCCCTAACTGCATGCCCTCAAATGCCCTGCCCGTTCGGGCCTCAGAAGCGAAGTCCCCCCGCCAGCCCCGCTGAGACGCGCCCGCGCCACCCGCCCGCGGCCCCGCGCGATAACTCGTTTCGTTCGGCACCGCCCCGCCCGCGCGCCGCGACCCCTCCTTGCACACCTTCGACGGCGTTTTGACCTCGCAACGTTGCGTTTTATAATTTAAGTAGGTATAGTTGAAATTTAGCACTGAGAAAGATAAGTTACCTATAAATATCACTGTTCTCTTTTGCTTAAGGCTACCGGTAATCATTCCACGACCTAACTATTTGCCGCGCTAGCCGGAGCGGCCTTGTGAGGGGTTTTGGCGTACTTCCGGTACGGCCTCCGGGGTTTTGTGCCAAAACCTTTGGCAGAACGTTCACAGAGTTACAGTACCTAATGCACTTTCGGTTTTTAGTAAAGAATTCAAAAATACTGACTTATCACCACGACATGAACTCGCAAAATTTTAACAAATGGTTAATTCAAAAACTTATACCAAACTTGACCAAGCCCAGTATAATAGTGATGGATAATGCTAGTTAACACACTGTTAAGAAAAATAAAGCCCCTACATCATCAAACGTCAAAGCAGAACTTAAAAAATGGCTTAATGAGAATAATATAGCGTTTGAAGAATTTCATACCATAGCGGAATTGTTATGTTTAATAGACAAGCACTCACCAGACCCAATATATGAGGCTGATGATATACTACAGCAGAATGGCCATGAAGTATTACGACTTCCTCCATACCACTGCGACCTGAACCCCATTGAGCTTATATGGAGTTCGGCGAAACGCAAAATTGCAAAAAAAAACATTGGTTTATCTGCAGCAGATACAGAGAAACTTATTGAGGAATCATTCGCAAGCATAACTGCCTCATATTGGAAAACTATGACTGACCATGACATTAATATAGAAAACAAGTACAAGGAAAGAGATCGTATAATAGAAAATGAGTTAGAGCCATTTAGAATGGCTGAGCTACCCCTTGCTTCGCATTTTTAACTTGGCTCTTTCTACCGGCGTATATCCTGATCGTTGGAAGACCACGCGTGTGAGGCCGATTCCAAACTCCCACAATGCAATGAGTGCAGAGGACCACCGTCCTATAGCCATTCTCTCTTCAGTTGCCAAGCTTTTCGAATCAATTTTAAATAGGCTTATTTCTGCTCAAATCAAGCCCTATCTCGGCGAAGGTCAGGCATGGTTTTAGGTCGAGGCGTTCGGTTGAAACCAACCTGCTAACTCTGGTTGACTCCGTTTCTGAGCACTTAGATAGGGCATTCAGGTTGACGTGTTGTACTTTGACTTCAAGAAAGCCTTTGACCGAGTGGACCACGATGTCCTGCTTAGGAAGCTGTGTGATATCGGCTTCTCACCTTTGCTTTTTAAGTTTTTCACCAGTTACCTACGCGATCGACAGCAATTTGTGCAACACAGCTGTTTTGTCTCGGAGACTTCACACCAGATCTGGGGTCAAGCAGGGTTCGATATTGGGCCCGTTCCTTTGTGGAGTCATGGTAAATGACTTAGCCGAGGTAATGCCTGGATTATGTACAAAAATAACTGTTCAAAAAAACAGCTGAACTCTAGTAAACCTCTGAAAGTGTTCCGATATGACATTTATGAAAATTTGACTATGCTAGGCAGAACTAAAAAAAACGGAACGAAAGCAGAAGAATGTACAATCAAAAAACCACGGGCAGTCAGGCCCACGAGTCCCGTAAGATATGACAATGTTGGACACTTTATATCCACTCAAAACGACACGAGGCGATGCAAATTTTGACAAAAATTGACTACTGTTTTTTGCATGAAATGTAATGTCAAGTTGTGTTTCGTGACTGGGAAAAAATCCAGAAATTGTTTCCTTAATTTCCATACAAAATAGCACAAATTGTGAACTGTTTTCCTTGTTTTGTGTATATTTTGATGTTTAATAATAAATAAATGAACATATTTTTGTTATTTTTTCTTCAAAATCCTTTTGGCTATATTTGACATTGTCTATCTCAGTATACAATACCAAATAAGCATAACACTTCGCTTACTTGGCATTGTATACTGTACATTGGTTTTCAGGAAAACTGAAAACATTAGAATTTTTTTAATAATTTTTTTCTAGCATGTTAATCATCCTAAATCTTAGAACAGTTGTCAGATTATAAAATTAACACGATTTGTATTCATGCCAAATAAAGGGTTAAGATATCAATTTGGTGCTATTTTATCACTCTGGCTACAACGGATCACACGACCCTTGTACTTTTCTCTAGCTCTACCCTTCATTTTTCGTCGCCTACCCTTACCATCTTCGGCGAACTGACCTATTGCTGTTACAAATAAAATAATACTGTAAATAAAGTTTTAATTCAATAAACTAAAAATATACAGTTAAAAATAAAGAAACATGTCGGCCAAATTCATACTAATTGGTATTTGTATCAAATTCTCCAAAATGTCCTTTTAATTAAACTTATCAATTGCCATTTATTTTGGTTATCAAGAGTCTTAGTTAGGGATGGGAAATGTCGATTAAATTTATTTCGATGGATTTGTTTTTATTTCATTAATTTTTAGGACAGGATTTTTTTCAATATGGCATCTACTAAAAATAGTATTGTTTGGAAATATTACGAAAAAAATGACGAGAAAACTGCCAGATGGAAGTTATGTCAAAAAAATGTTTAAAACGGCGGCTGGCAATACCTCTAATGCGATGGCACATTTCAAAAATATCCCGGCGCAGGGGAGTTCTGGTTCAAGTAGCAACGAGCGAACAACTGCGACTGGAACTGGAAGTGATCGAGTGCGAAATAATCAAGTGCGAAGTATTGTGTGTTGATTTGTGTAGTGTCTTGACTAGTGTAACATAAAGCTAGTGTAGAAATAAATCCTACTCTTATTCATCGGTGTTAATAGTGCTTTTCAATCACGAACCCACCCCTAGAAAGTAACGTTTGGGGTCAGAAGTGGGATTGGAAATGCCGCTTACTCCGCGAGAAGAAAAGGAGGGGGTGCAGACCCGAAGCCACACCGCAGCTGGAGACTCTACGGGCGCCGCTGGGACGTTAGATACGCCGGGCCCAGCGTCACCAAAGTTGGAGTTGGACTTAAACGCTATTTTGATCCTCCTGAAGGAACAAGCTATAAGACAGGAGGAACAACCCAGAATACTGGAAGAACAATCCAGAAGGCAGGAGGAACAAGCTAGAATTCTGCAGGAGGAACAAAAACACCAGTACGAAGTCCTCCGTGAGGTACACGACGCCACTGCAGAATGGAAAAAGGAGATGGCTGAGGTTCAAGATAAACTTGTGGCAGTTGACATTAAAGTCGAGAGCCACGAGAACCGCCTCAGTAAGTTTCATAACAAAATAGAGGGTCACGAGAATCGCCTCCAGAAGTTGGAGATTAAAGTGGCCAACGGCACCACTAGTCTGTCAGGTAGACACCAGCCACAGGAGGGGATAAATTAAAGGTACCTCCGTTTGATGATACCTCTTCATGGGCTGTCGAAACAAATGGTTGGAGCAAGGATTATGCTAAAACGGCACAAAGTTTGGCGCTACGGGGCGAAGCTCTCACTGTCCTGGGAGCATTGGGAGAGACATACGACCACCTTCTTGAAGCTCTAGAGGCACGCTTCGGTGACAGCCATCTAGAGCACGTTTTCAGAGCTCAACTGAAGGATAGAACGCGGGGTCATAATGAGTCATTACAACAGTGGGCCCTGGAAATAGAGAAACTGGTCCGGGAGGCGTGCCAAAATTCCTTTGCCTCTTTTATGGATGGAATGCTAGTACAATCATTCATAGATGGGATTCCCCATTTTTCGTCTATAAAAGACAGTCTATTCAGGCCCGAAAAACATACTTGCAATCAAAATTGGCAAAAAAAACGTGTTTGATCTCAGTATATATACCTACAAACACACACCAAATAAATGAGTAGTTTCGTGGGCAGTGAGGGATACAATTAGTATTGCAACATAAGTTATGTTGCAACGTACCGGTCCCGTCCCATACGTCCCGGTTTGGGCGGGACAGTCCCGGTTTCAGGCAGTCTGTCCCGGTGTCCCGAACGAAGCCAAAATAGTCCCGGTTATGCAAGCAGACCCACCGATATTTAAAATTTTATTTTTTCCGCTCGAAATGCGTGGCCCGACGCCGCGCACGGGGGGGAGGCAGATCGCGCGGTGCTGCACCAACGCGTGTGAGCAGGACAAATCCCTTCCACCCGCGCTTACCGATGTTCCGTCAACGACTGCGATGTTTTGTTTTAGTTCAGTTCAAGGACAAAACGAGTATCGTACGCAACGCAACGCAGTGATTTGTAAAACAACAATAATGCCGAAACTGCCGCTGTCTGCCTGTTGACTACGAATGCACCATAAAGAAAATTAACGCATTTTTCTACATTTAGATATAGCGTTCGATTGGAAGCTTTGAAAGAGTTTTGTGATTCTACTGAGACAGAGTAGGTATCACAAACTGCTGGGCTACAGTAAAACAAGGTGGCTTGCGTATAATGCCCGCGCTTGAGAGAGTTATAAAAATGTTTCAGCCTTTGAAAAACTATTTTCTGAGTATCGACAAATGCCCAAATATTTTAAAGACGTTTAAATATACTAATAATACAGGCACACTTCTACTTCACACGAGCCCACTGTGGCATCACAGGAAATGAAGCCGCCGACCAAGCAGCAACGGCGGCCATTAAACTACATAAAACACCAGACTTCAACCACATCCCTATCAGTTGTATCAAATATAAGCACAAAACAATAAAAACAATAGACAAAGCCGAATTATATGACCAACCATCGAACTACACATACACCGAAACCCTATTCCCCATACACAAAGACATAGACACATACATCTCCAACAAGCCTCTTACATTCGCTACAACACAATACATCAGCAACCATGGATACCATAAAGACTACCTACCAGTGTTGCCAGAAGGTTACTTTTGTAACATTTTAGGTGATTTTTTAACTGCATTGGTTACTTTTAGGTTACATTAATAAAAAGGTTACTTTTCGGAATTTTTAGAATTAACTTTTTATTTCTTACATAAAAGCAACGTGAAACGGAACGAACGCTCGTTTTAGAATTTTTCATGTTGGTAAGCTTGCTTCGTTAGCAGTAGAACCACAGGGAGGCTACTCTGAAATTCGGTGTTCGAAGTTCGTATAACAGCATCTCTCTCACTCTCGAATTAATGACCATTAGTGTGACCAAGACGGCATGAAACGAACTTCGAAAACGAAAATCGAATTTCGGAGTATAAGGGCAAACCTTTATGAACAACCAGCCATCTCTATTGGAATAACACTTTGTACTTGAAATTTATATTTAGTATGTTTCAATATGAATAAATCAAGAAATGCGGGCAAGTGCTCACAAATTCATCGAAGTTTCTGTAAGCCAATACAACTACCATTCTATTCTACCAACTTTTAATACCTTTCCAGTAAAAAATAGGAAAGGTTATTTTTTACACAAAAAGGATACTTTTTTTATATGTCAGGTAACTTCTGACAAGACCCGACTGGCAACACTGCTACCTACATAGATTTGGGATTACGGACAACAACCTATGCCCATGCGACGACATCACCACACAATCCTTCCATCATCTCATCCACCAACTGTCCCAGATTCTCTTCCAAACGCCACAATTTCACCACAGCCTGTAATCTTAGCAGCACCGACCCACTTAAGTGAAACTGTGTATTCCTATTCCCTGTGTGTTTCCCCCACATGCACATGACATCTTGGCTGTATGGACGTATATTCCTTTGCAGTAAGTATACGAAAGTTCTTAATAAAAATATAAAAAACTTGAAAAATGAACGAAGCCGGAGATGCAAGATAAGAATTATAATTAAATGTAAATTATAATATGATTTTACGACGTGGTCTTATAAGATGTGTTATTTTTTTAAAGCTGACACAAAGATGATGATATGAAAAGGTATTTACATAATCGTAAGATGGTTTTAATAAAATGCAATGTCTGTTATTTTTTGCACATGGGATGCTGATATGTGGTTGTGGTGCCGTGTTTGACTGTGTTAATAAGATGTCTTGTTTGCAAGTTTGCACATGCTACTGCTTATATCTCCTTGACATCGAAACATCGACCTAACCTCACTAACCTAAAAGCCTGTGTTTTTGTTTGGGCATGGTCGGTCACGATCACGCGTTACCTTTCATTCCTCGCAAGAAACCAGAATGCTGGTTCACTCGCACCATAAATAAAAGGTATTGTATGCGGGGGTCATTAATGCTGGTTTAAAATAAATATTCCTAATTGGGTGACGACGTGTAAATATATTGGCATGCTTACTATATATTTGATTTTTTATTAGATTTGGATGGCTCCGTGGATGTCTCCACGGGTGCCTAAAATGGTGCAGCTGGTGGTGTGGGAAGGAAGAGTAAGTATAAAAAAAGTGTAACAATGAAACCTAGCTAGATCGATTTATCGCCCCTGTATACAATATTTCATGAAAATCCGTTTCCGAGATTCAGATTATCAGGAGCCGTGATTGGAACCAACCCTACATACATAATTAAACGACAGTAGACCTCGTAGATAAATATAGCAATATCTCAAAAACATATACATATTTGTGAATTTTGTTAACAGAATTACAGAAGAGGAAGTTTACCTGATTGCCGCAGATTGCCGACGCCGCCATTATTATGTGGCTCTCCAGCTGCCGGATCAGCCACGAAGAGGTGCAGGCGGCACAGGCCAGGTGGGCGGCCGCCGTGGCTGCAGCGGAACTTCAAAAAATTAGAGAGTCCATACGCACTTAGCGTATAGGGCTCCCTAATTTAATTAATAAAAGGTCGTTTTTTTTAATATGTTTTATATTATAATATCAGTAGACATCGGATTATATTATATACACTAACAAGGTGCCAAAATATGCATGCGAATATGCACGAAAAAAGGCTGAAAATGTGCATCTACTTACATAGTTTTTACTTAGTTTTTTTTTTGCGTGGGAGTACTGGGAGTGGAGAATACTCATGATATACTGCCAGGCCGGTCTTGGCGGCATGCCCGACTCATCTGGGAATTGCTCTGCTCACCAGACGCCTACAGACTACACTCCCTGTTGAGTGTTTACTCCGAGACGCTTCGCGCTTCTGGTTTACACTTTGCATAGGATGCTGTTTAGATTAATAGCACTGTGGCTTCGACAAACGAATGTGCCAGTTTGTTACTGGCACAAAGCCGATTTAATAAAAGCCGCATAAAAAATTGAAAAATGCTCCAGGCAGAAGAGTTCAAGCTGTTTCTAGGCATATTATTTCATATGGGCTCCATTAAAGCTAACAGGTACTCAGATTACTGGCGACAGCATTATTTGTACAATTTATTTCCCAGGCAGTATATGGGCAGAAATAGATTTATGATAATTTTTAGATGCCTTAGGTTTGGGAGAGAAAATTTAACATCCCTTATTAATTATTTTAACGATAAAATGGTCCAATTATACCGCCCAGGTGAACAATTATGCATAGACGAGTCTATTATTTTGTCCAGAGGCGGGAGTGGCATTCGTCAGTACATGCCAGGCAAACGTCACAAATATGGCTGTATATTTTAGCGACACCTGGTGGCCTAACTCTTCAACTTCACATGTATATGGGAAAAAGAGACGCTGAGGTTAGAGGGCAAGGCCCCACAGATAAAGTGGTGACGAAATTATTGAGTAACTATTTTCACACCGGCCGACATGTATATATGGACAATTTTTACAACAGTGTGCAGCTTGCAAAGTTACTGTTACGAAAGAAAATACCAGTAACGGGAACTTTGCGATCTAACAGGAAAAGCAACCCCAGCATTGATTGTGGCACGAAGTTACGAAAAGGCGGTAGCGATAAGCGCGATGTCCTAACTATGCACCAAACTATTTCCAGAGTTGAAACCAGTAATTAATAAAAGGGGACAAACTATTTTAAAACCGGAAATAGTAACAGAGTGTAATAAATATATGAGTGGTGTTGATATGCAGGGCGGTGGTACACTTGCGGTGGTACAAGAAAGTAGGTATTCACATCTTTCAGATGATGATGTTGAATGCCTACTTTCTCTATAATATGAAAAATAACACAAAAAGTAATTTGCACGACCGCCGCCGAATCCTTTATCCGTCAGGAGACATGATGGCAGTAATAATAACATTCATGTGCCCGCTCATTTACCAAAAAATGATGTCGGCCACACGAAACGTAAGAGATGCAAGCAATGCTGGGACTGTTTAAAACTTAGAAAGAACACGCTGTGTTATTGTCCAGATTGCGCCAGTAAACCCGGTATCTGCCTGACGTGTCTTAAAACTTTCCACAATATAAGTAATAACTACATTCATATAAACTGCTCGTGGTGTGTGAGTGACAACTTTTATATTTGAATTTTGATACAAGGTTTTCGATAATGTTGCCTGGGACCTGAGTTCATACCATTGTAGCTATATAAATAAGAAGCAACTGGCGACCATCGCGTGGGCAGCTTTCTCGCGCAAAGAATTGCTATCGCAATTCAGCGCGGGAATGCTGCCTGCGTGAAAGGCCCCATACCTAAGGGTCCAAATTTAGATTTTAATTTTAGTTAAGCTATTTTATTTATTTAGATTTTATCATAGTCAAATTTTTTTGTAATTCCCCTTTTATAAATATTATAAATATTATCTTATTGTTAAGCTATTTTTAGTTTATTTAGTTTTTAGTGTTTATTTCTTTTTTTTAAGTGACTCATGTTAATTTTATATGTAGTCTGTATTTTGCATAGTGCATATTTTGGGCACACCTATCAACGGTTTTTAGTGCACATTGCAGCCTTTTTTCGTGCATATTCGCATGCATATTTTGGCACCTTGTTAGTGTATATAATCCGATGTCTACTGATATTATAATATCAGTAGACATCGGAATCATCGGGATCAGAATCATATTAAAAAAAACGACCTTTTATTTCTTAAATTAGGGAGCCTATTTGTAATTCGTCAACCCTATCAAAAACCGTGTCCTTCTAAAATAATGTACCTACGAAACGTTTTACGTGCAATTTTTGTACGTTGTGGTTTAAAATAAATAGTGATTTGACAAATTAACGTTTTATTTACTGTGCATCGCACGTAGATGTTGTGTGTGGGGCTTGCCCGAAGTTCTTCTAGTATCGGGTATGTCTCACTACAGTACCTACTAACTTTAATTTAAGGCTCTAAGTGTTTAAAACTATGGTTGTTTCCTTTGGAATCACTAGGATATGCCCTGGGAATTTGAGCTTAGTCTTGTGTGAACTACCGGTTGTGTTGGCTGGTGGAAGGGCAGTCGTAAAATAACTGGTACACTATTTAGACATGAATGTGAATAAATTAAATTCATTACGTGGTTCATCTAACAGAGACTTACCAAAAGGTATAAAAAACAAAAATGCAATTATAAACGTTCAAAATAAAGATCACGAGTGTTTTCGTTGGGCTGTATTGTCTGGGTTATATACGCCTAATAACAACGCGAACAGGGTTGTATCATATTTATCTCACAGGAATAAATTTAAATTTCAAAATCCTTCTTTCCCAATTAAAATAAACGATGTCCATAAATTTGAAATGCTGAACAATCTAAGCATTAATGTCTGGTTTGGAGTACGACTCAGAAAGCAAACAAAATAAGGTAGTTGGCCCATTACACTTAACAAAATGTAGGAAAGCCACCCATTTAAACTTGTTGTACATAAACCAAGGTACATATACTAACGGACATTATTGCTATATTAAAAGTATTTCGAGATTAGTAGCAAAACAAATGACATCATCAGAACATGCGATTCGTATTTGTGATGGATGTTTAATTTATTTCAACTCGCGTGAAAATTTGCAAAAACATTGTTTCCATGTCTGTACAATCTTGCCCTCCGAAAACGCAGCGAAGAGAAACTGCATTAATGAATTTCAATTTACAAAAAAATAAAAGGCGGAAAGAAACATTATTACAGGATGAGTACAGATATAATTTAAGTGCATTTATGTTTGTAGTGCAACTATAACTTTAAACAAGGAGAAAACCGCGATAGTTAAAAAGCCAACGCCGATACGTGCTCGCCGAGAAAGATTGATAACGAGGTTGTTATTGACTCTGAATGCATGCAAAGAGGTTTGTAATGATTTCAACCTGGTGCAAAAGTGCACGAAAAATTTTTTGAAGACTTGACAAAAAATTGTACGTCCGATGATGCTGAGGATATTCCCCATTTCTCGTCTATAAAAGACAGTCTATTCGCGGCCCGAAAAACATACTTGCAATCAAAGTTAGCAAAAAAAAACGTGTTTGGTCTCAATATAAACAAACTATTGTTTGTAGGTATTCCTACAAACAATAGTTTGTATAAATGAGTAGTTTCGTGGACAGTGAGGGATACAATTAGTATTTCCTTCCCCACATCATATGCGAGATGAAAAAATCTTTGGATGGAATGCCGAGAATGTATCTACTGAAAACCGTTGGGTCGAATTATTTCAGTAGTGGTAAACTTAAAAGCTAAGTACCGAAAACACAACGTGTACCAACCAAGAGCACGGCGCTCTCTTGTTAAGACTTTGACTCCAGAACCGTCGAAATCTACACAGTGTTGATGTACATGCCTCACCAGAAACCGTAACGCAAGAGGAAGAGGAGTGCCTGGAATGGTTGCGGTCCCATTCCGATGATTACGCCATAAGTGCTGAAAAGTGGAGAATAACCAGCAACCAACGCAAGCAACGTGTTTTCTCTGTGTACCACCCTCAGCACTCCTACACCCAGCACAAAGAGACATTATTACACAAAGATTTACTCAAACAGATTTAGAAAACACGCTACTAGAACACATACACACACAAGACACCTGGCATGTATTAAGGCTTACGTGATAAGGAAACCGGACGGACACACCACCACCAGGAAATTGAAGCGGCACGACTGCTGCTCAGTGTTCCAGTCGGAACTGCTGGCCATTACGGAGGCGCTCCGGGCTGTCTTCGAGAGCCGACAACGCCCACAAAAGGTGCTGGTGTTCTCGGACAGCAAGTCGGGGCTTACCGAAATGGCCAACCCGAGCAGCTGAAAACAACAGAGGCCTGTGATTTAATAGGATACATGTCGTCCTCTGGGCAGATATTTGAGGATGACTCCTATACTAGAGTAACCACTGGACTCTCTGCATTTCGTCAGGAATCTACATTATGTTTACGATTGCCCGATGGCCGTGAAGAATCCTTCACTCTAACAAAGACTAGCCTGTTAGAGACGTACATGCCAATGTATCAAACCTGTCCGTTCTCAGTCAAGGTTCGATCAGGCCATGAATGCTTAGGCAATGGTATGTGCTGGGACCACACAACCTGCAAACAAGGATCTAGACTCCAGCAAATTGGAAATCTTGCCTATAAAGTCCCCAAAGAACAGGTCGGTTGTGAACTTGTCCCGAACTTGGCACAACACGCATGTGCAAGAAATCAAATATGCATCTGGTATGCATGGGACATTATACCGGACTTCAAGAAGTGTGACAAGATCTACAAGCTCATTTCATCCGAGCACATGTTTCATTTTAGTATGGTGAGTAGGGAAGGTAGTGCGATTCCTTTCTCGATCAGCACTGACAATCCTATAATTACTGCACCAAGAATGTTTCAATACATAGGCAGCAGCTCAGAGAGAACAGACTCTTATTCCCATCTCAGAGAGCATGGGGATCTAATCATGGGCACTGTAGCACTGGGTATCAATCAGCAGCAACCATCCCTATTGGGTGATTTACAGGTCCCTCTTGAAATGGGTAGCATGACTACGAACTTCTCTTACCCAACTTGGGCGATCAACTGCAACGTGATTGGCCATGAATGGGCTTGTAATTCTCCTGAACAGGGCTACTCTAGATCTCTTATCATGGATTCCAAAAATTCAATACAGGTGATGAAGGTTGCTGGTGGAGGACTGATGAGGGCAAGGGAAATAAGATCCACTGTATCGGTGTTGATGAGTGTACCCAGTGACTCATCTCAAGTTGTTCGACCAGCAGGTTGCTCGTTTGAAGTGATTAGTACTTATGGATGCACAGGTTGTGAAGAATCACCCACAGACGTAATTATATCTTTCCAAACGAGTATTTTTAACATCTGAACAACAGTCTGGACGCGTTGTGTTATCAGGGTGCCGATATCGTTGGTATACTTACTTAGTTAGGCTTACTTAGTTCCTAAGGCACGCGGTTGTTTTACTATGTAACTTAATTAAACAAGTTTTAAGTTAATTCCTGGTTTATTTTAGACACATCATTCGTATGCCAACAGTTGTACCTGGCGCCCCCGATATAAATTCCTTCGGTATATCCTGTTGCTCCGAGATTAAGCCTTACCTACGCCCTAAATTTATAAAGACTCTTTTGCTCTCTTAAGCCGGATATCTTCAACTAACATAACGGATAGCTTTCTTTTACGCCATGCAGTACGTTACACTTTTCGTTGGAGAAAAAGCGAATATTGGAACAAGGAATACTTCGGAAAGACATTTTGTCAAGGTAAGTGCAAATAATATGTTATATCGTTGTGCTATTCAAAAATATGGACAATTACAAGTGTAGCATCCAAAATGGCGGTGATAAAGCAATTTATTTTTTCTTCCAGTGTTTTTCGAGTGTGTTTATTTATTATGTTATAAGGTAAATAAAAACACTATTATATTTTTTCATTACTGATTTTCATTTCTATTTTGTCTCTTTACTTCTGGGACACCCCAGTATTTACGCTTCAGAACACTCATCGACAACAAGCTAAGAAAGCAGAAGGAGTGGAAGAGACAAATATGATGAAAAAGACTATAACAACCGCATTCAAGGTGCATTACAAAGGGAGAGACTTTGCACTGGATACGAAGGTCCTGAATGAAACGTGGTTGAAAATCACCAAGGAAAACGGGTTGGAGTACAAAAACTTTAGTGAGCAAGACACAGGAGACTGGTATGGAACAATGGGCCCGTACTTGGACATGTTTGCGGCATATTCACTGAGGGCAAATGAGTTACGATTGGGGCATAGTAAGATGCCAATAACTAAAGAAGACGGCATACACAAGAGTTTCCTGGTTTCTACGTACGGTCTTTCTGGTGCACATCACGTTCTTCTAGAAGGGGCTTCATTCCCACCGGAGCGCAGGTCCTCAATTGTCCAGAGCTTGGGGCCCATGACCGCATGGTTGTGTATGCTAAGGTCTGAAGGAATCTGCAGGAAGAAATACGCAAGAGCAGTCAAGAGGGCAATGTCGCATATCCCATGCATAGATGACATCATAAATCTCACCAAGACCGTCAAACAGGCATCTGAGATCTCCACACTTACAACACTGGTTGCTGAAATATTGCTAGTAACCACTGCCAGACAAGCAACCAGAATGTTCTTCCCTATAGCAATTTTTGCAGCAGTATGGAACTCTGAGCCCGACACAAGAAAGTACAGTGACTTCTTCAACACCACAAATGCCGGAGGATTCTACACATATAAGAAAGCGATGGAGATGCAAAATTTCACAATGTGCGGTAGAATAGAAGAGGAAAGTGCTTCTCAAATAGTGTTCCACAGCATCTTTGGAACATTTAAGGAAGACTTGTCAGTCTTAGTTCGATGCAGGCAGAGTGAGTCAGCCTTTAGTTTAAGTGACTTAGTTCCCAACTCATAATTTAATACGTCTTCCCCGGTTTCGGCGAAGACGAACCTTACCATGACAAGATATTTCCTCCTTTGCTTCCTTCTCCAGGAGCAGGAAGACCCGGTTTCTTCATCTATGAAGTAGACTAGTACCAGGATTGACATTACACTTGTAACGTTACGGCACTTAGGGCCGCTCCTTCATATTAATTAAAACCTTATAACCGATTATAACGTTAATTTAAGTAGAAAAATAAAAACAGGGTAGTAATTGCTAAAGATTATTTATTTAAAAAAATTGCAAGGGTTCGCTCCGTGCGCTCTGCCGTGTCACGCACAACTCTGCTATCTTAAGTTAGGCGAGTTACGCTTAATCACCGTAAAATAGTTTTATTTACAATGGTTTACATGGTCCACAAACAACCACGTAAAAAATATCTTTGGTTTCTGAGATATTTGATATGACAAATTCGTTCAACTACGTTTTTAAATATCAATATTATGCACAACTCATCTATCTTAAGTTATAATAGTTGTGTACGGCCACGCCATAGATTTCGCGATGCTGCCACATCGTTTAACGTTAAGTTAAAAGAGATACGCGTGACTGCTAACTCTGATTTGTAGGAAATTAGGTACCCGATCGTGTTATCTTGCCTTCCCCACCTATGGTTTTCATGTAACATTAGTTGTTCGTAAGCATTAACACATGTCATTTGTCAATGCATTGTTTTTTATATGTGTATTAGATAGTTAAGTCGTATCGTAACTAGTGTTCAAAGTGAGTTCTATTCGAGACAAGACATTAATAGTTATGTGTAATGAAAAAAAAAGTGTTGCAAAACATGGGAACTGCGATTAATTACTCGAAGCGAAGTTTCTTGAAAGTGCACAGTCAATTACTGATTATAACATGATTCACTCAGAAAATGAGGCAGATGTTGATTTTTAATAATAGCAATAAAAAATAGTGTAGAGGAATTAATTCAACAGCTTAGTGGAAACACCAGCAAAGAACAACAAAAAAGCAATCTTAGTCATAAGTAAAATAAATCATTAGGAGTTTCAAAGAAAAAAAGAGAAAAGAATGCCAAAAAACGTTTAGTAATAGAAAAAAGTAAATACCTATGTTATGAAACCATTCTGTAGAGAAAGTTGCATTAAAAAGTGTTCCCAAAAGTTCACCGAGGAAATCAGATATCAGATTTATGGTCAAATTTTAGAGACCTGGACAATCAAAGCCAAAGAAATTTTGTAAGTACAAATGTAAGGAAATAGGTACCCTAAAAAAATTACTACGAAGGAAAATTCACCACGTCATAATATTTTGACTTGGTCTTTGCACAACATGAAAGTGTGTAAAACTTTTTTTTAAATACTTTAGGCTTCTTCAACGCACAGTCTGTGGTCACAATATTAAAAGCAAACTTTAATTGCCGAATAATAGATGTTGAGACATAAAACGCAACTCCTGAACAAAGGGGTAAAAAGCAAAAGCCATGGAATTAATTTCCTGATGATTATGAAGAAAACGTAGTACAGTTCATAGAAAAAATAAGACCGACTGTTTTGTGTTCAATAGAATTTATTTTAAATTTCACTATAAGTACAAAAAAAAAATGATTCGATTTTCCACCTGTACGACCACAATCTTGCTAAATGCTCCTGTTACCTTAAACTCTGTCTACCCCGTAAGGGATAATGACGTGATTTGTGTGTGTGTGTGTGTGTGTAAAAAAAAAATGTTTACGATGTCAAAATTTTACAAAATCCAGTTACTTAACATAGGTAACCATTCATGAGTTGACTTACGTTTGGTCACGCGAAACTCTTCTAACATAAGTTATTGCATGGCGCGTGACCATCATTGTATGGAGCACTGGTTACGGCAAACTCTTTTAACTGAATTTCAAAGGTAAAAAAAATAAAAAATAGAAATAAAAATAGAAGTTCCTTATTCTTGAACTTATTACGAAATAAACTAGCTAGAAACAATGCGCTAATTCGTTTAAATGACGATTTTATGAGCGATTGCTTGAAAAAAGTAGTATCTGCGTTTTTCTCAAAACTTACTTTTTGAAGATAGAAGAGTTGTGCGTGACACGGCAGCGCTGCCGCCGGTACCTTAAAATCTACACCAAGTTCGCACATACGTATAACTGCCGCTAGCAAGGCATATTCGCCTATAAAAGCGCTGGGAGCTCAGTCTGCGAAGAACCGCCGTACGAGAAACATATACAAGGTCTCCATGCCAGTCTGTTTGTTAATCTAGCTATTTATTTATAAATACACGTCCAAGTTCTAAGTGATACTACAGGTTCCCCCGCTGGGGTGAGTTTCCATATCTGCAAACCCGCTTATATATGTGTTGCATATTGTGTGTGAGCCGCTGTTCCCTATCGCTATCAAATCCCAGCTCTACCCAGCTAGCTAGGCCGTGATCTAGGGTCCTTAAGGCTCTACGTTACAACCTAACTATTTGCCGCGCTAGCCGGAGCGGCCTTGTGAGAGGTTTTGGCGTACTTCCGGTACGGACTCCGGGGTTTTGTGCCAAAACCTTTGGCAGAACGTTCACAGAGTTACAGTACCTAATGCACTTTCGGTTTTTAGTACAGAATTCAAAAATACTGACTATCACCACGACATGAACTCGCAAAATTTTAACAAATGGTTAGTTCAAAAACTTATACCAAACTTGACCAAGCCCAGTTTTAGTGATGGATAATACTAGTTAACACACTGTTAAGAAAAATAAAGCCCCTACATCATCAAACGTCAAAGCAGAACTTAAAAAATGGCTTAATGAGAATAATATAGCGTTTGAAGAATTTCATACCATAGCGGAATTGTTATGTTTAATAGACAAGCACTCACCAGACCCAATATATGAGGCTGATGATATACTCCAGCAGAATGGCCATGAAGTATTACGACTTCCTCCATACCACTGCGACCTGAACCCCATTGAGCTTATATGGAGTTCGGCGAAACGCAAAATTGCAAAAAAAACATTGGTTTATCTGCAGCAGATACAGAGAAACTTATTGAGGAATCATTCGCAAGCATAACTGCCTCATATTGGAAAACTATGACTGACCATGACATTAATATAGAAAACAAGTACAAGGAAAGAGATCGTATAATAGAAAATGAGTTAGAGCCATTTAGAATGGCTGAGCTACCCCTTGCTTCGCATTTTTAACTTGGCTCTTTCTACCGGCGTATATCCTGATCGTTGGAAGACCACGCGTGTGAGGCCGATTCCAAACTCCCACAATGCAACAAGTGTAGAGGACCACCGACCTATAGCCATTCTCTCTTCAGTTGCCAAGCTTTTCGAATCAATTTTAAATAGGCTTATTTCTGCCTGCTAACTCTGGTTGACTCCGTTTCTGAGCACTTAGATAGGGGCATTCAGGTTGACGTGTTGTACTTTGACTTCAAGAAAGCCTTTGACCGAGTGGACCACGATGTCCTGCTTAGGAAGCTGTGTGATATCGGCTTCTCACCTTTGCTTTTTAAGTTTTTCACCAGTTACCTACGCGATCGACAGCAATTTGTGCAACACAGCTGTTTTGTCTCGGAGACTTATCACACCAGATCTGGGGTCAAGCAGGGTTCGATATTGGGCCCGTTCCTTTGTGGAGCATGGTAAATGACTTAGCCGAGGTTCCTAGGTGCGCTAAATGCCTGCTGTATGCCGACGATCTCAAACTTATTTATGGTGTTCAGCAGGAGTCCGACTGTGCGGCGCTACAGGAGGACATTGACCGGGTGCTTCAATGGAGTGTTGATAATAAACTTCTTTTCAACACAGTACAGTTTAATTAACTTGTCAATTGCCATTTATTTTGGTTATCAAGAGTCTTAGTTAGAGATGGGAAATGGTCGATTAAATTTATTTCGATGGATTTGTTTTTATGTCATTAATTTTTAGGACAGGATTTTTCTCCCGCATTTCTTTATTTTTCAGAAATTAGGATTTTTTTTATTAGTATTTACGTATTTAGTATTGTTTGGAAATATTACGAAAAAAATGACGAGAAAACTGCCAGATGGAAGTTATGTCAAAAAAATGTTAAAACGGCTGGCAATACCTCTAATGCGATGGCACATTTCAAAAATATCCCGGCGCAGGGGAGTTCTGGTTCAAGTAGCAACGAGCGAACAACTGCGACTGGAACTGGAAGTGATCGAGTGCGAAATAATCAAGTGCGAAGTATTGTGTGTTGATTTGTGTAGTGTCTTGACTAGTGTAACGTAAAACTAGTGTAGAAATAAATCCTACTCTTATTCATCGGTGTTAATAGTGCTTTTCAATCACGAACCCACCCCTAGAAAGTAACGTTTGGTGTCAGAAGTGGGATTGGAAATGCCGCTTACTCCGCGAGAAGAAAAGGAGGGGGTGCAGACCCGAAGCCGCACCGCAGCTGGAGACTCTACGGGCGCCGCTGGGACCTTAGATACGGCGGGGCCAGCGTCACCAAAGTTGGAGTTGGACTTAAACGCTATTTTGATCCTCCTGAAGGAACAAGCTATAATACAGGAGGAACAACCCAGAATACTGGAAGAACAATCCAGAAGGCAGGAGGAACAAAAACACCAGTACGAACTCCTCCGTGAGGTACACGACGCCACTGCAGAATGAAAAAAGGAGTTGGCTGAGGTTCAAGATAAACTTGTGGCAGTTGACATTAAAGTCGAGAGCCACGAGAACCGCCTCAGTAAGTTTCATAACAAAATAGAGGGTCACGAGAATCGCCTCCAGAAGTTGGAGATTAAAGTGGCCAACGGCACCACTAGTCTGTCAGGTAGGTACACCAGCCACAGGAGGGGATAAAAAGGTACCTCCGTTTGATGATACCTCTTCATGGGCCGTCGAAACAAATGGTTGGAGCAAGGATTATGCTAAAACGGCACAAAGTTTGGCGCTACGGGGCGAAGCTCTCACTGTCCTGGGAGCATTGGGGGAGACATACGACCGCCTTCTTGAAGCTCTAGAGGCACGCTTCGGTGACAGCCATCTAGAGCACGTTTTCAGAGCTCAACTGAAGGATAGAACGCAGGGTCATAATGAGTCATTACGACAGTGGGCCCTGGAAATAGAGAAACTGGTCCGGAAGGCGTACCAAAATTCCTTTGCCTCTTTTATGGATGGAATGCTAGTACAATCATTCATAGATGGGATTCCCCATTTCTCGTCTATAAAAGACAGTCTATTCGCGGCCCGAAAAACATACTTGCAATCAAAGTTGGCAAAAAAACGTGTTTGATCTCAGTATATACAAACACACAAAAAATAAATGAGTAGTTTCGTGGGCAGTGAGGGATACAATTAGTATTGCAACATAAGTTATGTTGCAACGTACCGGTCCCGTCCCATACGTCCCGGTTTCAGGCAGTCTGTCCCGGTGTCCCGAACGAAGCCAAAATAGTCCCGGTTTTGCAAGCAGACCCACCGATATTTTAAAATTAATTTTTTCCGCTCGAAATGCGTGGCCCGACGCCTCGCACGGGGAGGCAGATCGCGCGGTGCTGCACCAACGCGTGTGAGCAGGACAAATCCCTTCCACCCGCGCTTACCGATGTTCCGTCAACGACTGCGATGTTTTTTTTTAGTTCAGTTCAAGGACAAAATGAGTATCGTACGCAACGCAACGCAGTGATTTGTAAAACAACAATAATGCCTAAACTGCCGCTGATTGTCTGCCTGTTGACTACGAATGCACCATACTGAAAATTTACGCATTTTTCTACATTTAGATATAGCGTTCGATTGGAAGCTTTGAAAGAGTTTTGTGATTCTACTGAGACAGAGTAGGTATCACAAACTGCTGGGCTACAGTAAAACAAGGTGGCTTGCGTATATGCCCGCGCTTGAGAGAGTTATAAAAATGTTTCAACCTTTGAAAAACTATTTTCTGAGTATCGACAAATGCCCAAATATTTTAAAGACGTTTAAATATACTAATAATACAGGCACACTTCTACTTCACACGAGCCCACTGTTGCATCACAGGAAATGAAGCCGCCGACCAAGCAGCAACGGCGGCCACTAAACTACATAAAACACCAGACTTCAACCACATCCCTATCAGTTGTATCAAATTTAAGCACAAAACAATAAAAACAATAGACAAAGCCGAATTATGTGACCAACCATCGAACTACACATACACCGAAACCCTATTCCCCACACAAAGACATAGACACATACATCTCCAACAAGCCTCTTACATTCGCTACAACACAATACATCAGCAACCATGGATACCATAAAGACTACCTACACAGATTTGGGATTACGGACAACAACCTATGCCCATGCGACGACATCACCACACAATCCTTCCATCATCTCATCCACCAACTGTCCCAGATTCCCAAACGCCACAATTTCACCACAGCCTGTAATCTTAGCAACACCGACCCACCTAAGTGAAATTGTGTATTCCTATTCCCTGTGTGTTTCCCCCGCATGCACATGACATCTTGGCTGTATGGACGTATATTCCTTTGCAGTAAGTATACGAAAGTTCTTAATAAAAATATAAAAAACTTGAAAAATGAACGAAGCCGGAGATGCAAGATAAGAATTATAATTAAATGTAAATTATAATATGATTTTAGGACGTGGTCTTATAAGATGTGTTATTTTTTTAAAGCTGACACAAAGATGATGATATGAAAAGGTATTTACATAATCGTAAGATGGTTTTAATAAAATGCAATGTCTGTTATTTTTTGCACATAGGATGCTGATATGTGGTTGTGGTGCCGTGTTTGACTGTGTTAATAAGATGTCTTGTTTGCAAGTTTGCACATGCTACTGCTTATATCTCCTTGACATCGAAACATCGAACTAACCTCACTAACCTAAAAGCCTGTGTTTTTGTTTGGGCATGGTCGGTCACGATCACGCGTTACCTTTCATTCCTCGCAAGAAACCAGAATGCTGGTTCACTCGCACCATAAATAAAAGGTATTGTATGCGGGGGTCATTAATGCTGGTTTAAAATAAATATTCCTAATTGGGTGACGACGTGTAAATATATTGGCATGCTTACTATATATTTGATTTTTTATTAGATTTGGATGGCTCCGTGGATGTCTCCACGGGTGCCTAAAATGGTGCAGCTGGTGGTGTGGGAAGGAAGAGTAAGTATAAAAAAAGTGTAAAAATGAAACCTAGCTAGATCGATTTATCGCCCCTGTATAAAATATTTCATGAAAATCCGTTTCCGAGATTCAGATTATCAGGAGACGTGATTGGAACCAACCCTACATACATAATTAAACGACAGTAGACCTCGTAGATAAATATGGCAATATCTCAAAAACATATATTTGTGATTTAAATCCTTATTTTGTTAACAGAATTACAGAAGAGGAAGTTTACCTGATTGCCGCAGATTGCCGACGCCGCCGTTATTATGTGGCTCTCCAGCTGCCGGATCAGCCACGCCGGCCGCTCACCCACGAAGAGGTGCAGGCGGCACAGGCCAGGTGGGCCGCCGTGGCTGCGGCGGAACTTCAAAAAATTTGGGAGTCCATACGCACTTAGCGTATAGGGCTCCCTAATTTAATTAATAAAAGGTCGTTTTTTTTAAATATGTTTTTTATTATAATATCAGTAGACATCGGATTATATTATACACACTAACAAGGTGCCAAAATATGCATGCGAATATGCACGAAAAAAGGCTGAAAATGTGCATCTACCTACATAGTTTTTACTAGTTTTTTTTTGCGTGGGAGTACTGGGAGTGGAGAATACTCATGATATACTGCCAGGCCGGTCTTGGCGGCATGCCCGACTCATCTGGGAATTGCTCTGCTCACCAGACGCCTACAGACTACACTCCCTGTTGAGTGTTTACTCCGAGACCCTTCGCGCTTCTGGTTTACACTTTGCATAGGATGCTGTTTAGATTAATAGCATTGTGGCTTCGACAAACGAATGTGCCAGTTTGTTACTGGCACAAAGCCGATTTAATAAAAGCCGCATAAAAAATTGAAAAATGCTCCAGGCAGAAGAGTTCAAGCTGTTTCTAGGCATATTATTTCATATGGGCTCCATTAAAGCTAACAGGTACTCAGATTACTGGCGACAGCATTAGGTATTTGTACAATTTATTTCCCAGGCAGTATATGGGCAGAAATAGATTCATGATAATTTTTAGATGCCTTAGGTTTGGGAGAGAAAATTTAACATCCCTTATTAATTATTTTAACGATAAAATGTTATGCTGAACAATTATGCATAGACGAGTCTATTATTTTGTCCAGAGGCGGGAGTGGCAAAACGTCACAAATATGGCTGTATATTTTAGCGACACCTGGTGGCCTAACTCTTCAACTTCACATGTATATGGGAAGAAGAGACGCTGAGGTTGGAGGGCAAGGCCCCACAGATAAAGTGGTGACGAAATTATTGTGTAACTATTTTCACACCGGCCGACATGTATATATGGACAATTTTTACAACAGTGTGCAGCTCGCAAAGTTTCTGTTACGAAAGAAAATACCAGTAACGGGAACTTTGCGATCTAACAGGAAAACCAACCCCAGCATTGTTTGTGGCACGAAGTTACGAAAAGGCGGTAGCATTTATCGGTTCACCAAAGAGGGGATTTGTGTTTGCAAGTGGCAAGATAAGCGCGATGTCCTAACTATGCACCAAACTCTCTCCAGAGTTGAAAGTTTCAACTTGAAACCAGTAATTAATAAAAGGGGACAAACTATTTAAAAACCGGAAATAGTAACAGAGTACAATAAATATATGAGTGGTGTTGATAGGCAGGACCAGATGCTCGCGTACTACAATTGCGAGCACAAATCGATGCGGTGGTACAAGAAAGTAGGTATTCACATCTTTCAGATGATGATGTTGGATGAGAAAGTAGGCACTTTCTCTATAATATGAAAAATAATACAAAAAGTAATATGCACGACTTTACGAGTCTGTTATAACGAGTCTGTTATGTCTGTTATAACAGCTCTGCTACCCCCGCCGAATCCTTCATCCGTCAGGAGACATGATGGCAGTAATAACATTCATGTGCCCGCTCATTTACCAAAAAATGATGTCGGCCACACGAAACGTAAGAGATGCAAGCAATGCTGGGACTGTTCAAAACTTAGAAAGAACACACTGTGTTAGTGTCCAGATTGCCCCAGTAAGCCCGGTCTCAGCCTGACGTGTTTTAAAACTTTCCACAACTACTAATATAAGTAATAACTACATTAATATAAACTGCTTGTGGTGTGTGAGTGACAACTTTTATATTTGATGATACAAGGTTTTCGATAATGTTGCCTGGGATCCGAGTTCATACCATTGTAGCTATATAAATAAGAAGCAACTGGCGACCATCGCGTGGGCAGCTTTCTCGCGCAAAGAATTGCTATCGCAATTCAGCGCGGGAATGCTGCCTGCGTGAAAGGCCCCATACCTAAGGGTCCAAATTTAGATTTTAATTTTAGTTAAGCTATTTTATTTATTTAGATTTTATCATAGTCTAATTTTTTTGTAATTCCCCTCTTATAAATATTATCTTATTGTTAAGCTATTTTTAGTTTATTTAGTTTTTAGTGTTTATTTCTTTTTTTTAAGTGACTCATGTTAATTTTATATGTAGTCTGTATTTTGCATAGTGCATATTTTGGGCACACCTATCAACGGTTTTTAGTGCACATTGCAGCCTTTTTTCGTGCATATTCGCATGCATATTTTGGCACCTTGTTAGTGTATATAATCCGATGTCTACTGATATTATAATATCAGTAGACATCGGAATCATCGGGATCAGAATCATATTAAAAAAAACGACCTTTTATTTCTTAAATTAGGGAGCCTATTTGTAATTCGTCAACCCTATCAAAAACCGTGTCCTTTTTCTAAAATAATGTACCTACGAAACGTTTTACGTGCAATTTTTGTACGTTGTGGTTTAAAATAAATAGTGATTATTGGCAAATTAACGTTTTATTTACTGTGCATCGCACGTAGATGTTGTGTGTGGGGCTTGCCCGAAGTTCTTCTAGTATCGGGTATGCCTCACTACAGTACCTACTAACTTTAATTTAAGGCTCTAAGTGTTTAAAACTATGGTTGATTCTTTTGGAATCACTAGGATAGGCGCCCTGGGAATTTGAGCTTAGTCTTGTGTGAACTACCGGTTGTGTTGGCTGGTGGAAGGGCAGTCGTAAAATAACTGGTACACTATTTAGACATGAATGTGAATAAATTAAATTCATTACGTGGTTCATCTTACATAGACTTACCAAAAGGTATAAAAAACCAAAAATGCAATTATAAACGTTCAAAATAAAGATCACGAGTGTTTTCGTTGGGCTGTATTGTCAGGCTTATATACGCCTAATAACAACGCGAACAGGGTTGCATCATATTTATCTCACAGGTAGGGCTGCCATCCGTCCCGATATATCGGGACTGTCACCGTTATTGAAGTCTCTGTCCCGACGTCCCGACATATACCAAAATGTCCCGATACTGTGCAAATTAGAGATGTGTCAATCGCGAGTGAAAGATTCAAATGAACTATATCTTTTCGTTTCGTTCACTCGCTCAGTCGTTCACTGAAGGATAAAGCAACTCACTATATCAGTATATCTTTCGTTCGGATTTCGTACTGAACTGATGCGGTCAGCCGTTGCATGCATGGTTGCACTTTTCGCACCTGCAAATCTATCGTATAAACCTGTCCCTCTTACACTAGCTTACAGTAGACAGGAGCAGATATGAATGTGTGAGTCGCTCTTTTCGTTCATTTGAGCTGGTGTGAGTGGACGATTCCTTTGCTGCGTTCCGTTTCATGTCCTCTTTGAACGACACTTTCAAAACAAAAAATAAACATTGATAATGTATGATGATTATCTGACCATTTTCAGTGAAACTTTATAGTGTATAAACATATCTCCATCATTAGAATCCCATTTTGTATGTGTACTGAATACATCGTACTGATATAATGATATGAAAGAGCAGTTTGAGTCAACAGATCCACTGAGCGAAATGAGTAATAAGATATGAAGGAACAGTCTGAGTCAATAGATCTACTGAGCGAACTGAACGAAATGAACGAAAAGAGTGATATATATCTTTAAGAGCGAAAGACATGAATCAATCTTTTCACTTCAGTGAGTTAGTTGTTTTGCGCATCTCTAGTGCAAATCGTAATCGCGGGGTGAGGGGGCGGACCCACCACACCGCACCGGCGACCGCCCGCGTGAGCCAGTACCCCGCTAGCCCCGCTGCCAACCGCGCGCAAACGCATATAAGGGTTTTGTGTTTGTGCATTTTTTGATTAGTACGTGGTGTGGTGCCGGCAGTTCATAATTATTTAAAGTTAAACGAGAATGTCTACGGCGAAAAAGAGGAAGTGTCATTTCTCGGACGATTATACAAAAGAGTGGAGTTTCATAAAGAGAGTACGTACAAATGAAGAAGCGATGTGTAGTATTTGTAATTGTTTTATATCAATTTCTCACGGCGGTAAGGGAGACGTAAAACATTACATTTCTACAACCAATCACAAAACTAAATTCATGACAGTATCGACAGCAAGGCCCATATCTGGATTTATGATTAAAGAAAATACCCAAGAAGAAGTACTTATTGCTGCAGCGGAACTAACGACAGCATATAAAGTTGTTAAACACCATCAGTCATTCAAATCTCTTGATTGTACCGTGAAATTGAATTCCACAATGTATCCCGACTCAAAAGTTGCTGCAAAGCAGTCTACAGCTAGGACAAAGGCTACAGCCATTGTAACAAATATTCTCGCTCCACACTCCGTGAATGAAACTGTAAAAAAAATTCAAGAAGTTTCTTTTTACGGTATAGACACGGATGCGTCCAATCACAAAGCTGAAAAGATGTTTCCTTTACTTGTTCAATATTTTACGGAAACTGACGGTATCCAACAAAAACTGTTGAAGTTTGATTCTTTAAAAAATGAAACATCGGAAACAATATCGAACTATTGTATTAACTCATTAAGAGAACTGCAGATTTCTTTGGATAAACTAATAGCTTTTTGTGGAGACAACGCCAATACCAACTTCGGAGGACTTAATCGACATGGTCAAAACAATGTTTTCAAGAGAATGAAGGAAGAATTAGGAAAATCGTTAGAAGGAATTGGGTGTCCGGCCCACATTCTGCACAATACAGTATCCAGCGCTGCTGGAATTTTATCTGTGGATGTTGAAGTCTTTGTCCTAAAGATTTTTCACTATTTTTCGATATACACAGTTCGCACAGAAAGGCTGAAAGAGTTCTGCTCATTTATTGATATAAATTACCAAACTCTTTTGTCGCACTCAAAAACAAGATGGCTGTCGTTAATGCCCGCTGTTGAGAGAATCCTAAAACTTTGGATTCCGCTTAAAGATTTTTTTGACGCTGAAGAACGGCCACCTAAAATAATTTCAGATTTCTTTAGAAATCCGGTCAGTGAAATTTATTTTCTATTTTTGCTGTCCAATTTGAGCTTATTCGAACGAAATGTAAGAAGTGTTGAAAAGAATAAAATATCTATAATTGAAATAAAAAACATCTTAGATGAAACACAAAAACAACTGCTTGAAAGAAAAGCTGACAAGTTTATTGGCATGCAAACTAAAATAGTCACAGGAATAAATTAAAATTTCAAAATATTTCTTTCCCAATTAAAATAAACGATATCCATAAATTTGAAATGCTGATCAATCTAAGCATTAATGTCTTTGGTTTGGAGTACGACTCAGAAAGCAAACAAAATAAGGTAGTTGGCCCATTACACTTAACAAAATGTAGGAAAGCCACCCATTTAAATGTTGTACATAAATCAAGGTACATATACTAACGGACATTATTGCTATATTAAAAGTATTTCGAGATTAGTAGCAAAACAAATGACATCATCAGAACATGCGATTCGTATTTGTGATGGATGTTTAATTTATTTCAACTCGCGTGAAAATTTGCAAAAACATTGTTTCCATGTCTGTACAAACTTGCCCTCCGAAAACGTAGCGAAGAGAAACTGCTTTAATGAATTTCAATTTACAAAAAAAATAAAAGGCGGAAAGAAACATTATTACAGGATGAGTACAGATATAATTTAAGTGCATTTATGTTTGTAGTGCAACTATAACTTTAAACAAGGAGAAAACCGCGATAGTTAAAAAGCCAACGCATACGTGTTCGCCGAGAAAGATTGATAACGAGGTTGTTATTGACTCTGAATGCATGCAAAGAGGTTTGTAATGATTTCAACCTGGTGCAAAAGTGCACGAAAAATTTTTTGAAGACTTGACAAAAAATTGTACGTCCGATGATGCTGAGGATATTCCCCATTTCTCGTCTATAAAAGACAGTCTATTCGCGGCCCGAAAAACATACTTGCAATCAAAGTTAGCAAAAAAAAAACGTGTTTGGTCTCAATATAAACAAACTATTGTTTGTAGGTATTCCTACAAACAATAGTTTGTATAGGTAAATGAGTAGTTTCGTGGACAGTGAGGGATACAATTAGTATTTCCTTCCCCACATCATATGCGAGATGAAAAAATCTTTGGATGGAATGCCGAGAATGTATCTACTGAAAACCGTTGGGTCGAATTATTTCAGTAGTGGTAAACTTAAAAGCTAAGTACCGAAAACACAACGTGTACCAACCAAGAGCACGGCGCTCTCTTGTGAAGACTTTCGACTCGAGAACCGTCGACATCTACACAGTGTTGATGTACATGCCTCAGCAGAAACCGTAACGCAAGAGGAAGAGGAGTGCCTGGAATGGTTGCGGTCCCATTCCGATGATTACGCCCTAAGTGCTGAAAAGTGGAGAATAACCAGCAACCAACGCAAGCAACGTGTTTTCTCTTTCGTGTACCACCCTCAGCACTCCTACACCCAGCACAAAGAGACATTATTACACAAAGAGTTACTCAAACAGATTTAGAAAACACGCTACTAGAACACATACACACACAAGACACCTGGCATGTATTAAGGCTTACGTGATAAGGAAACCGGACGGACACACCACCATCAGGAAATTGAAGCGGCACGACTGCTGCTCAGTGTTCCAGTCGGAACTGCTGGCCATTAGGGAGGCGCTCCGGGCTGTCTTCGAGAGCCGACAACGCCCACAAAAGGTGCTGGTGTTCTCGGACAGCAAGTCGGGGCTTACCGAAATGGCCAACCCGAGCAGCTGAAACCAACAGAGGCCTGTGATTTAATAGGATACGTGTCGTCCTCTGGGCAGATATTTGAGGATGACTCCTATACAAGGGTAACCACTGGACTCTCTGCATTTCGTCAGGAATCTACATTATGTTTGCGATTGCCCGATGGCCGTGAAGAATCCTTCACTCTAACAAAGACTAGCCTGTTAGAGACGTACATGCCAATGTATCAAACCTGTCCGTTCTCAGTCAAGGTTCGATCAGGCCATGAATGCTTAGGCAATGGTATGTGCTGGGACCACACAACATGCAAACAAGGATCTAGACTCCAGCAAATTGGAAATCTTGCCTATAAAGTCCCCAAAGAACAGGTCGGTTGTGAACTTGTCCCGAACTTGGCACAACACGCATGTGCAAGAAATCAAATATGCATCTGGTATGCATGGGACATTATACCGGACTTCAAGAAGTGTGACAAGATCTTCAAGCTCATTTCATCCGAGTACATGTTCCATTTTAGTATGGTGAGTAGGGAAGGTAGTGCGATTCCTTTCTCAATCAGCACTGACAATCCTATAATTACTGCACCAAGAATGTTTCAATACATAGGCAGCAGCTCAGAGAGAACAGACTCTTATTCCCATCTCAAAGTGCATGGGGATCTAATCATGGGCACTGTAGCACTGGGTGTCAATCAGCAGCAACCATCCCTATTGGGTGATTTACAGGTCCCTCTTGAAATGGGTAGCAGGACTACGAACTTCTCTTACCCAACTTGGGCGATCAACTGCAACGTGATTGGCCATGAATGGGCTTGTAAGTCTCCTGAACAGGGCTACTCTAGATCTCTTATCATGGATTCCAAAAATTCAATACAGGTGATGAAGGTGGGTGGTGGAGGACTGACGAGGGCAAGGGAAATAAGATCCACTGTATCGGTGTTGATGAGTGTACCCAGTGACTCATCTCATGTTGTTCGACCAGCTAGTTGCTCATTTGAAGTGATTAGTACTTATGGATGCACAGGTTGTGAAGAATCACCTACAGACGTAATTATATCTTTCCAAACGAGTATTTTTAACATCTGAACAACAGTCTGGACGCGTTGTGTTATCAGGGTGCCGATATCGTTGGTATACTTACTTAGTTAGGCTTACTTAGTTCCTAAGGCTCGCGGTTGTTTTACTATGTAACTTAATTAAACAATTTTTAAGTTAATTCCTGGTTTATTTTAGACACATCATTCGTTTGCCAACAGGTGTACCTGGCGCCCCCAATATAAATTCCTTCGGTATTTCCTGTTGCTCCGAGATTAAGCCTTACCTACGCCCTAAATTTATAAAGACTCTTTTGCTCTCTTAAGCCGGATATCTTCAACTAACATAACGGATAGCTTTCTTTTACGCCATGCAGTACGTTACACTTTTCGTTGGAGAAAAAGCGAATATTGGAACAAGGAATACTTCGGAAAGACATTTTGTCAAGGTAAGTGTAAATAATGTGTTATATCGTTGTTCTATTAAAACTTTAGTGAGCAAGACACAGGAGACTGGTATGGAACAATGGGCCTGTACTTGGACATGTTTGCGGCATATGCACTGAGGGCAAATGAGTTACGATTGGGGCATAGTAAGATGCCAATAACTAAAGAAAACGGCATACACAAGAGTTTCCTGGTTTCTACGTACTGTCTTTCTGGTGCACATCACGTTCTCTTAGAAGGGGCTTCATTCCCACCGGAGCGCAGGTCCTCAATTGTCCAGAGCTTGGGGCCCATGACCGCATGGTTGTGTATGCTAAGGTCTGAAGGGATCTACAGGAAAAAATACGCAAGAGCAGTCAAGAGGGCAATGTCGCATATCCCATGCATAGATGACATCATAAATCTCACCAAGACCGTCAAACAGGCATTAGAGATATCCACACTTACAACACTGGTTGCTGAAATATTGCTAGTAACCACTGCCAGACAAGCAACCAGAATGTTCTTCCCATTAGCAATTTTCGCAGCAGTATGGAACTCCAGAGCCCGACACAAGAAAGTACAGTGACTTCTTCAACACCACAAATGCCGGAGGATTCCACACATATAAGAAAGCGATGGAGATGCAAAATTTCACAATGTGCGGTAGAATAGAAGAGGAAAGTGCTTCTCAAATAGTGTTCCACAGCATCTTTGGAACATTTAAGGAAGACTTGTCAGTCTTAGTTCGATGCAGGCAGAGTGAGTCAGCCTTTAGTTTAAGTGACTTAGTTCCCAACTCATAATTTAATACGTCTTCCCCGGTTTCGGCGAAGACGACCCTTACCATGACAAGATATTTCCTCCTTTGCTTCCTTCTCCAGGAGCAGGAAGACCCGGTTTCTTCATCTATGAAGTAGACTAGTACCAGGATTGACATTACACTTCTGAACCAGCATATTGAGTTCTCATTAGATTAAGGTAAATTCTGACCGTTAGATTGCTACGGATCAGGTCTCATAAGTTAAATAAGTTTAGTTTAATCCCGGGATAGCGTTAGAAAACCTTATAGACTACAGGCCCACGTACAAAAAATGTGGGTCATATGAACCACCAGGTGACGTATATAGGACGATATAAGAGCATAAAATAATAAGATTCAACACTATGCCGTCACTTGTAAGCTGTCCAACTGGGTGCAGGTGAGAATTCAAAAGTGCAGGTAGAGTGAGTACATTTTGGTCATATGATTATGTACGGCATTTTTACCATCGATAGATCCATGAAAAATAATAAGAAAGCGCGCAGTGCCGTAAAAAAATGGTGAGCCACAAAGTCGATATTTTCTTTTGATTTTCTGACAATTTCGAGGGTAAATTTGGTCATTTGATTCTGTACGGCATCAGTTTCATACTGTTTCAATACAGCTTCTAATCCATTATTCCGCAACGCCGTACAAAAATTGTGCGACAAGGGGACAAAATCGAGGGTTGCAACCCCCTCTTTTTCCGTGGTCCGGGGGGTGATTTGAAACAGTACGGCTTCGGTTCCAAAACATTATCTAGCACTCAAAAGTACTATTACAAATAATGCCGTCAAAAAATTATTGTTCATTTGAATGATTATCTTAATTTCATGGTATACTTGATTTATAAAGCTGTAAAATCATTTGACTCTGTACGGCAACTTTTTTTTTAACATGATATTGTAAAATACAACTGTTATATAGTAGTGCCGCTCAAAAGAAACTGTTCTAAAAAAAATTATAGAGAAATACAAAAACTGAATTTGCAAAAGTTTAAATATTCATAGATTAATAGAACATAGCAATTTTCAAAATTTTTCCCTTGTTTTATATAGTATTAAGATAAATAAATCAGGAAAAAATTATGCCGTACATTTTAATGCAGACCATTTTTTTCATACATTTCGTTCTATGGGTTCGTTCCTTGAGTGTTTTTTCCCTACAAACCTTTGGACCAACGAAAATGTACGGCATGTAAAAAAATATTATCTATGCATAAAATACTTCCAAAATAAATTAATTTTATGTTGTGTCAAATCACCCCCCGGACCACGGAAAAAGAGGGGGTTGCAACCCTCGATTTTGTCCCCTTGTCGCACAATTTTTGTACGGCGTTGCGGAATAATGGATTAGAAGCTGTATTGAAACAGTATAAAACTGATGCCGTACAGAATCAAATGACCAAATTTACCCTCGAAATTGTCAGAAAATCAAAAGAAAATATCGACTTTGTGGCTCACCATTTTTTTACGGCACTGCGCGCTTTCTTATTATTTTTCATGGATCTATCGATGGTAAAAATGCCGTACATAATCATATGACCAAAATGTACTCACTCTACCTGCACTTTTGAATTCTCACCAGCACCCAGTTGGACAGCTTACAAGTGACGGCATAGTGTTGAATCTTATTATTTTATGCTCTTATATCGTCCTATATACGTCACCTGGTGGTTCATATGACCCACATTTTTTGTACGTGGGCCTGTAGTCTATTAGATTTAGGCCTGTAGATTAAATGGATCCATTTGTGAAGTCCCGTCTTGTCCATAGTAGTAGGTAACCTAAGCACGCTTGTCGCGTTAATTAACTAACGTTGCGTTAAATTTAAGTTTCCGTCTCTTACGTTAGAAAGAGAACCGGTTCGAGATAAAGACAATTCTAAGTTTTTATTTTCTCTTTCAATTAAGTCGAGGATTGGGCACTACTCCTGGCTGATAGAGGGAGCCCGACTCTGTATTTCTGCTATTATTCTTACTTAGTCTCGCCATTATTATAATTTTCATCTGGGTAATCGCGGGTTGAAAATCCCCTGTTGTTCTTAAAAGATAGGAAGTGTGTCACTCCTCTTTTGTTTTTCTCCTTGCTGTTATAGGCCTCTGTCTATTAATCCTGGCAAATTTCTCTATAAATCCCATTGTTTATCTCTTTACTTATGAGGTTGGATGTGTGTCACTCGCCTCATATTTATTTTTGTTAGTTTAGTACTTTTGAAGGTCTAAAAGTGGCCAGTTTCTTATCGAGTAGAGTTCAGTTAATACAATAATGACATGAACATGATCGTGTAATATTTAATTAAGTTTGTTTAGAGTTAAGGGTTAGTACCGAAGGTACTTAAGCACTTAGTGGGTCGGAGTGGCCAGCTAAGCTTATTTTCGCTGTTGGCGAGCTGTGTAGTGGAATTGGGATTCGGTTGGTTACGTTTATCTATCAGCTGAATTCCAATATCATGATTTCAGACGTCTTTCCCTGCGGGCGAAGGCGATTCTTTCTTTGATGTTGTGATAGCAGTGGAGTAGATCGGAGTGGCCAGCTAAGCTTATTGTCGCTGTAGGCGAACTGTGTAGTGGAATTGGGATTCGGTTGATTACGTTTGTCTATCAGCTGAGTTCCAATATCATGATTTCAGATGTCTTCCCCTGCGGGCGGATCAACAACCATCTTTCAGTCCCTGGGTCTTGTTGATAAGCATGCACAAAACATTAATTCTTTCCCCTGCTCTTTGAGATACATGGGTATGGCCGCGAAAAGTTGTACTTTTTAAATGAAGCATTATGTTATATTTTCTTAAAAAAAAATGGTTCTTTAGATTATCACAAAACTATGGGGTACTTTTAGCTTGCTCATTGCTTTATGTGTCGAAATAATGAAAATCTTGTAAACAATCGTGGTTGCCGCAGCAATCTGATCAAAAGTTAGTAAGGCAGTCAAAAATCGTGCATTTGCCCTCCCCTTTACATCAAAATAATTCTCATAATTTTGAGGGAAAACATTTTTGATATATAAAATTACTCATAGCTTAATCTTCGATTAAAGCTCTTTAAACTGATGAAACAAACATTCATGCAACTTAATATGTTGATATCAAAATTGAGTTTCAAAACCTAAGTCCACATAATTTTCCAATCGTAACACACTTAAGTTTTTAGTGTTAGGATTTTTTTCCTTCTTTTTAAGGCAACCCCATGTCGTTTTATTTGCTAGGGCAACACCATAGCTATTTTGTCAAATAACGCACATCGAGCCGTGGGTACGTTTATTCGGTATAATTTAATACTTTTCGTAAGAACAAAAGCGTATATTGGAACAAAAAATTCTTCGTAAGGACATTTTGTCAAGGTAAGTGTAAATAATACGTTATATCGTTGTTCTATTCAAAAATATGGACAATATTCTATTTAATTTCTAAATGTCTATGAAAATTAGAACACATAGAAAAATCCGAAAAGTAAAGCTATGGCCGGGAATCGAACCCGGATCCTAGTCATTCCGTGACGCGTGCTATACCCCTACACCACCCATAGCAGGTGGGTAGTCTCCGAATTTTTCTACCTGTTACTAACTGTCACGTGACCTTTGTTACTATGCGAATTTTTTGTCGCTAAGCGTCATCTGTTTGAATGATGTGTCTGTACGACACAATTACAAACTCCCGTGGAACATCTACTGCTCACCAGGGACGAGAGAAGGCGCTGTTTTTCAAATGATAGTTACTATCAAATGAATCAAGAAATTTTTTATTTCTTGATTTTTTATGTTTACTTTTACGGTTTTACCGTTAGAAATTTAATTTCTAAATGTCTATGAAAATTATTATTTGATAGTAAATATTCTATTTAACAGAGAATCATTACAAGTGTAGCATCCAAAATGGCGGTGATAAATCAATTTATATATTTTCTTCCAGTGTGTTTTTCGAGTGTGTTTATTTATGTGCGTTATGTGTGTTATGCTGTGAGTTACGTGTGTCATGCCGTTCGTTATGTGTGATACGTTTTTTGTTATGATAACATACTGGAAGCCAAATAAGGGCTGGTTCACATAAAATAGAGAGTACTATTGCCATCTTTTTGATTTCTTATTTTGCTTTTTTTGTGGTGTCTGCACCCCGAGCCCCCTTCCTACTCTTCAGCTCCAGCTTTTTTTTGGCCAATATCCCTTCTCGCCAATGTAACTTGTGGAAAGGCAAAGCCCCGTAAGCCATTGTACAGTCGAATACATTTCTTTATAACAAAATTAAAGAGATTACACACTATTGTTTGGAAGGGTAATATCTGAAAGAAATTAAATAGGTAATAATAGTTATTTTTTAAACTTAAATATCCACTTAATCGGGTTTTTCATTTTTACCAACGATATTAATTTTCAAAGTAATATTTTATATCGATTTCAAGATGGTGCCATCCAGAGCAGCTGAGCGTCAAAAAAAGTACCGGGAAAGACTGAACATTTTAGACCCAGAAAAATACGCAGAGGCTAAAAGAAAAAACGACCACAAGTTAATCTGACCTACTGTACAACTGATTAATGTTTTTCTCTTTGTAACGTCCTAATGTATGTACGTACAAATAAATAAATTATGGAATGGAAGAAGTGCTGGTCAGACACGTTTTGGATCTAGTCTAGATTTTTTGGAATTACCTAGCTTTGCGCTGGAGTTGACAAAAATGCTCGTAATTACATATGTGATGACTGCAGAAAATGAAAGGAAACCATTAGAATTGCTATGCAAGATTAAATTATTTATAAATTTAATAATATAAAGAAGTACTTTTAGTTCATTTGCTGTAATTATTATAAGATATCCAAGTACGATTAAGGAATAGCGTGGTACAAATTAGGCAAACGTGGATCCTAAATCGTACTTTTTCCGCTTTTAAAAAAAAAAATATTACTTAAAGGTTATGAATTGTAAGTGCAAAATGGTACATGTTGTTGATTACTTATAGAATAAAGTTTATTAAAACATAATTCAAGTGTCTCTATCTTTGTTATATTTCAAGTTATTTCGCATTTTCCCTTAAGGGGTACGAATTAGGCAAGTCTCCCCTATGTCGTATCTAAAATGGCTGCTTTAGATGGTTTGCCCTTTAAAACCTTTTGCACATCCGAAGAACTAAGAAAACTATTTTCAAAGAGTGGGCATACAGTGGCCAAAACACCAAACAGCATTAAAAAAATGTTTGTCCGAGCACATGAGGAGTGAAAAACTGCAACTATTCAAGAAATAAAGGAATTAAAATCAGATGGAGTGAGGTTTGCAGCAACTTTAGACGAGTGGACTTCTATTATGAACCGAAGATACTTGAATGTTATGGTATTGTCACCATATTTTAAACAAGCTCAAGAGGAACAGCTCCCCATTGCTTAGACATCTTAAAAGAGAAGTTGCACAGTAATGACCTCTCTCTGGACAAGGACATAGTTTGTTTGACAAGTGATGGTGCTAGCGTAATGACAGCCTTAGGCCGTGCTGCTAAGGTCAATCAGCAACTGTGTCTGGCACATGGAATTCAATTGGGCGTAATTGATGTGATGTACAAAAAAATATCCAAAGAAAATACCGACCAGTGCACTGATGATCAAGAAAATTTACGGCACTCAGTGAGTTTGTTAGCGATAACGACTCAGAAATGTTTCAAGATGATGTATTTGAAGAATTGGTCCAATATCTAACTTCGATGCGCGCATCTTTTGAGAAGTATTTTCCCGAAGAACAGAATACAAAAAGGATAATGGAATTCATGGATTCATAATCCTTTTTTACGCAACTTACAAAAGCCCGCAATTATGTCAAACGAGATATATGAATCTGTTTTAGAAATGTCATCAGACACAAGTAACTATGGTCACTGTTCAAAACGACGCCTCTCAACGATTTTTGGTAAAATTAAAGTGAATAAAATTGAGAAATCGACAAGACCGGGTGCTGGAGGAAATGTTTATAAGCCGAGGGCAAGTTGGTTTGAAGAATTAGATGCATTTATCAAGAATGTGTCAACGAAACGTACAACTACAGTAAGTATTTTATCCTGGGTACATCATCAGTAGCACCATGGACGTCATCTCTTACAGACAGTGACTTAATGCGCAGATGCGACTGGAGGAGGACCCTGCGACTCGCCGATCATTTTTGGTCGAGATGGCTGCGAGAATACTTACTTGCCTACTCTGCGACCAAGAGGACTACCTGGCAGTGAAACAATGTTAAGTGAGGGTGATGTAGTACTCATTGCCGATCCTACTTTACCTCGGGGTCTTTGGCCTCTAGGTAGAGTTATAAAGACGTTTATAGGACCTCACGGGAAGGTTCGCGTAGCGGACGTTCAGACCAAGGGCGGCACGCTGCGTCGACCGGCCCGGAAGCTTATCCTGCTAGAACCGGAGCCCCAGCCAGTCGCCACCAGTTGTTAGTGTACCACTAGGGGTCCGGTATGTTGGCGACTGGCTGCGAATCTATACTGAACCTTTTTTATAGTTTATTTTTTGATATTTGCTTGTCGTGTAGTGTGGTTGTGTCACTTGTTACGTACGGTCGCTAAAGCCTGTGTAAAACTTGATTATATTTATAGGGCTACTCTAGATCTCTTATCATGGATTCCAAAAATTCAATACAGGTGATGAAGGTGGCTGGTGGAGGACTGATGAGGGCAAGGGAAATAAGATCCACTGTATCGGTGTTGATGAGTGTACCCAGTGACTCATCTCAAGTTGTTCGACCAGCTAGTGCTTCTACTTCACACAAGCTCACTGTGGCATCACAGGAAATGAAGCCGCCGACCAAGCAGCAAAGGCGGCCATTAAACTACATAAAACACCAGTCTTCAACCACATTCCTATCAGTTGTATCAAATATAAGCACAAAACAATAAAAACAATAGACAAAGCCGAATTATATGACCAACCATAAAATTGTTGGCCAATACAAAACAATCAAAAATCTAAAAGAAAACTTGAACATTCAAGAACGTCTGATTCATGTAGACTTCTCCGAAAATTACGGTTTGAAATATGCCGAAGAAGTACAGTCTTTTCACTTCGGTGGCAGCAGACAACAGGTTTCGTTACACATTGCTGTTGCATATGTCCATAATTTTGATACTGGAATTGTAACCGCTACATCAATATGTACAATAAGTGATTGTTTAACGCACAACGCTCCGTCGATATGGGCTCATCTGGTGCCTTTAATAAAAGAAGTAATGAGATTCAACCCCTTGATTGACACTATCCATTTTTTGTCGGACTCACCATCTTCGCAATTTAGAAACAAGACTATGTTCTACATAATCACCCAAATTTATAACGATTTCTCGGAGTTAAATAAAATCACGTGGAACTACTCTGAGGCCGGCCACGGCAAGGGTGCCCCAGATGGTGTTGGAGCTACATTGAAAAGAACAGCGGATCGAATGGTTCTCTACAGTGAAGATTTGGGTACATTCGATCAACTCTATAATCTGATTAAGGGACGCGTCGAAAACGAACAGCTCAATATTACTGTAAAAAAAATAGATGAAGATATAACACAAAAAAGTAACTTGATTCCCGATAACATCAAACCTTTCAATTGCACATTTTCCGTGCACCAGGTGTTGTGGGAGATATCAAAAAAAAGTTAACCATGAGAACAATGAGTTGCTTTGAATGCCCCGCTTCACCCTATTCCAAAAGACAATACATAGACATAAAGACAATACATAGACACATACATCTCCAACAACACTCATACATTCGCTGTAACACAATGCATCAGCAACCACGGATACCATAAAGAATACCTACACAGTTTTGGGATTATAGGTCTACCAGGGGGGCTACTCCGAAATACGAAGTTCGTAGCTACGTGCTTCGAATCGCCTTCGATTCGATAGGTTGCTACTACGAAGTTACTTCGCATTCGTTTTCGGATCGAAGTTCGTTTGTCGTTCGTTTCGTCGCGTTTTTGTCTACTCTGAAAATTGAACTTCGTGAATGATTTCGGATTTTGATGACGTTTTGTCTACTCTGAAAATCGAACTTCGTGTGTGTTTTCGCAGTTTGACGTAAAGATTTACGATTTGAAATATCAGAATCAAACGATAACTAAAGAGATATCGTTTCACTTTCGTTTGTTGAGTTTTGACAGTTGTGTGGTCTGCGACATTGCGTATAAACAAAAGAGCCCTTCTTCAGTTTTATTTTTCGCAACGTAAGTATGGTTTTATGTTTTATAATTAATAAATCAGATTAACTTACCTTATGTGACACGTAATAATGAATTGGTAAACGTTACATCCAAAGAGATAATGAGAGAATTTGTGCGGCGTCCTCGAAGTCGATACCTACTTCATGTTATAATTTACAGATGACGCCAATAAATAGAGTGATTCATATGGAAGGTTTTGGGCACTAATTTGGCAAGGTTTTTTATAAATTGTAGTAAATATGACAATAAATTGAGGTAGCACCTTGTAAACATCTATATTGCAACCGTGCGAGGCTGAGGCGGGTTGTTAGTGTATTATAAGTATGGTACCTACCTACACTCCTAGTCTCTTAAATATTGACATAATTAATATTATAAATTAT
This sequence comes from Pandemis cinnamomeana, assembly GCA_932294345.1. Lineage (NCBI taxonomy): Eukaryota > Metazoa > Arthropoda > Insecta > Lepidoptera > Tortricidae > Pandemis > Pandemis cinnamomeana. The sequence goes on from OW028721.1 coordinate 7,544,280, forward strand.
ATATTTTTTATTAGAATGGCGTTATTTATGCTCGTCGAGGAGGTTCTCGCTGATGAGCTGACCGAGCGTCAGCGTCAACGGCGTGACATTAGGGAGCAATTTGTTCATCTAGCGCCTCCAGACAGAGAGTTCTCAAACACATTCCGACTAACACCGGAGGTGTTTGAGGCTCTCTGCGCACAGGTTGTGCCTCTTCTTCCGCCCAAGAGGAATAGCCGAGGAATCGACCCTACCATAAAGGTAAACCCTTATGCATTAATATATAATGCTCACAAAGCCCCTTTCACATATATTTATTTAAGTAATGAACTGCTAAAGCAATTTTAGGTTCTGCCATTTAACAAGCTGTTCCGATGGCTAACGGAACAGTGTTTCTACTCTGTTAAAGATTTGTTTTTTAAACACAGAAATTAATAAATAATGAGTGGCACTTAAATAATATTATTTGTTTTGATGTGCTGAATTTATTTATCATGTAAAACGGACAAAATTAACTTAGATGTAATATGCAATAACACAATATCATGTTGCAAAATGCAAAATTATAAATTACCTTATAAAAAATTCAAATACTAATGCAATTCAAAAGTTTACCTTAAGTTTAGTTTAAGTTTGTAAGCTACCTACTCTAAATAATTTTGTGTATCTATTTTAAAGGCCATAGTCGTGTTTCCATAGTAAGTCGGCCTTTACATCAAATAGGCTTGGGTTTTGTTTGTGAGTAGGTACCTCTTATATTGAAGAATATTTATCCCATTTGTGACTTAGGATATTTTTAAAGTTTTTTTTTAATGTGATGTTCTGTATATAAAAATTTGCAATGTCACCCTAAAAACGAATACTTGTTAGTATAATAATAAAAAAGTCCAAATAATATATATTTTTTTAAGTCGTTATGAAGTAGTGACACCTCTATATTTTTTCTCAGACATTACATAATTACATTACATTGGTCTACTACTCGCCTAAAGATAAGTTTAGTTCCTATCAAATATAAGTTTGTTTGTTTGGTTCAGGAACTACTGACAGCATGAGAATATTCTAAAACTTTTTTTTAGCATAACAAGGTGGGTGAAACAAACGATGAAATATCAAAAGACAACTGTTTATTATTCCAGATTTTAACAGCTTTGAAGTTCTATGGTAGGGGAGACTACCAAGGGGGTGTGGGGAGAGACGATTGGGTGCCCATGTCCCAGCAAGCGGTGTCCCAATGCCTGCGGGAAGTAACCCAGGCACTGAATAACGATGCCATCGTGCGTCGACACGTGCGGTTCCCGCAAAATCAGCGTGAGCGCGCAGTGATCAAAACTGGGTAGGACTTGTAGCTATTATGTTTTCTAGCATGAAATATTCTGTAAATTGATTTTTGATGAAAGGACAATGCTGATGCAAGCATATTAAACCCAATAAAAGACAATCGTCATACCTTTGAAAAACCGCTTGTCCCGCGTGGTAATTGCCGCCAGTTAGAGTTCGCCAGCCGTGCTGCCATGATTCATACGAGTACACTGTAGCTTTCCCCACAAGTTATACAGGGTGGTCCAAACACTGACGTCTAAAAAAAAAATTTGGATGCCTCACATCCGGGGCTATCCGAATATACCCCATGTATGTTGGCCGATTTTTTGTAGTTTTCGAGTAATTAATTTTTAAAGATTTTTTCAAGAATTTTCGGGCCAAGCAGTTTGTCATCATGTAACTTTTTTTGTTACGTTTTTCCGAGTGTTTTTTTTTGATGACCATTATCCTCACAAACTGCACTTTCACACGTAAAATAATCAGCTTCCCAACCTTGAGCCAAGTTACAATAAAATTGATCGAAAGTGAAAATTTTACCTTTGAGCAAATCGAAATTTGATTTTGTAATAAAAAAAAAACTAAAAATCTCAGAATTCAAAGACCATAAGTAATTTTAAAAACTTCGCCAATCTCTAAACTTGCAGAATAATACAAAAAAAGTGACACTTAATAGGTCATAATTTGCTGAATTCGACTTTCAAACGTACTAAGCTAGTATGATCTATTTTTCATGTCTTGAATATTTTCTATAAAATTGTGTACCTATATTCTTTTATAATTGTGTGTCTTGCAAAAAGGAATAAATGTTTTCTTCTTTCTTTCTTAGTAAAGCAATATGTAGTAAAAGTAAAAAATCATGAATACCAAGATGGCTGGAGTGCGCACTGTGGTTTGGGGGAGCCCAAACCCCTCGCCCATTATGGCCAAAACCCTCTGTTCAGCGTCTGTCAGTTGCCGCCCAACAGATGGGCCACCACCAGTGCGAGTGGCAGCTCTATGCTGTTGGGCTGCCATTTTTTTGGCCAAATGTTTTCGGTCCGCCCAGACCTGTTGAAGCAAAGGGAAAGCAAACCATAAGCTTGATGTACCATTTTGAATAATTTTGGTTTTGAAACTTTTGTGTAAGTCCAGCCAAATTTAAACAATGAGAAAACATAATTACACATAAACGGATAACTCACGTATAAAAAGTCGAGTGATGCTCGACATGTTTCGGACTATTTCGAAGTCCTTTTTCCGAGGCGAGCGAGCGCTCTTGGAAAAAGGACTTCGAAATAGTCCGAAACATGTCGAGCATCACTCGACTTTTTATACGTGAGTTATCCGTTTATGTGTAATTATGATTGAGTCTCACGGTAGTTTCATGTTGAAAATGAGAAAACAATTTAAAAAAAACAGGAATGGGGCAAAGCCATGGGCAATAGCTGGTAATTATACAAAAAAGATTCCCTATTTCCCTTGGTCACAGCATTGTGGAAAAGGTTCCTATGAAACAATATCTTATCTTAATCTAGGGGTCCCTACGGATACACTTCGACCCATTCGTGGATCTTTTGTGTAAATGAAACAATATCACTACATAGTATAAAACAAAGTAGCTTGTCTGTCTGTCTGTCTGTCTGTCCATATGTATGCTTCACTACATAGTATAAAACAAAGTCGCTTTCTGCTGTCTTTCCGTCCCTATGTATGCTTAGATCTTTAAAACTATGCAACGGATTTTGATGCGGTTTTTTTTATAGGTAGAGTAATTCAAGAGGAAGGTTTATATGTATAATACGCAGACAAAGTCGCGGGCAGAAGCTAGTAGATCTATAAAAGTGTGCAACGGATTTTGATGAGGTTTTTTTAATAGATAGTGATTCAAGAGGAAGGTTTAGATGTATAATTCTATGCAGACGAATAGAATAATACTGCCGCCAGTACTGCCGGACACTTAAGAAGATTTAATATACTTTATAGAAAAGCCTGCTGACCGAAGAAAAAGGATTGATAACTTAAAGAAGTTGTAACCATTTTTTTTGTTAGTAATTAAAGAAGCGATTATGAGAACTAAAGCAAATAATGTTAATGTATAATGATAAATAATAAATTACCTTTTGCCATTGTACTTGGGTTTTTACAGCCCCCCCTAAGGCATTAATTTTCTCGTCACTTCCGTCCGCAGACGGTTTCTGCGGTCGCGGACGTCGGGCCCACGTGAAAACCCCTTCGCCAAGTCTCTATGCTCATGCATGAACTCCATGAGCATAGAAACTTGCTCCGAAGAGGCCGCCGAACATATGACAGCGCGCTGTGACATTGTATAAGCTGAAAGTAAAGTAAATTTATATTCATTAATACAGTAAGTAAATGTGGATACACAATACAGTGAACCATGTAGGAATATATGAAAAAATCCACTGAATTAATTATTTCTCATTACAATACATGATAACGTAATCAGTCGTACACAATACGTAACTTGTTGATAAACATAAAGACAGTTTTAAAGTTTTAAGAACACAAATAAATAAATCTGAACTGCAATAACTTACTTCTCTCACCGAAGTTCAAAACTTTATACCGTTTGCTTATGACGTATTGACTTATTCTTAGTTAAATGTCAACTTTTTTTGACGTTTAAATGTACGTGAGAACGCCGAAAAACACAAAATAAACCCCAATGCAGCAATAAAACTTGTGCAAAAGTATATTGTGATCACGCATGATGTTGGAAGTTAATAATATTAATTATTTATTGGAATTTCAAGCTAACAATCTATTTACCGGTTTTTAAACGATAGTGTGAAAACTACTTTATTTATCTATTCGTTCTTTCCATTCACGTAGTTCAATTCGAAAGTGGTCTATGGTTTCGACACGAAACTCATGCGATCCGAAATTACTTCGTAGTAGCATTCGTTGACGAATTTCGTTTCATCTTCGTTGCGAGCTTCGTTTCGAACTTCGTATTTCGGAGTAGACCCCCAGAATCTCATGGCATAGAAAAAAAAATAAGAGTTTTTGATGTGGCAATGTCAAACTGTCACTGTCTAATATCAGTAGGTACGTTCATTGTCATAACGACTTGCTGCTCGATAGTTTTAATAAAATTTCAATGTTATTATCGTGAAAATGTCGAAGAAACCTCTCCGTGCACAATCGCGAAACATTGTGTTCAAAGTTTACAACCAAATTTGTGAAGAAAGTGAAGGATCCCTAACCCAATCATCAACTATTAACCGAGTGGAAAATTTAACTGGTTAGTAGGAATTGATCAGGTTGATACTTGTAGTTCATTTTGAATGTTAAGATATTAAAAAAAAGTTCATTTACAGAAGCCTCCAACACCACTATCCGGCGAATAATAGCTGAAGGTAGATTGAATTCGGGTGTGTTTAATACGCCTGGCAAAAAGAGAAAAGGTGGAAAGAAAAAATCAAACTTGACAGCTTCGATCTGGTGATAAGAAACAAGATTAAAGAATTTTATACAATGCGTAAAGAGATACCGACAGTTTCCAAATTGTTGGATACCCTTAAAACGGGCATTGGATTCAATGGAGGAAGAGAATCATTGAGGTGAGTAGTCAAGATTTTGATATGAACTTACGAACAGACTTTTATTTTACTGAAAAAAATCGGATTTGAGTTTGTGAAGTGTCAGTCAAAAAGAACCATTTTGATGGAGCGGCTGGACATTCAATTACAACGTTTTAAATATTTGGAACGTATGAAAATAAATCGTGAGAATCCAGAAAATAGACTTGATGTTGTTTACTTGGACGAAACGTATATACACGGTTCCTATTCCGTTGACAAATGCTGGCAAAGTCAAGATGTTGCGGGCCCGTCCAAAAGCATTTCTTCCGGAGCTATATGAATTAAAAATACGCTGAATGTTGGGCTTCAAGGTTAAAACAAACTAATCTCTGATATGCACACAGACGTAAAGGCATTCCAAATGAAAAACAAACTCTTTACAAAACATATTGATGAAAAAAAGTTAGATCACTTTCCGAACTGTAAAAAGGCTGTCGAGGAAGCTGGAATAAATTTTCATTGGAATAATGATAAAATTAAGGATATTTTAATACAACTGCAAACTCAATTCAGCGACAGATTTGGGTATTTTGAGAAAGTTTCAAGCCAACTGGAGATTTATGCAAACTCTTTTTCGTGTGATGTTGAGGATGTACAGAGTCATTTACAAATGAACGTGATTGATCTTCAATCTAATAATCTAACGGATGCTCTCAAAACTTCTTTCTAAGAAAACAATGATCTTGTTAAATTTTATGGCAGCTTGCCATCTGATTTTGACAAATTGAAAAGGTTTGCTCAGCAGTTCATAACATTTTTTGGTAGCACTTATTTATATACAGGGTGTGTTATAATATAGGCACAAATTAATTTCTTAAAAATAAATTAAATTTCTCATCGCTTCCATAGCTATATAACATTTCCTTTTTCGATTTCTTTCACAACTCACACATAAACACAAAACACACAATGCCTACCAAATCTCAAGCAGCTATTTTCCGACAGGCGTTGGAATCCATCATTCTGCTCAAAGAGATATCGGTGGCAGTGCTTGCCAAGGATACCGAGAAGTATTCCTTACCCGACTTCACCGCTAGGTACGCGAAGCTTGAGGAGCAAAAACCAAAGCTGGAGGACGTTTACCACGAAATCCTAAACGACGGAGACCTCTCTGACGAGACTGAGGCCACCTACACTCATAATTACGAAAGCGCGATTGCTGACTACAACGACATCTTAGTCGCATTCTAGAAGCTAATTCTGTTTGTCCACCGCCGCCGTCACCGTCACGTTACCGAGAACGAGATGACGGCGCCGAAGTAGCGGTACATACATTTACTTAAGCCGCGTCGCGTGTCCACCACACATCCGTCACCCGTGCGCTGTCATCCCGGCCGCCGAAATTGCGAGTAGATCGGCGTGACCGCTAGAACGTGGCCCGAGATTTTGACGGGCCGATGTGCCGGCAATACAAAACACGTATGAACTTGTCCACTGACATCAATTATCATAATAATATCAATGTAATAAAAATGGCCAAAAAATTTAAATACGATATTTATTCATTAATAGAAGTTATAGAAAGTAAAGAATGTTTGTGGGATAAAACCAAGGAAGTGTCCAAAGATAAAATTTTGCGTAGAAATGCATGGCGCGATGTTTGTGCCTTTTTAGAGCCGAACTTTGAGGATATGGACCAGAAAAACAAAGACGAAATTAGTAAGTACACGGTAGTTTATTATTTATGTTTTTAATTAAGTAATTACAAGTTTAGATTTTATTCATCTGCCAAGGTAAGGATCCTTCTGGGCTTACAAAGTATTCAGCAAAATTATTTCTTATATTATTAGCGGTACGCCCACCATGCGGTACACAAGCATCGGGCCAAAAGTATGTAACAATCTCCAAAATTATACCAATGCTTAATTGCTTAACTACAAAACTGAACAGTATCACTCCAAAATCTGCTATGGTTAAAGAATGTAAGGGTGTTTTATTGAGAGTTGAAAAAGAGGTATGGGATGATTGAATTTTGATCATGCAGCCATTGCTACGCTTTTAGAGCCAAGGTTTGAAAACCTGCACTTCCAAGACCCCTCTGCATGCGGAAGGGCTATTCAAAAACTTAGAACTATGGTTGTCGGACAACTAAGTAGCCCAAGTGAGTCAAAAGATGATGCCTCATTTCGGTTGGATGAAAAAGATGTTAGTTACATAGATTTTAATGACATAATTGAGAGTTTACCAAATCCTGAAATCGTCAAGAGGCTCACGTACATATTATGACTTTAAAAGTTCAGTTAATGTATTCGAGAAGTAAAAAAAAATACATTCAATTTCAATATTTTCTAAACAGAACTAAATCAGAAAACATTTTTTGTTATAATAAGAATATTTTTTGATCGTTTAATTATTTACGTCAACGCACTTGATTAAGGCGATTCGTTATCTTTATCTCATTCATTGTATACTTTTTTTAATTTGATCCCATTCGTATACATAAAAACACAATACGCTAAATGCGGTGATTTATTAAAAATAGTAATTGTTTTGTTTGTTTTAGTTTTAAAACTGTTTTATTTGTAGTTTTTATATGTGATTTCAAGTTACATTCTCTGGCGTTACCGTTCCTTCCTCTCTGGTGTTACCGAATGTCCCCATTTTTTTTGTTTAGTTTAATACATTTTAACTAACAGTAGGTATCTTTATTTTTGTGTAAAATTAACTAAGAAAGTTTTTGTTGAAAGTGACTGAGTATTTAAGTACCTACCTTTTTTAAAGGTCAAATGTGATTATATTTCGTCGCTTCATTCTTCAGATGTAGTTTCTTTAACTTGCTAGGCAGCATCACACGGTATTTAGAGAAAAAATAAACGATTCTTGATTAAAGAGTACTTTTTTGACTTCCACTGTACTCCTGCGCCGCTCCGCCATATCTACTTCCTTTTTCGTGCGTGGCAACGTTCGCACATCGCCAACGACTTAACACTACGTGAAAATGCAGAAGGAACAAATGATTAATTCTCAAAAAATTGAGCGTTACAAACGGAAAATAAAAGAACTAAATAAAAATGAACAGTGTAAACGACGACGGATTCGTCCAAATATCATCTATTCGGATGACTCGGATATTGATTCAGGTGAGTTCCGAATAATTATACATTTATTTTAAGTTCCCACATATAATAAAATTGTATGGAATTTTCGTAGAGACTTTTTATTTGATGCTCTTATCTAAGTGCTTAATTAGCAAAATCAAAAAACTTAAAATGTTCAAATAAAATCGGGGTTGACTGCGAGCTAACCACGATAACGGAGTTAACTGCGAGTTAATTTCGATGAAAACAATACTCAGTACATGCAATCTAAAAATAGACATACATGTGCATCACTATACTATCTGCGAGATAGTATAAAATCATGATTCGTTTTTGGTCGTAAAATTTAATACAGATCATGAGATTAACAAATAATGTAAAAATGTAGGTTCCTATCTACACATTATTCCTACCTAAAACAAAATACTTAATTGTTTTAGATGAACAAACGAAAAATTTTAATGCAGAGTCTGCAGAAGCAGAAACTGAGCAGACTGGTCTGGTGACACAGGAGGCCGGGACAGCTCCAGGCGCCTCCGAGCCACCGTTAGAGGAGACTGCACCAACCTCAGACCCAGAACTCCTCGCTGCACTTGGAGAATCCACCTCCGACACTTATGAGTTCGGGCCGAGCATTCACGATAGCCTAGCTACCATATGGCGGCCTCTTCTGAAGAAAGGCATGCCGAAAGGGGCGAAGGAGAAAATTCTCAAAGAGTATTTAATTCCTTCGAACTGCAAATTATTGCAGGCGCCTAAATTGAATGCCGAGATTTCGGCAGCCGTGTCAGAGGTTGTTCGCGGCCGCGACAAAAAGTATGTAGCAGTACAGCAACAACTTGGCCAAGGAATAGCGGCTGTTAATAGGGCCATGGACGTCATGCTGAAGACCGACAGCAAAATCGAAGCAAATACTTAAGCGATGGTTGTCGTATTCTCTCCGACTTACACAATTTTTTTTTTCTAAAAAATAAAAACAAAGTTTCATAAACACTAGCTTTATTCACAAAAACGTAAGCAAAACAAATTAATACTCTGAAAGTCTACCTGGTTAATAATTATATCTGAAGAATGAAGCGACGAAATATAATAGAAGATCAAACGAACTTACCAAGTGAAGTTCGATCACTATTATATGAGTTGGGAGAGCTGGGCTGTTGGTCAAAGACCCGAGCGCTGACTACCTCGTCAAATAGGCCCTGGAAGGCCTGCCGCCTTTCCCCATTGCGATTCTCTCGACACGAAGACGAGACTCGAGCGCTGACCTACCTCGTTAAATAGGTCCAGGGGGCCTGAAGCCTCCATCGGATCGCGATTTAGGCGACACCCGTGCGATAGCCGCCACGTTAAACAGCCCAACCTACCAGACCACGGGCGTGATGTAAGTTATTTCATTTTCATAGACATAAGGGTTAGGTAGTGTCATATCCATAGAGCCCCATGCTAAAAGCTGACACTCTTTTACAGACAGTCCACCTGTGAGTTGTCCTTCAACGCCGCCAAGCGCCCGCTGTAAGGCAGCCTGAAACCCACACCGTTGGTAAGCTTATATTATTGTAGAATTAGATAGAGTGTTAAGGCACCGGAGCGCAGGTTATTATACTGCAACTTTCTTTTGTTGCAGGGTTTTTAGGTTTAGTGTCAATCTCGGCACTTCGATAGCAGTCCATGCCGCCGTGCTCATCTTATCTATTCAAGGGTATTTCTTTCCTACAACTAGATGCATCGCTCGCTTCTTACATACACACACACCCCTTCCTATGGTTTAATTAGTGATAAGAATTAAAGAGAAAAGCTCCTCTTGGTTAGATAGTGATAAGAAAGGAAAAAGGCAAAGATGTTTGGTTAAAGAAACTATATTTGACATAAATAATTTAAAAACTACTTTTTGGTTAAATAGTGATAAGGAAGAAAGAAAAGACAATGATGTCTGTTTAAAGAAAGTGACACGAAGAACAGGACCAATTGGAGAGTTGGGAAAATATTATCTTTAAAGGAAGGTGCCGATGGGTTATGTAGGGTTGCCACGGTACGAGTAGGAGATACAGAGTATACAAGATCCATCGCCCACCTCTATCCGTTAGAAATCGAAGATCGAGAAGCGCATTGCAAACAGACATCACGATATGAAGAGAGCGTAGAAGAACCTCTGCAGATTCCTAATCTTCCATGTCCATCCTTCAACGACGTTGCCGAGACATCTTCTGGCCAAAGATGCACTCAAGTAGAAGCTAGAGATAAGCCAGAAAAGGAAGCACAACCTTATGCCTCGCCAGTAGAGGAAAGGTGTTCCTCTCAACAAGTCGTAGAACCTATGTCTAGTGAGTTAGACGAGCCTAAGCCTAAATCTAAGTCTATGTCCGAACCAGAACCACTCGCGGTCGTTGACCTCGAGTTGGATGAGTACATTGATCCCGAGTCATACCACCTAGAGGAAGACGACGAGTCGAGACCTAAGAGAGTCGCAGCTCTACGGGCCCTTGAGAAGATCAAGGAGTGGACCAGCGATCTAGTCGCCATGCTTCTGCCTGTGGTGGGGAGTGTCGCGACAATTTGATCTCGAGCGTCGCTTCTGTAGTTAATGATAACATCAAACAACAAATCAACGAGTCTGACTATTATTGAATGTTTACATATGTGGAGATTTATATACGGCAGTCAAAGGCTCATCTATCATGTTACCTATATGTCATGGTGGATGAAACAGCTGACGTTAGTGGTCGTGAGCAATTAGTTTTTAATAATAATTCCCAAGTAGTGGATCCATTCATTAAGCATGTAGATGTCAGCATAGACCGGACGGCAGCAACGTCGAGTTCAATTATACTTCAAATTTTAGAGGAATACGATTGTCTCTCAAAATTAAACGCGCAGACATGTTGGTGTTTTATCGTCTAATCTACGAGGAGTTTAGTATTAAGTCAGTGTATACCTGGCTACAACCCTCACATGCCTTACAGTACTGTGATTGTCTTTCACCAAAAGTATACCAACCTGATGTGCGAGCTTTCATTGCCGAAGGTTGAAGATATGCCTGAGATATGACAATTTATATCAACTTCTAATTATAATTCTAATATTCTAGACATGTATAATAATAATTCTATATAATTTAAATGTTGACGGTCATTTTATCTAACACTAGATTAATTTTATATTTGCATGACTTTTTAAGTTTAAATGTTTGAAACTAGAATATCCATGACATCTTTTTTGTACAACATTTACTGCGAATAAATATTTCATTCAGTCATTCAAGAAGTAAGTAAATATTGCGAAAAATATTAATGAAATCTTGTGTTATTTTACTATATTACACAATTTTGGACAATGGTAGTCAGTAACATTATTGCCAATAATATTAAAATTGTTGTTTTCAGTGAGAAATGAGCCTACTCGTGACTAAAACGGGGTTTCGTGCCATCACCTACGAAATCATTTTCCAACCGGAGACGATGAATAAAGGCAAGAAATTGGTGCTAGCTGGGCATGTCCTTGAGGTTGAAGACATTCGCCAAGGAGACTCACTTTTTCTTCCATCACTTACTTTTGACTGGAATGAAATGAAGCCTGCAGGAGTTATACCGATAAGCACTTTCGCAGTGAACCCTTTTTTGTAGTGTGAGTAGCAGAACACACGATTATCAACACTTGATGGTACTTCTATAGGAATCTCAGTACAGTCAATAATTACTCGAGTGTTACTATAATCAGGGTGGAAACTAATTTTTCAACATACGAGTTAAATATTCTTGACACTGTTGTTCTATGAATAGCAAATATGACACTCAGTGCGGAAAATGTTAAGCCAAGTTTAATTTTCATCAAGAAAAGAAGTAGTCTATCTTTCTCACTCACCAATTATTTGTGGTTCTTTTGGGTAAATTGTAATAAAAAGTCAAAGTTGTTAAGAGTAACACCTGCAAGATCTACAAGCTGTTCATCGGTATTGATAGATTGAAATCCAGCAAAATATTTGATTTCGATCTTTGTGGCTTGGTCGATAGAAATACTTTTAGCAGTATTACAGCTTTGGTGTCTCATCATTTTAAAAGTCTTAATGGTATTTGTATTGATGTCTATTTCTGTTTGAACTTCAGCATCACATGTTTGTTTGCCATAAATATACCTGTTACAGGTAAACGTCTGTCCTGCATTTGTATATTTTTAGAAACATATAGGTCCACTTGACATTCAGCATCAACTTTTAAATTCACATTATTTTCCAGCAATTCCAATTCACTTCAATTATTAGGATGGACTGCTTCTGCTTCTTGTTCTCATGCGCCTTCGTTTCATATAACGTTGAAACCGCAACGTTTTCGCTATTTATGTAATGGCTGCTTTTACAGTGTTCTTTAACTTTAAGTTTTCATCAGACATGAATCTAATTTAACATATGAATACTAGAGATAATGTAACTGGAATTATAATGATAATAGTACCAATATGACAATTTATATCAACTTCTAATTATAATTCTAATATTCTAGACATGTATAATAATAATTATATATAATTTAAATGTTGACGGTCATTTTATCTAAAACTAGATTAATTTAATATTTGCATGACTTTTTAAGTTTAAATGTTTGAAACTAGAATATCCATGACATCTTTTTTGTACAACATTTACTGCGAAGAAATATTTCATTCCTTATTTCATTTAAGAAGTAAGTAAATATTGTGAAAAATATTAATGAAATCTTGTGTTATTTTACTATATTACACAATTTTGGACAATGGTAGTCAGTAACATTATTGCCAATAATATTAAAAATGTTGTTTTCAGTGAGAAATGAGTCTACTCGTGACTAAAACGGGGTTTCGTGCCATCACCCACGAAATCATTTTCCAACCGGAGACGATGAATAAAGGCAAGAAATTGGTGCTAGCTGGGCATGTCCTTGAGGTTGAAGACATTCGCCAAGGAGACTCACTTTTTCTTCCACCACTTACTTTTGACTGGAATGAAATGAAGCCTGCAGGAGTTATACCGATAAGCACTTTCGCAGTGAACCCTTTTTTGTAGTGCGAGTAGCAGAACACACGATTATCAACATTTGATGGTACTTCTATAGGAATCTCAGTACAGTCAATAATTACTCGAGTTTTACTATAATCAGGGTGGAAACATTCTGGCATTGTCTTGTGCACAACATATTTGTCTGGCCAAAAAACCAAATTTGAAGTAGCAGCTGCTAATTTTTCAACATATGAGTTAAATATTCTTGACACTGTTGTTCTATGAATAGCAAATAGAACACTCAGTGCGGAAAATGTTAAGCCAAGTTTGATTTTCATCAAGAAAAGAAGTAGTCTATCTTTCTCACTCACCAAATATTTGTGGTTCTTTTGGGTAAATTGTAATAAAAAGTTAAAGTTGTTAAGAGTAACACCTGCAAGATCTACAAGCTGTTCATCGGTATTGATAGATTGAAATCCAGCAAAACATTTGCTATCGGTCTTTGTGGCTTGGTCCATAGAAATACTTTTAGCAGTAAGTATTACAGCTTTGGTGACTCATCATTTTAAAAGCCTTAATGGTATTCGTATTGATGTCTATTTCTGTTTGAACTTCAGCATCACATGTTTCTTTGCCATAAATATACCTGTTACAGGTAAACGTCTGTCCTGCATTTTGTATATTTTTAGAAACATATAGGTCCAGTTGACATTCAGCATCAACTTTTAAATTCACATTATTTTCCAGCAATTCCAATTCACTTGAATTATTAGGATGGACTGCTTCTGCTTCTTGTTCTCATGCGCCTTCGTTTCATATAACGTTGAAACCGCAACGTTTTCGCTATTTATGTAATGGCTGCTTTTACAGTGTTCTTTAACTTTAAGTTTTCATCAGACATGAATCTAATTTAACATATGAATACTAGAGATAATGTAACTGGAATTATAATGATAATAGTACCAATATGACAATTTATATCAACTTCTAATTATAATTCTAATATTCTAGACATGTATAATAATAATTATATATAATTTAAATGTTGACGGTCATTTTTGTTGGATAGTGTATGGCTCCACAATGTGAATGCATGGAAAGATTTAATTGTATTTTGTTTATGGTAACACTTAAGCTCTATCATCTTCCTATATGTCTCTGGTTTTTTTTTTCTCTTCTGCTGTCTCGGGACGACATGCACGTTATTGTGTTAGCTCTATTTTTATTTAAGACAAAACCACATTGTGAGCATTATTTTGATAAATATACGTTATGCAATGTCCATCCTGAATCTTCATTGAGTCTCCTTCGCTTGAACCACTGCATGCACCACGACTCTAAGACCTACGGACTTCTAACAATTTTATCTAACTCTAGATTAATTTTATATTTGCATGACTTTTTAAGTTTAAATGTTTGAAACTAGAATATCCATGACATCTTTTTTGTACAACATTTACTGCGAATAAATATTTCATTCCTTATTTCATTCAAGAAGTAAGTAAATATTGTGAAAAATATTAATCAAATCTTGTGTTATTTTACTATATTAGGTCGGTAGTCGAACAGTGAGCTAGCCAGATACACCGAGCCACCGCCATATTTCGAAAACCGCGACGTTGCCAGTTTTACCGATCGTGCACGAACATGCCTCGTGGGCAGCCTTGAAGGCACCACTACCTCATTCCAACGCAGAAATTGAACGCGTTTTCAGCCAAATGAATATAGTCAAAACTAAACTTCGCAACCGTTTGTCGATAAAAACTTTAAATGCCATTCTATACGTCAGATTCGGCCTACAGAGGGCAGGGAAATGCTGCTATTCTTACACAGTTCCGGATAACGTACTGCGCTCTATAGGTACCAAGGAGAGTTATAGTCTTGAGAATAAGGCTTCCACGTCGACCACGTCTACATGCACATCAGCTGCCGAGCCTGCCGATGAAGCCGAAGATATTAACATTTTATTTAGTAACATAGTCGATTAAAACGTAGAATAAATCAAAATTTTGTTGATTAATAAACATTTAAAATTAAATGACGTTTTATTTGACATGACATTGAAAAATGTTAGCTAGCTTATTTTCTGGCAATATTATAAAGCAATTAGCATAATTTTGGCAAAATTTTAACATCAGTTTAGCAAGTTTTAGATTCACCTTGTTGGCAACACTGCAGCCTTCCCCTCTCCCGCAGTATGCCGGCGACCGCTGCTCATGAGTGGCGTGTGACCGCGGCTCATTTGTATCTCGCAAAAAAATCACAGTATTCTCACGTAAGTGTTTCGATTTTTGTATATTTTGTTAACAACTAAAAGAACAAAAGCTTTATGGTGTTAGAATTCTTGTAGTTTTGGTCGTTTTATGAGCATATTGCGTAGTGACAATTAAGTGTGTACCTAATTTTTATTTATTATTATAAGTTAAAAGGTGTGAGTATTAAACAGTGATCCCGGTTCACATAGTACTCAGTGAACCGGTTCAAATAGTACTCAGTGAACCGGTTCACTGTGTACCTTAGTCACGGGCAACAGCAAATAGATTTTTAACAGACTTCAAAAAAAATAAAAGGTTTCAGTTTGACCCGTAAGATTGTATGTATAGATTTACTGTTTTTTTTTGTATCTAAAGATAGGTAAACGAGCAAGTGGGTCACTTAATCGTAAGTGAACACCACTGTCTATGGACACTCGCAATACCAGAAGGATAGCAGATGCGTTACTATTCTAGAGAGCTAAGATGAAATGCTTCTAGTGCCCGTTATTTCCCCAGCTGTCTTACGCTCCAGACTGGATAACAACAGTGCAAGCACCGGTGCTTGGCGGTAAGATTAGCTAATAAGATGGTGAAAGCGATCCGGATGGACCTTGCATAAGGTCCTACCACCCACAAATGTATGTTTGTCCGCGATTATCTTGCGTGTGGCTGATCTGATTTTTTGTTTGTTTTAGGATGCCAAGACCAAAACCTAATGAACGTAAGATAGGCAAGCACAAAAAAGAAGACATGAAATTAGCTTTACAAATGGTAGAAACTGGTATCTCCATTAGGAAGGCGGCAAAAACAAGTAAAATTCCGTACCCTACGTTGCGCCGTTACGTGAAAAACAAACGTGAACATGGTGATAATATATCACTTGTACCTAGATATGATGTTAATAAAGTGTTTAATGAAGAACAAGAACAAATATTACTAAAATACTACGAGGACTGTGCACTAATGTTCTACGGTTTGACCGTCAAAGAATGTAGGAAGGTGGCGTATGAAATGGCAAAGAATAATGACATTAAAATACCAAGCTCATGGAACAGAGATGGAATGGCAGGTTTGGAATGGTTTCGTTCCTTCAAAAATAGACATCCTATTTCGGTGAAGAAACCAGAAGCGGTTAGCCTCGCACGAGCCACCTCATTTAACCGTGAAACTGTGGCAATATTTTTTAAGAACTTGGAAGATGTGCTGAAACGAGAGCCTAGATTTGCAGATGGAACCCCCGCCGGAGTTCGTGCTGGCGCGGAACTTCACTGTTTACGACCTCGCCGCCACCATCCCCACCGAGTCCCGCGGCATTGCAGCCGCCCAGGCGTGGCTACTCCTGCGCACCACTCCGCCGCGATGCCCCGGCTGCCGCACCAGAATGCGCCGCGAGCCCAAGGCGTCGTGCAAGTTTGGCTTCCGGTGGCGTTGCGGTCTCCGCGAGTGCCGTGCCACGGTGGCCCCCGCGAGGGGGACCATCTTTTCGAGGACCAGGTTAAGTGTCCAGACTACGTTGCGTCTGGTTTACCATTTTTATGAGGGCGACGGAGTGGTGGTCGCCGCGCGCCAGTGCAAGACTTCAAAGCCTGCCGCCATCCGACTATACCGGCGCCTGAGGGAGGTCTGCAGCCTTGTGGCGGCTCACGACGGGACCCGGGTCGGGGGCCCCGGGGATGTAGTGGAGGCAGACGAGTGCCATCTCTACTCGCCAAGGCACCATCGCGGCCGGGTGCCCCGATCCCAGGCCTGGGTGGTGGGATGCATAAGCCGGTTGACCAGGAAGATGAGAGTCGCCCCGATTCTGGACCGCAGCCGCCCCACCCTGGACCGGTTCATTCAGGACTCAGTTGTGCAGGGGTCCAATCTGGTGACCGACTCCCTGCGGTCCTATAGGGGGGCCCGACTGCGCCTCGGCATGGCCAGTCACAATACGGTGTGTCGCCGCAGAAGTTTTGTGGCCGCTCCCGCCGAGATGGAGGCGGATCCCCAGCTCGGGAGCCCCGCTCGGGGGTCGAGCCGCCGACTGGTGGCGGTCCATACCAACACCATAGAGCGACAGTGGCGGGAGCTCCGCCGGCGGTGTCGTCCCTGCCGCTCCGCCGCGCAGCTCGCGCTGAGGGCGGGCGAACACGAGTACAGGCAGAATGTAACAAGGTGCTGCCCCTCCCCCGCCGCCGGGTTCCGCCGGTTTTTACGGGACATAGTGCGGGCCTACCCCGGGGCTGGCCGCCCCAGGATCCGGCGGCAAAACTGCCGGTGCGAGCTGTGCCGCTGAACATACAATTGTAAATCTTTAATTAAACAGTGACAGTTGGTTCTAGTTGAGTTTGACAGCTAGGTTACGTCAATGTCATGTACGATGGCGGATGATATGGACTTGTGCCGGAGCCCGAGGCAAGGAGATAGGCCTTCAGCCCCGAATCTTAGGGCATCGATGTTTTTTGAGGCCAAATGGCTGAACCCTTAATTTGAATAACTTCAAAAATAGTAAGTTTATACATTCCTGAAATAATTTTTATTTGTTTTCGGGATTGTCGATGGTAACAATGTGTTATTGTTTCAGAATGGAACCTAAATAATTTTTAATTGTCGCTTGGAAACTATATTTTCTTTAGCACCTTCGCTACACCGGTAAGTCTCATGAAAACTGGCAAGTTCAGGAAATATTTCTGTCAAATTTGATATTTAATTTGTTTATTTTGTTGCAGCATATTTTCTTGTGCTTTGCCACGTGCACTGGACCCAAGGGTGGGAGGACAGTTTCAGTTGTTCAAGGTAAACATTAGCTTTACCATCCAGTTTTACCAGTGGGAGTGTCAGTGTCATATTTGTTTATCGGAGTCCGATGCTCTCTAGTGACATTTATTGATATAGTATGATGCTCTGGTAACGCTGTCACTGATTTTATATTTAATAGCATTAAACTCCTATTTAAAGTCAGACGCCACGTCAATAGCACAATTTCATCGTTCGGTGCAAGCTGGCAGAGCGAAAGCGTAGAGCGGGAAAGCCGAACTGAAGAAGCACGGAGAGTGTGACCAGCCAGGTTTGAGCAGACCCTCCTGTAAGTCGTCTTTCATCTCTCAGCAACAATTAGGCCTTGTTAGTTCTGTTATAGTTGGAATAGAAGCAAAAAGTTCTCCAAACACGCGGACTGCAACGCGACCCTGTTTCTCTCCTGTCATGGAGTCCTAAGCTTTAAGAAACCACTTTGTATTCAGTGTAAACCAACAACTTCACTGATAATAAAAGACTACCATTTACAGAGACCTTTTGTTATTTATGTCATTCTCTACTGCTACATCTAAATCGACTTATCCATTTCTAGGAAAGGCCGCTATTCTATATCTATACTCCCACTGGTACACTTAAATCCTCACATTGTCATAAAAAAAAGCAATTTCACAGGCTACTTGTGCCTTCTTCATCTATACGGACAAAGGAGAGAAGATGAGACCAAAGACACTGACTGCGAACACACGACGAGAACAGACGACATAATTGACCTAACTGACATTATAAATGGACAATTTAATAAAGCGTTAATGAAAGAACTGATCGATAAATGGTGCAAAACAATAACGGAACGGTACCCAAGAGAAGGCCAACGTAAGAGAGGAAGACCACCAAAAAGATGGGCTAATGACATAAGCCAGATCGCCGGCAAAACCTGGTAGAGTATAGCTAAAGATAGACGAGAATGGAGAAGGCTAGAGGAGGCCTTTGCCAAAGCTAAAGATTGGAACACCACCCTCAAGCTCATAAGAAGCGCATTCGCTCCAAATATGGAACCCTATGAACTTTATATGGAACTTTTTGCGACGGCTCAGAAAAGCGACGAACCGTTAGACGCCTTTCTGTGCACCAAAAGGTCTCTCTTGCTTGGCTCAATTACCTCCAAAAAGGTACAAGGAGGACGCGCAACTGGACCTCATCTACGGCCTACTAAATCTACATATGCGTAAAAACTTGGCCAGAAGGGAAATAAAAACATTCGCGGACCTAATAAGTAAAGGCCGGCAGATCGAAAAGTTACAGCAACAATCGGCTGCAACACCTGGCTCAGGCACTAAACTAAAAAAGAGATGCACATTTTGCGGTAAACGCGGGCATGAAGCAGATGAATGTCGTCGACGCAAGGCCTCGGAAGAAAAACCAGGCGAAATAAAATGTTACGGATGCGGCGCTGTTGGGGTATATAGAAGCAACTGTGCAAACTGCAAGAACCAACTCACACCACCGAAACCGATGAAGTTTTATGCCATGTTGACCACGCCGATGGAAGACGGCGTGAAAATCCCAACGATAAACGTTACTATTAACGGCAAACAAGGATATGCATACCTTGACTCAGCGGCAAGAACAAGCATCGCAGGCACATTGCTATACAATTGGGCTTTAAATCAACATCCCTACAGTTATAGTTATAAATCTAAAACTGTAAAGTTCGAATAAAGGCTATTATTATTATAATAATGAAAGAACTAATAATGGTTTTTTATAAAATCCACCTACATATTGAAACTTTAAATAATCAGTTTATGGCTTTCCCTATAACTTTGTAAATCGCCAAGACTGATGCACTGAGATGATGATGAAGCAAGCTTTGGGAGCGCACGCAGGGTGCTCATGCATAACTTGAGTTTTAATTTAATTTATCAGTTAATTTTACTGTAACTTTTTATTGTTTTTCAATCTAGAAAATTCTGCAAACAACGACAGTGTAAATGGAACAGCGACATTGTCAAAGAATAGTAAAAAGGAAAATTCTGCAAACATCAATGACTAAGTCACCCCACCGCAGACAGTGTTAATGGAGCAGCGACATTGTCAAAGAATAGACAAATGGAAAATTCTGTAAACAGCAATGGCTACTAAGTCACCCCACTACAGACAAGTGTAAAAGACCTGACCGAGTGACATGAACTGACATACACAAATTTGCAATATTTATGTTCATATATACATAGACTTTACAGTGAAATATATAAATAAATAAGCCGAGGAAGGTTCTGCATACATTCCTCTTAATTCACAGGAGTGTCAGTCATTTTTCATGAATAAATGATTCCTGAAGATTAGTCAACATTCATGGATTATAGGAATAAAAACAGCTTGACAAATTATCAGTAAAAAACCAAACCGCTAAGTGTATTGTAGTACAATTTAGCTTGGAAGCGGTTTGATTTCTCTTGATTTTATACAGTTAATGCAGCAAGATAGGTATAATCTTTTCACACACAATATGTCATTATGTCAATGACTTTCGATGAATTTTGGTATGAAACCATGAACATTGTTGTAGGTCAATAATCAAACAATCATAGGATGGCCACCTTTCATGCTTCCAATGATTTGAATCATCATCCAAGTCGCTGGACGCCAGAACGCTAAAAGAACGACAAATTATTCAATCAGGTGATTCTTTATAAGTTACTCTCCTCTGAGTCTGCGACATCGTCAGCTAGGATAACCGGACCAGTTGAGATTGTTGGTTGAAACAGACGTTAATCACAAACATGTTGATCATTGCATCGCAATAGAAGTATGAAACTTGCTTTTGACTAAATCAAACTACGAATCACTCCCCGTAACTCTAAATCTTTGGATGCTGAATAAATCAGTAAAACGAAACCCAAAATTGAAGCGAAAGAAAGAAATAAGTACCAGAGGTACCAGTGCAACAAACCTCACTCACCTCGGAACTAACCTAACTAAAAACAAACAGACAAAAGTGAGAATAGAATTACAACAACGAAAATCAAGCGCTTGCGTTGGGACTGTTGCGAGCGATATATAATGTTAGTTAACAAACAATCAATGACTAGTTTATCTTCTTTGAATGGTTTACTTTTCCGTTACTTTACTAATGTAATGTCTAATGTAAGACTAAGACTGTAGCTGTACTGTACGTCCTGGTCCTGGAATGTAATGTAATATACGGCTTGAAATGCGCGACCCAAAAATACCACCCTGGTAATTTGTATACTCAATACAACTGGACACGAATTACATGACGAATATTCTTGTTCACAGATAGCTTACCATCATTGGTCGCAGACGAATCGAACCGAACCTCTCACTCTATGGAATGGACCAAATCAAACTTTTTTTGATTCAGAAAAGGCAAAGGGAGCTAAGCCCATACAATGAAGTTTATTGTATTGTTTATGACCCTCGCGCTACCTAGTTATCGACTCCATTAATTGTACGACGTACGTCACGCACGAGTAGCTTGCATAATAGTTATATTTCATATTTTGCCGCCATATTAAAAAAAAGAGCAGCCCGCGGTTATTTTACGGTATGGACAGTATTAAATAGGTGACGTGAGACAGTATTTTTTGTGTTACGCATTACATGACAGAGATTAATCTGCGCCGAGGGGGATAGCGACAAGGGATGATTCATCTTGCCAGCATAAAAAAAATGCTTATTTTTTTTTTTTTTTTATATAAATAGGAAGGCAAACAAGCAAGTGGGTCACCTGATGGTAAGTGATCACCACTGCCCATAGACACCCGCAACCCCGGAGGGATTGCAGATGCGTTGCCAACCTAGAGGACTAAGATGAAATGCCTCTTGTGCCCGTAATTTTCATGTTACTTTAACAGTTTTAAGTTAGCGTATTATAAATTCATTCATTTCGTTGTATTAAATACAAGATCCCTACTAATATTATAAATGCGAAAGTAACTCTGTCTGTCTGTTACCTTTTCACGCTTAAGCCGCTGGGCCGATTTAGTTGAAATTTGGTATACAGATAGTTTGAGTCCCGGGAAAGGACATAGGATAGTTTTTATCCCGGAAAATTGCATAGTTCCCGCGGGATAGCGATAAGCGAATTCTGCGCAGACGGAGTCGCGGGCAACAGCTAGTATACCTATATTTGTGTCTAGTCTACTTTTATATTTGTAACAGTAACCCTTTTAACGACTATGTTGACCATGAAATCTTGTATAGCGTGTTCTTACTGTTGTACTTTTGTTGTAGGTTTTTACTTTTTTGTTAAAAAGTATCTTTATTTCTCACTTTTTAGCGATTGATAGCTAAGTACATCTCACGACGATCCCCATAAGCCCAAACACATGGGGGGCCACTACGAAATTCGAAAATCGAAGTTCGTATTGTACCGTCCCTCTTACGCTCGTATTAAATTAAATATAATATTAACGTTAGCGAGACCGCAAGATACGAAACCCGAATTTTGCATTTCGTAGTACAGGCTCAGCTTAGATAGGTAAATTGTTTTGTTTTATAAGTTAACAGAGTTCCTATGTCTACAATCCGGCTTTAGGATCAAGTCACTTAATAAATCGTTACCTTGTACTATTTATATTATTATTCCGCTATAATCCCTCAAATTTTTTCCCTAGCTAATGAAAACTCAGTGTTAATAATAAATAACCTACCAGAAAGATTGCAAGATTGAATTGTCTCACATAATAAAAATCTTATTGTTACCCTGTTAGAAAGGGACATGCTCCTCCATCTCGGTCGGCTCGTTTTTCAGATGCGAGTACAGTCGTAGGCTTACTTTCTAACTCGCTCGCAATCGCCATCGTGTTCATTTTGACAGTTCAAGCATGGGCCGACAATTGGCATCGGAATCAGCTAGCTGTCACATTCATACAAGAACTGTCAAAATGAACACGATGGCGATTGCGAGCGATTTAGACAATAAGCCTACTGTTTAGATAGTGTCCATGTTTTGCGGGTAATATGGGGAATATAACAGGAAATATGCGGTATGTGCGGGGAGGGGCACTATCATGTTAAGTTGTTGAATAATAACACTATGTTCATTATCCACCAAACAATTTTAGGCACATAAATATAAATCAAATTGATTATCACGATTAATAAAACAAGAGCGTTACAAAAATAACATCAGTTCAATTGTTATATTTCATTATGTCCGTAACTAAGCCAATAAAACAGTAATAACACAGCGTCCTTTAATAATTTAACAATTAATTTTATGAATACTTTCCCACTTCTCGAGATAACAAGTTACAATTTTACAATAGTCTTAACTAGCAACATCGGTCAAATCCTAATCTCTGATTGGTTGATCGGGCCAATGTTACCAGTTTAGACTAAAATTGTAACTTGTAGCTTCGAAAAAATGGGCCACTGGGGTGGCAAGGATTTCAAGGAAACGTCCGGACGTTGCCCTAATACTTGGATCCTTGCACATTGGGTAAGTACAGCATTTCTTTTGGTACTTATTATTATACTGCAATTGGTATTTCTTACAGCATAAAATGTTCCTGAAGTTTCTCTACTTAATATAGTTGGTAAATTCTAGGAGTAACACTAACATTCAAACATCAATGGGAAATGAAGTTCAATTTACATCAGAACAAGAAACAAATCGCCTTATTACATTTTCACTATCTATTAAGTAGGTATAGGTACACTACGTCATGATAAAAAAAGTCTGAGGCTTCTGTATAGGAGGGTTTTATGCCGCTCCTACATCACTTCAAGTTTAGTGTCAAAAATGACGTCTGGTAGGTGAGAGGGGATTAGGTGAGCTAGGCGGGGGTGGATTTTTGGCACTCGAAAATTTAAGCAGTGAAGGAGTGGCGTTAGACCAAACGAGCGAATGCTTAGTCTATCCCCACTCTACCAAATTATCTGTGTGTAAACAGAGACAGGGGGTTTATATTCTCTGTTTATAGACTTTATAGTGAACTAATGGGATTGGTCCATGGATAGAGTGGTACTGTGGTACAGTACATGCGCGATGTGAGTGCAGGGGGGGTAATGAGGCGGCGGGCAAGGCAGTGTCCATAGAGGGAAGAAGCATCTTACCCCCGATTGCAATCAAGATGGGTTTTAGATCAAAAGAACATAGACCTAGAGCTAGAACAAGAGCATTATTTCTTGAGTGTAAGAGCGTTTTCCAAAAAAAAGTTCACATGTACATTTTCCCAGAATTGAAATATTTTGGGCTTTTCTTACAATCGTTTACCCTGTCGATTCACATACAATCAAAAAAGTGTCCCAGATTTTACTATGCTTTTTTTTTCCTGTTCGTCACGTTCCATACATGCCTATATGAAAAAAGTGACGAACTGGAATGTAAATTTTCTAGTGCCGTTTACATCAAGCGAGCGAGTATCCTTAGAATATTACTAGAATCTTTGTGAACGCAGAAAGAACACAATAATGCACCTCTGTTTACACCAAAATAATTTGATAGAATGGGGATAGAATGAACATTCACTCGTCTTTTTTAAAACTACCTTCAGATCGCGCGCGCACCGTATTTTATCCCGCATTCCTTCCAAAAAAGGATACTATTCGATTCGAAACTGTCACATTTCAACATGGTTTATAATAGTACCTAGATTAAGGCCGAGGCCTGGGAAGTAGCCAATTGCTGGATGAGTAACTTGTTTAAAAACACGAACCGCAAGCGAGTGTTTTTTAAAGTTACGAATCCAGCAATTGCTCTTCCAGCTGAGGCAGGTATAATGTTTTTCTCAAACATCGAGAGGAAATGAAAATAAATTTTGCACTAAACTTCCTCGCAACTTAGGTGGTTTTCACTTTCCCGGCTTTTTTCTAAAGTTTATTCTTCTTCTATTTGAGACATCGATAAAAACGCGCTCTCCTCGGCCATGGACTTGGCTGTATGACATTGTTGTTCATTATTCCAGTCTCTTTAAAAAAGTTAAAAACAAATGAAAAACAGTCCATCAATCCGATTTATGACCAGAACATCGCGCCTGAAACGTAAATTCGGCCTTCAACATGACCCTTCGTGTTCTGTTACTTAGAATACAATGACGACATTTACGACAATGTTTGAGAAAAGGTAATTACTATTTAGTAACCGGTGGTCTTGTCGTGCTTCATTCAAATCACTTTCTACCATATCCATATACGGTTATAGAAAGGTGATGAATGTGTAAGCGTTACACTACTTTTCCATCAGAGATGTGCCGAATTGGCATTGTTAATTTTTTTTAAGCTGTGCTTTTAACACCTTTATTTGATAAAATGGACTATTTCAAACAACTAATTTGAATATTATGCTTTTACGTAGCTTTGTTAATTAATAATAAATATTTTTTCGCTGTTTGATAATTTGTGAATTTAGACAGAATCCCAATCGCCTTCGTTCGGCTGGCTATAAAAAAACGGCTTAGTCTATGGTTTTGTCGATTTGACAGTGACACGTGACAGTTGCCATAGGTAAACTTTTTTTTTTCATTTTTGTGGCAAACATTCGATGCTGGATTCTGTCTAAAAACCGGGTTAAAAACAAAGGTTCAAAGTACTTTTACAAAAATATCTGCAATCATAAAGTATTTTTGAAATCGGACAAGATAAATCGGATAATTGATGGTTTTCCTCGAAATGGTTTTCGAATTGGAGCATACTAAAAAAAGCGAACAATGCCAATTATAGCTGGGATGCGCATGTATCCGGCAAATTGAAATGGCATGCACTATGATTCATTTCTCGGATATTACATTACACACATCTAGCTATTGACTCGGCACATCTCTAGTGATAAAGCAGCTTTAGACAAGGCAACCGTTTACCGCCAATATCATTGTTTCCCGCGTTTGCCCGGCGGTTTCTGCAGTTGGAAAGCCGACGTGGAGTCCTGCGACGGGGTGAACGAACTCACGCTGAGTTGGGTCGGTTGCGGCGCAGGCGTCGGCTGCCAACTGCTGCCTGCATACAAGAATAACATTAAACTTAAAAATTAACCCCCCCCCCCCTCCCCCCCCCCTCAGTAATCGAGTAATTATGTATGTATGTAAACTCTTTATTGCACATAAAAATATAAAAAATATAGAAAATACAGAGAAAAAAGTACAAAGGCGAACTTATCCCTAAAAAGGGATCTCTTCCAGCTAACCTGCTTCAGAAAGGAATAGTTGACAACAAAAAGGCAAGCAGTAATTACACGTAGGTAAGTAAATAAGTCTTCCATGCTGGTCTGGGAGCAAATAAAAAACATAGAATGTACCAGCTGCTTCTCTACCCGCGCAGATGGTAAAAGTCCATCGAGGGAATGGGCGAAAATAATAGGAATCATGTTATAAGCGATGAGGCTAGCAACCCATCACTATTTTAATTCCATTTTCCACCTATACGCCCACAATCTTGCTAAATGTGGCCTGTAGGTGCCTGTTACCTTAGGTTCTGTCAACCCAGTAAGAGATAAAGACGTGATTTGTGTATGTATGTATGTAAGTAAATAAAAAAAAACATTTTTTTGTCAAAAATGCCTTACATCATTTTGGAAAAGACCTGATACTCTTCTGCAGGACTGATTTTTACTAAGCCAAGATCCACCGCAAGGAAACTGGCTTTCGAATGAAAAAAACCGCTTCGAAATTGCTCTATCCGTTTGAGAGCTACAATGCCACAGACACACACACACACACACAAAGACATCAACTTATAACACCGCTCTTTTTGCGTCGAGGGTTGAGGGATTGGATTTAATGGTATACCAGCGACTAGCTCGAGATATTTCGACGCAGTTGCTGCAAGAAAGTCATGGGTAAACAGATATGTATGTCACCAGATATTATAAAGTTTGATATAAGCATAGATATATCGGTAATGTAAGACAGAACGCTATTATAATGTAAGTATACAGGGCGAGATAGATAGACGAGACCAGTTTTCTTACACGCTGTGGATCTGAGTACTCGTAAATGAAATAGTAAAGTTTATTTTCCTTTTACACGCGCCGACAGCTGTCAAATTTTCAGATCTTGCCTACATCCAACTTACTGTCTCCAACTTACTTTTCTTAATGGTTGTCTGGTAGAGATCGCTATTAAGCGATAAGACCGCCTATTGTCTACTTTGTTCTTTGTTTCTGTATTGTTTTTTACTGATTTGTGGTGTTCAATAAAGAGTATTTGTATTGTATTGTATTGTATTGTATCCAACATTAGCTTACTATTTTGGTTAACTCTAAAATACAAATAACCACATACCACTAGTATCTTGTCCCGGGAATGGTGACAGAGAATTTCCCAAATAACTGAAAGGCGTTGGTCCCGCCAACTGCGATATGTTGTCTGAAAATTAAGATTATTTTTAATATCACAAATATTTACTAGTATCAAACCAGGTAGTCCGTGAGTTCTGAGAACGATTCAAGATTCGAACCCATAAGAGTGAAAGAGACAGCAAGACAGTCCTGAAAGTCTTTTTAAATACCAACGCACTGTACCAGGTATACTCCTCGCAGCGAATCATGATCCCTATGACAGTTTCGTTGACATTTCTAATAGCAATGCACCATGACAGATTTTACTATTTCCAGACAAAGATAATTAGACGTAGTTTTTCTTTAATTCTAACCTAGTTCCAGGCACGAAGCTTATCAACCATTAAATTTCAGAAGTGTCATATCGACCAATTAAAAAAAAAAATCTAATTAATAATAGGAAATAAAAATAGAATTTGCACCTGTTCAAAAACTTTACTTAGCCAATTGGCATTGTTCACTTTTTTTAGTATGCTCCAATTCGAAAACCATTTCGAGGAAAACCATCATTTATCCGATTTATCTTGTCCGATTTCAAAAATACTTTATGATTGCAGATATTTTTGTAAAAGTACTTTGAACCTTTGTTTGACCGAACGACCCGGTTTTTAGACACAATCCAGCATCGAATGTTTGCCACAAAAATGAAAAAAAAAAGTTTAGCTATGGCAACTGTCACGTGTCACTGTCAAATCGACAAAACCATAGACAAAGCCGTTTTTTTTATAGCCAGCCGAACGAAGGCGATTGGGATTCTGTCTAAATTCACGAATTATCAAACAGCGAAAAAATATTTATTATTAATTAACAAAGCTACGTAAAAGCATAATATTCAAATTAGTTGCTTGAAATAGTCCATTTTATCAAATAAAGGTGTTAAAAGCACAGCTTAAAAAAAATGAACAATGCCAATTGTATGAGCTCAGTTGAAAGCGTATGACAAACAATACATTTATGGCTTACGAAATTACGGCAAACGATGGTTCCCACCAGGGATGTTACGGAGCTTCGACTCCGGTTCCGTTAAGTCGGAACTTCCGATTATTATTACACCTTCGGTTCCGACACTTTTAAATAGAAGGTTTTAATCGGAGGTCGAAGCATAACAGCGGCGGCGGCGGCCTGTGTCGACTGTTATGAACAGGTTCATACATGTCGCGCGGGGAATCGCCCCGACTACGTGCACTCTATCGTCAATTATCCGACCATGCCTGCTTTACTTGTTTGTGCAGGTTAAGAGAAAAAAAAAAAAATCGTATACCTACTTTTTGTTTTTGTTTTTGATGCACAAAGGTGCTTCACTCTGTAAATGTTATGGTTTCAATATTTTTCTATAGGAAACTGTAAGTCTAGTTTTTACAAAAATGTAACTGTAGTATATATAGCTATAAGAGACTGTTTGTTTCTAAATAAATAAATAAAATAAAATAAAAATAAATGCCTCCGACTCCGATTCCGACTTCGATAAAGCCAATTTAAAAACTCCGACTCCGCCTTCGGTTCCGATTAAACTACCTCCGTTACATCCCTGGGGTGCGTTCAGTTTGATCACCCGACGACGCACGACGCCGCACTGGACCCGTTCAGTAAGTCAGTGCGATGATCGGACGATCACACCAAATCGTTCAGTAACATCGTCGAGCGTCGTCGCGCGATCGCACCGGTCACCCCATAAAATAGATGGGTAAAAAACGCCCAGACGTCACTTTGACAGTTGAAAAGCGGCAAAATTTATAATTCGAACGCTGGGGATATAAACTTATTATTACGAATACGAAATCACCCTTGAATTGACACTTTTGACAGAAGAACGTCCCAACTCGTTCAGTAAGTGTGTTCATGATCGGACGATTTTCATCCGACGATAATCACACTGACACTTTAGTTACTGAACGTAGCCCTGGTTCCCATTCCCACCACTGCGGTGTTGCTGCTAGCAATAATGACTCACTTAAAACGGCTCTAGGATCAGAGAGCACGGCGCGGCTGAGGTTGCTGTCATTCAAGCCTGTTTTGGTTTTCTTACGAGTGCCCTCCGCGTCGCGAAGTATCTGGTCCAGGCTGGTGCTAGCTGCAATTGAAACAACAAACAAATGAAAATCAACACTACTTCTATACTGGCATGGGACCAAAGAAACAACATAGAATGTACGCTGTTGCTTCTCTGCCAATCGAGGGAATGGGCGAAAATCTTAGGAAGGATGCGGCTAGGAAAGTATCACTATTTTGATTCCCCTTTTACCTATACGCCCACAATCATGCCAAACGTGGCCTTTACCTCAGGCTCTATCTACTCCGTAAGGGATAAAAAACAAAGTAGGGAGACCGAGGAGAGTTGAGACAGAGGAGAGTTGATACAAAGCCGATTTCTCTGAACTTTGAGTTTATCGGGCTGGTAACTTCGCTAATTCGTTGCTCTTTCAACACTCCACAGTTTGGGTGAAGTTGTGACCTCGCTAACTGGCATAGGCGCAGAGAAATCGGCTTTGTATCAACTCACCTCTTCAACTCTCCTCGGTCTACCTTCATACAAACCGGTGGAAGCCCTTAAACCACCTTAGTCCGCCCCTGTATCGCGGAGTATCGCTTTTTTGCGTCTAAACTAGGCTCAAGAGAAGCTGTAACTTACCAGAGATAGAATTGAACACGTCCGTGGAGTCTTTGAGCACGTATTTCCTCAGATTGAGGTACTGCTCCTTCTGCGCCTCCACTTGCGTGTGCACGGCCTGCAGGCGCCCAGCCAGCGCCACCAGCGACTCGTGCATGCGGCGAATGCCCAGCGTTAGCTCTGCAGAACAAACACACATCTAGAGTCCGGATTATATGCAACATAAAAAGCTTGTTATATGCATGAAAAATGCTTGAAATATGCACGAAGTTGGCAGAACATACGAAATTAAATGCGGGCACGCACCAAATTTCACACAAGTAAATAAAAAAACTAAACTTCAGATCAATGAGCACGCACGTCAAGTATGAACAAGTAACAATTTATAAGCGTAATATGTGGAACGAATTTGTAGTAGGCGAGCGCGACGTTCTTCTGTCTCTTTCATTTTATTATCGTACCTGTCAAAACAAAAGATGCGCGCGGCTACTGACTGCGTTCCGAAATGTAGTAAAAACACACAATTATTACTCAATAGCCCTTAAAATTTGTGACTGTTATCAAATATGGTCGCATTTCGGAACGCAGGGCGAGTGAAAAATATTGTAAATGTACCGATAATATGCAGAATAACTTGATCTTAGGTAAAATATGCTCATACTGCTGAGAATGGCTGGAATATGCAAATGCATATGCGAATCACCACCATCATCTACAGCCTATATACGTCCCACTGCTGGGCAGTGGGTCAGAGAGGGCTTGGACTTTAGTTCCCACGCGGGCCCACTGCGGATCACGAAATTCACACACACCATTGGATTGCTTCGCTGCTGTGCGCGGGTTTCCTCACTTCACGGAAAAACTCAAGGTTAATTTCTAATGTACAAACTTAAGAGGTTGGAGCCCGAGATTCAATCCCACGGCCCTCTACTTGAGGCCATAGGTCAAACCTTGACCTTGACACAATTTGACTAAAAAAAACAATGAACAGGTCAAGTTAAACCAAAGCCTTTAAAAATGATTTTTCGCCAAATTTCTTGCCGCGTATCTTTAAATATAAAAATGAATCCCTATTTCCCTTGGTCACGGTATCACGCGCGAACGGCTGGCCCGTTTTCGATAGTTATTTATTTGTTGTATTTATTATTACCAGGAGAAGTTACTTATAAAACAAAATTTTGAAAATAGAAGGAAAAATCTGGAACGGGGACGAAGCCGCGGGCAACAGCTTGTTCTTGATCAAAAAAAAGATTAAGAACTGAAACAATCCTCGTAAAAACTATCTGCTATCCTAAATCAAAAGGACGCATGTCCAAAAAAACAGGTTTAGGGCCTATTTCACCAGTTATCTTAAGTGTCAGTTATCTATGATTCCGTCTCTATTTATTACTACGAAACAGACAGAGACGTCATCAATATAACTGGAACTTCACAGAGTGGTGAAATAGACCCATAGTTTTAGTAGGCTGATTGTCTAACTCGCTCGCCATCGCCATCGTGTTCATTTTGTCATTTCTTGTATGAATGTGACAGCTAGCTGATTCCGATACATGAACTGTCAAAATGAACACGATGGCGATTGCGAGCGAGTTAGGTATTAAGTCTACTGGTTAGACATCAATCTATATAAAGGACGCGCATCTGTTTCTGTTCTGTTGGTAAAAGTCCATCGAGGGAATGGGCATAGGAATCATATAGGCGATGCGGCTAGCTATCCATCACTATTTTGATTCCCCTTTCCACCTATACGCCCACAATCATGCTAAGCGTGGCCTTTGGGTCTTGTCACCTTAGGCTCTGTCTACCCCGTAAGGGAGAAAGACGTGATTTATGTATGTATGTATGTATGTATCTGTTTCATACATTTTGAGAATAGATTGATGTCTAAATTGTCCAAAAATGTAAAAGAACTAAATCTGTTTTTTATGCGTCTTTTTTAATTAGACAGTACAAGCATCTGCAATTCTCGCCTGTTTGATATTTTTGACTATTTCTCCTTACTTGATAGGCCTGTCAGATATTTCAACGAACCTTGTTCTGTAAGAAGCTTCGGCGAAGACTGCATCTGCTTGTCTGCCACTTCCATCTGCCGCCTGAACGTGATTATCTGTTGTTCTAGTTCACTCAGCACTTCCTTGATGTAAGCGGGGGGAGCCATGCCTTCTAGCTCCATACCTGCGTCGTAACAAACAGAATATGTAACAAAAACTATATTCTTGCTGGCTTCACGGCCTGGAGGCGGCGAAAAGTGAGGCAGTATCGCATCTATATCAGTATCTTTTCACGTTAGTTTTTGTCGATCAAATTACGCGCGTAACACTTTCTTCAGACGAGCTTGTCGCGATTACAATAGAAGCTTTATGGATTTGGACATCTTTTCATCATCACTGCAGAGGTACAGAGATTCACTACGCAATTTGCT
The DNA here is from genome assembly GCA_932294345.1 of Pandemis cinnamomeana. Lineage (NCBI taxonomy): Eukaryota > Metazoa > Arthropoda > Insecta > Lepidoptera > Tortricidae > Pandemis > Pandemis cinnamomeana. The sequence goes on from OW028721.1 coordinate 7,576,492, forward strand.
TTATGATTAGAGGTTATGTTGTAGCTGTTCAATGTTTTCACGTAGGTTTAAAAGATATTGCAAGAAAAATAGTGTAAAACAATGTATGTAGGTAAAACTGTTTTGTTAGCGTAGGCATGATTCCTAAGTTTGTTTATAATACATGGAACTGTTGGTTTTTATGAACTTATATTGTATGTTACATATTTAAATGTAACCGTTTGTTTCCTAAATAAATTAAAAAAAAAAAAAAAAAAAACTGTCCCGGATGCGCCTCACGCCCTGAGAGACGGGAAGGGGTACGAGATTCCAAAGGGGGTTCGAGGTTGTAACGAGGTTGATATAGCTCGGTACAAACTTTTACCTTTTTATTACTTAACTTTAAAAAAAAGCATGTTTTAGATTTGGCTCCTTTTTCAAAATTTAAAGTCGTATGTTGTTTTCGATCTAACAGAGCTGCCATTTCATTAGCCCTCCAGTTCTGCCAGCGCACAGTGCCTGCCTGTTTGCCATATTTATTTTATTCAGATTATTCCAAGTCTTTATATAAAGTGTAAAGTACCTACAATCAGCCTGTTAAACGTCTTGAATTTGTGACTCGTGTTTAAGGCACAATCGTAAGAGTTTACCCCAAATTTACCATGCTTTGTTAGTTTTCTAAAACATGTACCTTCTCCCTTAACACGTACCTATGTTTGTTTTAGGTGCCTTCATGTATAAAATTAAAACCTATAGTAACGCCATATATGTGTATTCTTCAACCCCAACCTCCTCATCCTCGCAACGTGACAATTGAATTAGCAATTGAGGGGAATCTGATGGGAGGCACGCCCGGATACACCTTAAGCCCTAAGGAGAGACCGTCGTTATGCACTATTCCTCGGCAGGACTTCGTAAGAGGTTCAGGCGGCGGACTCACGTTGACCTCGTTTCAATGTGCAGCCGCTCTTTGCGTAGACTTGGGGAGGGGAAAGAGAACGAATTCGGTGCTTGAATCGCTCGTCCGAACCTTCGAGGCGAACGGAGATGATAACGGGGACTCATTGGACAGAAGTTGGAGGCTGGGGGCCGGGGCGTTTGCGCTAAAACCCTGGTGGCACCTCACTGGGTCCCCATCGCACCGGATTGAGGGCAACGCCGGAGAGGTATTTAAAGTTTTGGTTTGGGTATACTTTGGGGGAAGTACCATATGCATCCCAGTGCTTGGGGCATCCATAAAGATTTCCTTTTCGTTAGCAAAAACAGGGCTTGCGACATTTTGCCAGTTCTGCCACCATATAGTTACGGACGTCCCTCTAGGATGCAGTCCAGTGACCCATTTTCTCGTGGTCCTACTGATTTGTCCTATTAGTAGGACCACAAGGGAGAACTATCTCTGTCTGACCTACTGTGAGCCTATGCAGCGGTTGCCAATTATTTAAACCACCTGTATATTTCTCAGGAGCCTCGAAATGGCCATCTGTAGAACTGTATAGGTTAGGTTAGTTTCGTAACAATCCTGAAGAACATACACCCTGAACAATATACAGGAGGTGGGTTTTGCATACAAATATAAAGTAGACAGAAATAGGTCTCCCTCGCGGTCCTACTAGGAGTCCTACTAGGAGCACGAGTAATCTGTACAGTAGCTGGCTCACCTCGGGCGTCGCGGGCGCAGGTGTCAGCGTGCGCAAGAGCGGCGGCGGCGGCGGCGCGCAGGCGGGCGGCGGCGCAGCGCAGCGCCCCCGCGGCTGCTGGGCGGCAGCAGCTGGCTCACCTCGGGCGTCGCGGGCGCAGGTGTCGGCGTGCGCGAGCGCGGCGGCGGCGGCGGCGCGCAGGCGGGCGGCGGCGCAGCGCAGCGCCCCCGCGGCTGCTGGGCGGCAGCAGCTGGCTCACCTCGGGCGTCGCGGGCGCAGGTGTCGGCGTGCGCGAGCGCGGCGGCGGCGGCGGCGCGCAGGCGGGCGGCGGCGCAGCGCCCGCGCCCCCGCGGCTGCTGGGCGGCAGCAGCTGGCTCACCTCGGGCGTCGCGGGCGCAGGTGTCGGCGTGCGCGAGCGCGGCGGCGGCGGCGGCGCGCAGGCGGGCGGCGGCGCAGCGCAGCGCCCCCGCGGCTGCTGGGCGGCAGCAGCTGGCTCACCTCGGGCGTCGCGGGCGCAGGTGTCGGCGTGCGCGAGCGCGGCGGCGGCGGCGGCGCGCAGGCGGGCGGCGGCGCAGCGCAGCGCCCCCGCGGCTGCTGGGCGGCAGCAGCTGGCTCACCTCGGGCGTCGCGGGCGCAGGTGTCGGCGTGCGCGAGCGCGGCGGCGGCGGCGGCGCGCAGGCGGGCGGCGGCGCAGCGCAGCGCCCCCGCGGCTGCTGGGCGGCAGCAGCTGGCTCACCTCGGGCGTCGCGGGCGCAGGTGTCGGCGTGCGCGAGCGCGGCGGCGGCGGCGGCGCGCAGGCGGGCGGCGGCGCAGCGCAGCGCCCCCGCGGCTGCTGGGCGGCAGCAGCTGGCTCACCTCGGGCGTCGCGGGCGCAGGTGTCGGCGTGCGCGAGCGCGGCGGCGGCGGCGGCGCGCAGGCGGGCGGCGGCGCAGCGCAGCGCCCCCGCGGCTGCTGGGCGGCAGCAGCTGGCTCACCTCGGGCGTCGCGGGCGCAGGTGTCGGCGTGCGCGAGCGCGGCGGCGGCGGCGGCGCGCAGGCGGGCGGCGGCGCAGCGCCCGCGCCCCACGAAGCTGCTGAGCGACAGCGCCGCGCGCAGCGTCGCCTCCGCCTCCACGGACACCTGCCAGCACCACACTGATCAACGTTTGCTAAAAAAACGGCTTAAGGGGGGTAGTAAACGAATGGCTCAGAGACTACCTGCGTGGAAGAACCCAGTTTGTGCAAGTAATTCAAACTGATTCTGCAAATACTATGACTGCTCACAAGTCTTCCACGAAGGTAAACGGAGTCGGTGTGCCGCAAGGTAGCATTTTGGGACCCCTGCTATTTCTGTTGTACATTAACGAATTGCCAAATATAACAGAGTTTGACTGTACACTTTTTGCTGACGACTTATCTATTGTGATACCATGTCGTGATGCCGAGACTTACAATGATAATATCAACAATACAATAAATAATGTTATTATCTGGCTGCGTAGAAATAATTTAAATATTAACCTAAGTAAAACCACATACATCCAGTTTATAAATAAAAATGGCAATAAGCGCCAACTATCTGTAAGTTTTGCAGATCAAATTGTTACCGAATCGCGTCAAACTACATTTTTGGGCATATGCTTGGACGATGCGTGTTCTTGGAGTGATCACATTAGTAAGTTGTGCGGCAAAGTAAACTCGTTTGCATATGCTTTGTGGAGACTTGCAAAGATCAGCAGCAGAGATACCGCAATACAGGCGTACCATGGATATGTCTGCTCCGTCCTTCGATATGGTATTCTGCTTTGGGGCAATTCAAGTCATGTGAGACGAGTGCTTGTGGCACAGAAACAGTGTGTCAGAGCAATCTGTGATGCGGGTATTTTGGAGTCATGTAGGCCACTATTCAGGAACATGAAACTTATGACGGTCCCATGCATGTACAACATTTATGAAGTATGCTTATTTGTCAAATTACATCCTGAAGTTTTTAAAACAAATAGGGATATATGTAGGTTTAACACAAGATACCCAAACCGTCTCGTGCTCCCGGCTAAAAGAACCAAATTGTATGGCAAAAATGCATATTGTATGTCAATTCAGATTTACAATCGCTTGCATGACGACATAAAAAAGTTGCCCACTAATTTATTTAAAAAAAAGCTTAAAGCTTGGCTTACACAAGAATGCTTTTACTCAGTAGATGAATATTTTGACCATTTTAAATATTAAGTGGCGCTAATTGTCGGATTATTTTGATTTTGTGACATTGTAATTATTTAGTTTTTGACAGGAATATTTATGACATTTTGATTATTTAGATGTTTGGATTAGTTGCGGTTTCTATTACTGTTTTAATTTCTTTTTATGTTTGGTTTGATGGTTTGGTTGTCTGGTGGATATCGCTATTGGGCGATAGGATCGCCTATTATTCTTTGTTCTTTGTTTCTGTATTATTTTTGTACCGATTTATGGTGGATAAGGAGTATTTGTATTTTGTATTATAAATTTAATGTGACATTTTAATAATTGTTTGGTAGTTGAATTATTGTTTTTTTTCTTTTATTATTCATTTATTGTGACATTAGAATAATTCTTATTTTGGTATTTAGGTAATCTTTATATTTGTTATTGGCCTGACATTTATAGATATGCAGCATCTACTTGAATCTGTAATTTTCACTCGCATATTTTTTTTGCATGCCAGTTGCTGGTAAAATGAGTGATCCTTTTACTAAATGTTTTCACAACCTTCTGTACCTCATTTCAAGCAAAATAAACATATTTGTATTTGTATTTGTATTTGTATTTAACCTTTTGGATGAGGCCAGAGGAGCGTTATTCTCGAGTTGTGGGCCGCGTCATTTTTACTGATATGGTTCATCTTCTATTATTCCCGCGTAGATGATCAAGATCCACCGCAGTCGTAAGGTAAGCTTACGAAGCGCACTATCCTCCCTCGGAGGCAATGTCAGGGTTCGTGTTTGTGACGTCATAGCGTTTATAGCAATGGTCGGCAACAGGCAGACCGCGAAAGGTCAAACCTTGGACCGCTAAATATTGTATACTTGTTTAATTCTGGATCACGTTAAAATCGCAGTATCTGGACCCCACCTAAAGCTACTTGCCGACCCCTGGTATATAGGGTCCAACGGCGGTACGTCAAAACATTTCCCTTACACTACACAATGAAATTTGAACTACACAGGTACTTATTGCGCTTTAATAGAAACAACACTGTGACAATAGTACAGACAGACTGAAACTTGGTAGGCCTCCTTTGGCACTCAGTAGACATGTAGCAAAAAGAATACGAACCTTATGCAATGGCTTAATGGACACCCTCATAACATCCGAACTAATGGACTTTTGTTTCTTAACAAACTCTTTGAAGTTTTCCACATTGGTGAGGATCTCATTTGGCAGCTTATTCTGTTTCGGTGGTTCATCTGTAAAGAGAAATACATCCATACATACAAGTTATTTGAGAATTATTCTGGAATGAGCAGGTTGGACTAGTTTAACTGAACTTTATAGGAGTCACCAGTCCATATTCCCATTTTATCAGTTTCCTAGCTCATCAACCCATTTCGTCCACAATCAATTCCCAAATCGTCCACTTCCTATTTTGTCCACATTCCCATTTTCTCCTATTTCCACTTCGTCCTCATTCCCACTTCGTCAACAATCCCACTTTGTCAACAATCCCACTTTGACACATTCCTAGCTTTACACGCGTAGAACAAAATAAAGTGTTGCCATTGTGGACGAAATGGAATGTGGACGTAATGGGAACATAAACCAAGTGGAAAAAGCACGAAATGGGAATGTGGAGTGAACTTAAAACGCTGTAAAGGTACATATTTCCAATCCAAAATTAAACCGTCCCTAAGACGTCGTAAACTTTGCACATCGACCAATGTAATGTACCTAAATATTCTTTTTATCAACCAAAATTACTGAAAAACATTTACAGAGATGTCCAGTCAATCTAACCCAACCACCTGCTACAAAATTCCGGATATTGCAGACACTGTGTATATTACTGCTCCAAAATTTCCATGTATTACGAATCCTGGGAAATATAGTTATGAGTTTTCTTTGTTTACCCGTAAGTATTTAATAGAGTGCTGTGGAAAAAAATTGGAGGTGAATGTATTAAAGATTTTTCGTGAATTTTTTCGTTCACTGATTATCACTACATAGTATAAAATAAAGTCGCTTTCTCTGTCCCTATGTCCCTATGTATGATTATATCTTCAAAACCACACAACGGATTTTGATGCGGTTTTTTATAATAGATAGAGTGATTCAAGAGGAAGGTTTTTATGTATAATTCTACGCAGACAAAGTTGCGGGCAGAAGCTAGTTTGTAGATAAGAGTAATTGTCACATACTTTTGCCATCGCCAGTAGTCGTATTCGCTGTGCCGATGCCGCTCTGCGATAAACCACCTAGTCCAAGGCTCGGGGTCACTGTTCCGAACAAAATAAACCAGTAAACTATCTCAGTATTAACAGTCTATAAAAAAATTGGGCATTATTTAGTTGTTATTATCAGATCCTTATATATCAATAAACCAACAAAAGTAATTAATATACCTATTATATCTACATCCGTACACGGAAAAAAAAGAGTCTGGGAAATTCTTTCAGTTAAGACATTTTGTATAGAAAGCAAGATATTTTGAAACGCATTGCTACGAAGTTGAACAGAAGTGCCCATTTTTTAATCAAATTAATATTAGTATACTAATATTATAAACGGGAATGACTCGTATTTCTGTGTGTGTGTAATGAATTAACTCAAAACTATTAGACCGATATTAAATATTCTTTCACAATCAGAATGGTATATCATCCCTGAGTAATGTAAGCTATGTTTAATCCTGCGTTAGTTAGTTACAAAAAGGAATACTTGCCTGTAGTGGCAGCTCCAGTCATTCCTAGTTTTGCACCTGCAAACATGGAATACATTTCAGAAATGTGTACTTAATTTGTGTACTGTACAGGAATCAAATGAGGGATAAGAATTATCAGGTCGATCATACATTAACATGTCTATTCCGGACTGTATTCCGAGTAGTGCCATCAGCCAAATATTTGGCCTGTCTATTTTAAAAATCCCCTACACTTATAAAATATAATGTCGATAGATCACGTCAACTTTAATGTTAAACTTTAGTGCCTTTGAATTGGAAATTAGGGCCCTTTTTTCTTTACAAATTATGATTTAGAACAACTACTAATTTTAGAAAAGGATACATTTTGTTTTAAGAAAACATCTCACCACATGAAGGTGTGATTGTGTGATACATATCCCTTTTAGCAAACTTGATCTGGTAACTATTCTCAGGTTCATAGCCATGTGCATCATAGTTTGGTGCGCAGTAACTCGGCATGACTTGGTAGGTCTGGGTGATGGGGATGAAAGGCCCATTGATGGGGAAGGAGTGGTTTGGGTACATGATACTGGAAAAGAAAGGCCAGGTAAGGATGGAGGGATTGTATGTTTGTCGCAAAATCTCAATGGCCAAGTTTTGCGATATGAAATTTTGCACAAATGTACTTTATTTTATATAACGCAAAAATATAAACGCTGGAAAGGATTCAGTGAAATTTCGTAATTTAGAATCTCGCGGTTCACGTGAGCGAACCTGTAGGTAAATGCGAGTATTACATATAAATATATTAGGTGCCATCGATGACGATGACGCGACATAAAGCTCATAATCATACTATGAATTCTAGAAAATTAACATACATACAAAGAAAAGCTGCTCCAATTAAGATTCAAATGCGGAAACTCTCAGCATCCAGATTACTAGAGCCAGTGGCGTAACTATAACGTCTGGGGCCCGTGGCAAATTCGTCGGATGGGGCTCCTTCCTCAATATGAAGAAGTGCATCAGCGTCCCTTCTGTGCTCTAAACCAAGCCAGTTGGGGTCCCCGTAGAGCAGTGGTTCTTAACCTTTGAGACATGAGGGACCATTTATCAAAATTTCTGTCTTGCCAAGGACCACCTAGTAACTACATAATATCTAACATATGGCTTCGATCGGTCCCAATGGACGTAGTTGCACCTTCACACGCTGTGTCTGGTTGTCACTTATCTAATTAATTTATTTGATTGGCCCCGCGGACCACTTTGGATGCTTCTAGGGACCACTTAAGAACCACTGCCGTAGAGCTAGGGGCCCCTGGCATTTTGCCACCCCTGCGACTATAGTTACGCCACTGACTAGAGCCATGAGGTTATCCAGTCATCGAGTGATATTCTTACCAAACAGGCTGTTAGTTGTGTTGGCTGTGCTGGTACCGAAGCCGAAGCTGCTCTGTGTGGAGGCTGCTCCGAAACCAAAGCTCCCCAAGCCTCCGAGCCCCGTGCTGGCTGTGGTGGCCGGGGTGCCGAAACTCAAACCTGTCAATAGTCGTGAAATAAAACTTATTTATGCACTGTCTTGAAATTAAACCAGTATATTAATTACTAGCGACCCGCCCTGGCTTCGCACGGTATATTATGCATATATTATACATATAAACCTTCCTCTTGAATCACTCTGTCTATTAAATAAAACCGCATCAAAATCCGTTGTGTGGTTTTGAAGATATAAGCATACATAGGGACACGGGGACAGAGAAAGCGACTTTATTTTATACTTTGTAGTGATTCACAATAGAGCACAAATCATGAAGTTGCAATTTAACTAGGCCATTGATGCATGTCCCATTGATTGTTGGACTCCAAGGTCAAATTCATTGAACACTGCTCTGACTACAGCCAGATTTTGTTGCAGCAAAGGAGTCCTTTTTTTAAAATCTAATATTTTTACGAGGCTTAAGTGCACTTGTGTGACTATGCCAGTCTCATTGGATGTCTCTTGGGTCAGATTCATCAAACACTCCCCTGCCCACTACCAGATTCTCTGGCAGCAAAGGAATATTTCACAAACCTGTAAAGGAGTCCTTGAAACTGAGTATTTGAAGTGATTCTATTTCAAAATAACTTAGTACCTATGTTACTGATTACAAAAAATAAAAAATGTAACCTTCAATTTGATATGTATTCTGAATGATTATGCCAAACATGGCTTTAAGTCTTGTTACCCCAGGCTCTGTTTAACCCGTAAGGAATAAAGACCTGATTTATGCATGTATTAACAGTTAATATTATGAAAGCTTACCCGTAGGGGCAGTGCTGGCTCCAGTGCCAAAGTTAAGGCCGCCCGTGCCGAGCCCTGCTCCAAATGAAGGTGCGGTTGTTTGTCCAAAGGCCGGTGCAGCAGTTGAACCAAATGCTGGCTGTGAGGTTGCTCCTGAAATACAAATATAGATTGTTAAGTTTACATACGTCATACCGTCACACCTCTTTCCCATAGGGGTAGGCAGAGACAACTTTGTTCCGCTTGCTACAATCCTGACATACTTCTTTCTCTTCATCCACATTCATCAACCTTTTCGTACATGTTCATCGATAAAGTAAGTAGAAAAATGATTAGTAAACAAAAAATAGCACAAACACAAAGTGATGCATGCCTCAATAAATTATTTGACACCTTCACTGTCCTTTGCTACGCACCATCTATGTAAAGCCTTTATTAATGCTTCCCTTATAATCACTCTTCTTTTTAATTACTTAATCTTCATTTATATGTTCACAGATATAGGTTCTGACTTTGTTTGAAACACTGCAAAAAAAAAGAAAATGCTTGCAAACATTTTCTTTAGATGCAAATTAACACATTCGCTGCCAGGCTGCTATGCTATGCTCATAGCCGGTAGTGCGTTCCTGAGCGCATTCTCAGCACTGAATGTGTTAAATACAAGGTCTATCTCTTTTTACTCATTTCAAATTTTGTTGTTACTTACCAAAAGCTGGAGTAGTTGTAGCTCCAAAGGCAGGAGCTGCTGTTGCTCCAAAAGCTGGCGTACTAGTAAGCCCAAAAGTAGGCGCCGCTGAGGTCGCCCCAAACGCTGGAGTAGCTGTGGCTGCCCCAAATGCAGGAGCTGTTGAGGTGGCCCCAAACGCAGGTGCCGCTGTTGCCCCAAATGCAGGCGCCGCCGAGGTCGCCCCAAAAGCGGGCGTTGTACTCGCCCCAAAGGCCGAAGTCGAACCAAAGGCGGGAGCGGCCGCCCCGAACGTAGAACTAGTGTTGGCCCCAAAAGCAGGCGTCGTGGACGCGCCAAAGGCAGTCGTTGCCCCAAACGCGGGTGCAGAAGTCGTCGCAGTGTTTCCGAAAAAACCAGAAGGCTGCGAAGTAGCGGTCAATCCAAAGCCTGGAGTCGCTGGCCTGTTTAAAAGTGAGGTTATGTTTTGACTTTTTTTTGAAGTTTTAACGATAACAAAGGCTAAGAATTTATAAAAAAAAATGATAGGCGTCCATGAAGGTTTTATGCACTTACTTGTTAGCGCCAAAGCTGAAACCTGAAGCGAGTCCTGAAGAAGCAGGCGCGCTAGACGGTGCACCGAACGAGAAAGACATTTTACCCTATGATTTACTGCACTGCACTATTTTAAAAATCTCTTACATGTGGTCAAAAATCGTAGATTTATTCCTATTCAAGTATAGTGGCCAGCATTTTTTTATTGTTTAGGGTGATTGAATTCAATGGAACCGAACGTTACTGAAAGAACGGAGCGAAGCGACTAGCCTAACTGTCAAGTCAAGTCATTGTCAAAAACATAACTGTCAAATGATGGTGACTTGACAAACGCATTACATTATGACGTATATTCTTGTACCTCAAATAGCTTGAACATTTTACTCGTTGCTAGGTTTATTTTACAAACAACAATTAGACAAGAGAGCTTTTCGTTTACTGAGAAATAAATATAATTTTAAAGTTGATTTAATTTCTAAAGTGGCAAAATGAATCATTTAGCGTGGGGTGGCAGAATGGCGAAATCGTGCCGAGTTTCGTTTAAAACGACTCCGATAGCATCTGACATAACTTTCATCCCTCGAGCCTACGTGTTCCCAACACCAAGACCCAAGTTGCCGTCCGTTGAACACCCCGAAGCGATTCATGAGAAACTCTGCACGGGGAACATTAAAATCGAATCCGGGATCCTAGGACGATTTCCTAGAGTAAAAAATGTTGTTTCGTTGTAGAATAAATTCTTCTAAGTACCTACTTAAATTTCCAATGATGATTCTACTGCAGGTACCAACTCAATTAAGTATTAAATAATTAATCACGATAATATCCCAAAACATGTTTTTTTTCTAAGTTTTATTCCGTTTTAAAAACCCTTTCGTCGCTTTAAATATTATTCTGATATTTACCTCAGTCAGACCCATATTACGCCTTGCCGTGCGTAACATTTATAAGTAGTTGAGCTACGCAAGAGGGTAAAGTATACATAGCATAGTTTAATTCAGCCTCATTTTGCCCTGAACTACTTTGTAGTAACTATTATCTGTAGATCATAACTTTGTAACACTGGGTAAGGGACTCAGACCAAACAAAAAGTCAAGACGGAGTCCTGCGCACGGCGAAACGAGGAGTTTAAACTACGCCACAGCGTGCACGCAACGCACACAAGCGCGACCAAACATTGGTAAACCATTTGCTTGAGACACGAAAACATGCTCATGCATCGAGGCTTAGTTAAAGATGGCCTCACTTTGGCGTCTGCAGAACTCGGTAGGCAAAAGTATCTCTGAAGTAAGGGATTAAATGTTTTACTGTGCGCACCATCTCCACGGTGACTATAGTAGCTGCTGCGGACGTCCTGGGTCTTAACCTATTTGATTTGATTGCCATTCGGGTTTGTCTTGCAGTCCCACTCACTCTTATGGTTTTGATACTTGAATCGGCCGAACTGGCCGAAGGTACCTACCCTAAACACGAATGGCGATAAGAGCTCACGGTCGGATTGTGCAGTGCAATAGTATTTGACGGTTATTCTCCAGATTTGTGTTCTAATTCTTACTAACGCGTCGCTTTTTTTTCACTTACTTTTCAATTAATTTTATCTCAAACTAGCTGCACCCCTGTAACAGTTTTTTAAAAATATTGTTACATAAGAACCTTGTCCTGGCAGTAACAAACACAGCAAAAAAATAATTAGTGAAATCCGTGATGCCGTGACCAAGGGAAATACGGATTCATTTTTACATACAATATAAATATAGTAACATGTCGATAATTTGGAACTTAAACGTTTATAGGGCACTTAATAATGATTGAAAAAGAACTTCGGGTCCGTCTAGTTGTCTCAGTTTAATTGGTTTGATACTTGCATCGGCCGAATGTAGTTCTAGGCTAGGAGCTCACGGACTGTTGGTTTCCTGCTTATTGGACTAAAACGTTTCTGACCCGAACTGTCGCCGTAAGGGCGTTACTAGATGCCGTAAATTGAGGAGCGCAATATACAGATGGTGGAGAGATGGTATACCTAATACGAACTGCAAACTAACGTCGCAGCAGGCCTAGCGTAGCGGGTCCATATCGGATGGTCGAATAATTGTTTGGTCGAACGTAATGTTTGGTCGTACGTAATGTTTGGTGTAAACTGAGTTTATACTGAAAGCATCGTCTTTTCAGGAAAATGACTAAATAAATCTAGCCTAACCTATTCTACATAGCCTATCCTTACTATATCCTTACTATATCATTACTTCCTTACTAATATTATAAATGCGAAAGTAACTGTCTGTCTGTCTGTCTGTCTGTCTGTCTGTTACCTTTTCACGCTTAAACCGCTGGGCCGATTTAGTTGAAATTTGGTATACAGATAGTTTGAGTCCCGGGAAAGGACATAGGATAGTTTTTATCCCGGAAAATTGCATAGTTCCCGCGGGATAGCACAGCCCAAACCACTGGAATTTTTCAAATTTAAGGCGGAACAAAGTTCGCCGGGTCAGCTAGTGTAAAATATTTTTCGAAATGTTCTCAGTTATAAATAAATTGAAACCAAACAGACCAAAAA